>OZ012735.1:683716591-684173225 GCA_963859935.3 Lathyrus sativus | reverse complement strand
TGGGGCTGGTATTCTTTCCGCCCAAGAAGTTGTCGTTTCTGAATGGCAATGGTCCCTTGCTTAGGCGCTTGCGTCCCTGAGCTTGATCCAGGTAGAAACTGCGAGCGAGGCGATTCAGTCACCAAAGGTCGCGGGACATATTCAAGATCTTTCTCAGCTTCAGGCAAAGGAGTGAAATCATTCGCTCCTTTTGCAGGGTACGGGATGAACTTTCCCGATGCTCTCATGCCGCCCGGCACAAGCCTAATCGCCCTTGAGTCAATAAGGTCTTGAATCTTATTCCGGAGAGCCTTACATGTTTCAACATGGTGCCCCGGTGCTCCTGAGTGGAAATCACAACGCATGCTTAGATCAACGTCTGGTGACACGTCATCTGGTGGATTTGAGGTCCGAAGCTTGAGAACACGGTTCTGAACCAACAGCGGCAGCAGCTGGGCATAACTCACAGGTAGTGGGTCCACAGCTCTATCAAGTAGCTTCTTCTTTTGACCATAACCTTCAGGGTTATTCTGAGATGCTCGGCGCGGCTGATGACGAGACAGGCCTCGAGCTTCATGCTGCGTAGAGGGTCCATGAGGTCCACTTGGCTTCAGCACAGGTGGCACTGACGGTAACGGAGGAAGCACTTTGGGATCCACCCTGGGTGCTTGACCACTCTCCTTATTTAGCATGCTTCTCACCACTCCCATGAGGAAGCTCAACTGATTCTGCAGCTGCTGATTCTCTTCTCGGAGTACTTGCTGGTCCAGACGCACTGCCTGTATGTCATTCATGACCTGCCCCAGCTGGCTTTGGATTTTCCCCAGTTCGGCTTGTATCTGCTCCATTAGCCTGAGCTGCTCGATTCTGAGTCAAACCTGCAAAAACAAGGGTTATAAGACAAGTCCCGACTTCTGTCATGCAAGATGAATTATGCTAATGTCATGGGTGTCTGTACGTTTAGGAGATCACCCCTGATTCTGGTGTCAACGTGCCAACATAGTGTCAATGCAGTAATAAGACTGGATCCATTCGTGGGAGAAAATATCTCATATTGCTCGGGACACCAGAATCAGGACACGAAACGTGCCTGTAGCACAGACACATGCTAATGGAATGCAAACATGAATATGCGAGCTAATGCAAAATGCAGGGATGCAACAATATATCCAGGTGGCTGCTGTGGAGATTCGATGTCAACAGTCACTGATGAGAAGGAGACCCCGGTGTAAAACCACTGATCTGATCTGCTGAGAATGGCCATCTGATAGGATCGAGATCAAACTTCTGCCCTGATAAGAACAAAGATCTGATAATAAAGACCCCGGATGCAAGATCAAGGAATATCTGTTGATGAAGTCTTCAGGCCCCAAATCAAAAATCTGCCCTATCAAGAACAAACACACAGCTGCTGATGAGATCTTCAGACCCCACTCAAAATCTGCTCTGGCCGGAACAAACCTCTGATAACAATATCCTGATCGAAACCTGCTCTATCAAGAACAGACAAACACCCGATGATAAGATCCTCTGATCAACCCTTGCTCTATCAAGAACATATCTGCAACTGAGAACCCAACATAACTGATTCACTGTCGAGAAAACCAGGTAGTCTGGAGGTCAAAGTTTCCTGCAATATCCCAACCCCACTCACAGGTATGGACCTAATCCACGGACAAAGGTACGGCATCCTATGCGGTCGTTAGCGTCACAGACTTTCATGAGTGACGATACGATTCCCAGAAGGAGTGGCAACATCAAGTCATGAAGAGGCCTCACTTAGCTGACTTCCAAATGATCGGTCCCCAGAGTCGACAATCCTCACGTCTGGACTCCCCTCAGATCCTCAGGACCGGAAAGGAGCACCTCTGCAAGAATCTCGTCTGAGCGCAGATTTTCGTAGGGAACTGTGCCTGCTCAGCAGACAGGTTCGTCTACTACTTCTCCGCAACTATATCTAGGTGTGTACTCAAAGCCCAGGTCCGGCTTTTCACTCACAGTAACATCCCTCTCCCACAGCAGCACAGATAATCATATCAACTGGAAATAAAATGCGGGAAATAAAATGCGAGAAGTAAAAATGCGATAAATAAACGCAACCCAAAAACACACAAACGATAGGATTGACTCGCGTAGGGGATGGGAAACGGTCCCAGCATAAGGGATGGGAAAAGTCCCTAGATGCTATAAGTCCCCAGCAGAGTCGCCAGCTGTCGCTTGCGCGAAAATAAGGTGCCGGCATGACAGAAGAGTCGCCACCTTTCGTTATTTATCCCTCAGAGCGGGAAAGGAAACGATCGGAAAAACCTGACGAATAAGGGTAAGACAAGGTCGTCGCAACCATTGTCTGGGTTCGGGAGTCGGTTACGCAAGGGGAAGGTATTAGCACCCCTCACGTCCGTCGTACTCGACGGGATCCTCGCTTGTTTGTTTACTTGGACGGGTTGGTTATGATCTATCTACCTATCAAGGCTGGCTGAAAAAGAAAAGAAAAAAAGACTCGGCAAAGCGTCGCACTTTATGCCTACGTATTCTCATCAGAGAATGAGAAATCAGAGTCAACGTAGTTCGGCTAACTACGGGGGAAGAGTTGGAAAGGTTGCTCGCTAGGATGTCGCATCCTATGCCTACGTACTTTCATCTGGTATGAAAGATCAGAGCAAACGTAGTTCGGGAAACTACGAGAAAAAAATGGCTCAACTAAGAGGGAGACTATCAAGTCCTACTGTTATCATGCCATGGATTCATCCTATGGTTGAGGTTTGAACAGGGAACTCCTAGAAGTTGTCATGCATAGGTTTCAACCTAAAAGTCTATCATCAGATCCTTATCAAAGGAAATGAGAGTCCTAAGGGATCATGTCAAGGATACACCAAAACAGACAAAAGCATCAGCTTTAACAGTAAAATGCATGCAATGCAAGTGAGGGAGGAAATGTGTGTGGGGTGTCAGCCTCCACAAGCTCGTCTCGACCTCAAGCCAGTCATGAAATAACAGCAATCATACTGAAAATAATCAACATGCTATCAAGCAATGAACCAGATAAAAGAAGGGAAGTACCATCAGGTAAACAAAACACACATGCTTGAGAAAGAATCATCTATTCTCTAATCCTAACCCTAACACAGAATCTGAGCGAATCTAAGCAAAGCCCTCAAGCAAAACCCTAAACAAGAGAAATCAATCCCAGTCTTCAAGCTTCAGAACAAGCTTACCAAAGAAAGGGAGCTAAGCAAGCAGACTCATAGTGTCTTCCTCAGGAAAGCACTAGGAGGTGTATACTCAGGAGTCATACCCTATGTGGCTCAACCACTGTGATCAGTTTATATTCCTCCTCAGGAGAAATTAAACTCACAAGCAGGCTCCAACATCACTGGATATTTAGGAAATCCTATCTGAATTAGTGGAGCTAAGTGAATAGACTCATAGGACCTTCCTCAGGAAAGTACTAGGAGGCTTCCGCTTAGGAGTTGTATCCTATGTGGCTCAACAACTGTGATCAGTTTACATTCCTCCTCAGGAGAAATTAAACTCACAAGTTGGCTCCAACATCATTGGATACTTGAGAAGTCCTAGATAAACTAAGGGAACTAAGTGAATAGACCCATAGGACCTTCCTCAGGAGAGTACTAGGAGGCTTCCACTTAGGAGTTGTATCCCATGTGGCTCAACAACATGTGATCAGTTTACATTCCTCCTCAGGAGAAATTAAACTCACAAGTTGGCTCCAACATCATTGGATACTTAAGAAAGAGGTGAGAAGAAAGAATGAAAGTCATTCATAGTGCCTTCCTCAGGAAAGTACCATGAACTTCCTTCAAACTTCAGGATCTCAAACCTCACAGGCAGGGAATAATCCAAGCTCTGGGTCTCTGAATCTTGATCTACAGTCTTCTCTTCATTATGCTCTTCAGCAATGTCTTCAAGGCAACACAAGCCCCTCAACAAATTCCCCACAATGAACCCCAAAGATGAACAGATAACCACAGGGCAGACAAAATCAACAGGCAACTTCAGAAAATACCTAAAAATGCTAAACTAATGGGGAAAAATCTAACAATTATTCATAAGGGTCCTCAACATCTACCCATAACATCTACATAGGCCTCTACCTAAAAATCAAGACAAAACTCAATCAAAGAAAGGGAATTCTTCACCTAAACACAACCTAAACCCTAATTAGGATACCCTAAATCTACCCTAATTAAACTAATCAGAATTTAATTCTAAAATTCTAGAAAAAATCCTATGGGGAACTATGATTCATCATCTAATTGCACAAAAAAGAATGGATAAAAAAACCTAAGGGAAGGTCCTAAAACAATTCTTACAAAATCATGTATCAACTAAAATAAGGAAAATACACTATGTTAAAGAAAATATCACTAAAAATTCCACACTAAAAATAAAATTCCATTTTTATTTTTATATTTTTCTACACAAAATCATCTAATCATAGAAAAAAGAAGAAGTCAAAAATCATTTTTTATCATTTATTTATGAATTAATCAAAACAGAAAAATATTAAAAGAAAATTAAAACAATTAAAACAAATAAAAGGGGAGGGGGGTTGGAATAGCAATAGGCGCCAGTTGGTTTTGGTTGGGCCAGATAAAAAGGGGGGTGGGGATAGGAAATAAGCCCAGAATGCTGGCTTAAATGAAACGCTGCGTTTCATTCTTTTAAACTTTCCCTCCATCTCTCAGATTCAATCACAGCCACTGGATTAACATAACAAGTCAATATCTCAAACAAAATGAATGGTGAGGATTATCTCTTCAACCTTCCACCCTCTAGGGTTTCATGGATCAGCCTCGCGCATGGATTTTCCATCTTCTCTATCTCTCTCATCTCGCCATTAAAACCCACGATGCAAAGACCAAACCCACCCCTCTCGTTGCCCTCTATGCAGCCAGGACATTGGATTCCTCTAAAACCTAGCCATTCAAGAAATACATACGATAAAAGTCCTGTCCACCATAGTTTTGCACTGATATGCATGGTGATCATCCTAGCTGCAATTAACCTAGGACACTCTATATCTTATGGTGATCACACTGGTCACAAAAACTAGGATCCTAGTGCCCTAATCTAAGAATTATATGCCACCAAAGTTCGGCTGCCCTGTTATGGATCATCATTAATGGAGCCCTAACCTTCAGTGCATCATCTACTAGTCATTCCTAACAATCATAGCCTAACAAAGCAAGCCATACACGCATAAACAGTGGTGTAAAAGTCAAGATATAAAACCTGAATTCTTGATGAAGAAGATGGTAACTCTTGCTCTTCAGGTCTTGTAGCTTCTCAAGAGAGATCCTCAATCAATATCCTTCTTTCTGTTTGCAATGAATTCAGTGGAGAATGCTCGAGTGGAAGGATCCGAGTCTGTTATGCTTTTCTTGAAATCTTGATGCTACACTTCAAAACTCCATGGACAGACCTCTGCACTAGCTCTTTCACACTTCACAATGTATCACAGGTTGAAGATGAATGATGAGCTTGATCAGCAATAGAGGATAATGGAAGTTCTCTCACTTGCTTGGAAGAGAAGCTACCATGGAATTCTTCACTTTTCACTCAATATCTTCACCAACCTTGAACACTATGAAGATCATCCTTCTTATAATGATAGATGGAAGAAGCTGGATCATTCTAGAATCATCTAGAAAAGTGTGGAAAGTTCTTGAAAATCTCATGTGGGGACAAGTTGAATTTCTCGTCATCCATGCCTTATGCCTTGCCATTTGGTCTTAAAGTATCTTTACATGAGATATTGAGAAGGGATGAGTGAAAAACAAGCTCATCTTTGGCTTGTGTAAGGTTTTTCAACATTGCCTTCTTTTTCAAGTAACAACTTTTCAAAGCATCACCCATTTTAAAGCTTCAAATCAAAATTCTAGCTAAACCAATGTTCTCAAAATGATTTTTCCAATCAAAATGATATATTGGATGACCTATTTTGGATTTGTGGATCTTCCAAATCACTTTTCAAATTCAACTTTTCAAACTTATAAGTCATTTTTAGTTCATTTTTGACCAATCATGTAATCTCATGCTATGAGCTTTTCCAACAATTTGTGACCTTCTTTCTAGACTTAAAATCACATTTTGAGCAACTTTCATGTTTTGAGTTTTTCCATTTGAGGCTTGGAAATAGGAGTTTTAGGCATTGGCTAAAATGACCTATAACTGACAAATGACCAAAATACCCCTGCCTTGTTCAAACCATAAGTTGAGTTCCACAAATCCAATCAAGGACTTCTACCACTCAAATTAAAGCTAAGAAGATGCTCTTCAACATTCATGTTGACCAAGAAATCATAGGAATCCTCCTACTAGGGAAAAAGTTGTCTGCAAGTTGGGTGACTTTCAAGGACCCAGATTCACACACCTCAGCTGACCTGTAATTTGTCAAAGCCATAACTTGAGCTCTGTAACTCCTATCAAGGACTTCCACCACTCAAATTAAAGCTTAGGAAAAGCTCTACAACATTCATGTTGTGGGGAGGATGAGATATCAATCACATCTAGAGCTAAAACTGCCTGGAAAATAGGGATCAAATTAGGGTTTTTCACTGACAATCCTTGGGGACCCTGACTTGAAACTTCTCAAACTCCTCAATCATGATGAGTTGGTCTAGGAATCATCTTTATAACATCTCTATACATCATTCCATGATCTCATGGCCCTTGGATTAGGTCTCAACCTTCTCCAAATCTTCAGTTATCCTAGGGTTGACCCAGTCAAAACCCTAATTCTACCATTCATGGTTGAATCCTCTGAACTCTTACACAATGACCTCTCTGGGATTCATGAAGGCTATCAAGACATCTCATAGGCTTTCTCAAAACATCAAGTTTCTTCTCAAAGTCTCAGAATCATCTGAGGGGCACCCACAACTCTCAAGCTATGAAGCACACAACCCTGGTTTCAATCCACTTCTTCTGAGGATCTCTTGAACTTTCTGATGAAGGTATCAACTTTCAAACACTCAATGAATAAATAATTGTTGGTCAAATTTTGGGGTGCAACAGCTGCCCCTATTCAAACGGCTTGAACCTGACTGGGTGAGAAGCGAACGGCTCTCAACCAATCAAGGTACGAGACGGTTGAATATCGGTAAACCCGAAAATTTGCCAACTGCACGAGCACACGGTACTCTGCGGGGAACAAATCTTCGAATATTGCAACGCTAGCCGCACGGCAACTAGCTGGAGAAATATCGATCTGACATCACCGTCAGTTATCCACATTAACTTCTTCTGATATTGCCTTCAGACAACCACATCACCCAACATCACCGCTGAAGAACTAAATCTGACATCATCGTCGGACAATCGAAGTACCCTGCATCACCGCTGGAGAACTAAATCTGACATCACCGTCGGACAATCGAAGTACCCTGCATCACCGCTGGAGAACTAAATCTGACATCACCGTCGGACAATCGAAGTACCCTGCATCACCGCTGGAGAACTAAATCTGACATCACCGTCGGACAAACATCTTCGACTTCAATCAGAAGACGTATCATTCACTTGATCGCACTCAATCATCACCTCAGGATAACTGACTTGGTCTTCAGACCCACGCGAATCACTCTGTTGTATCTACAACTCTGGAACCTTGTCTTCAGCCACCCGTTGATTCTTCAACACGGAAATCTGGACTCACAGGAACCTTCTGATATCGCCTTCAGGCGCTCACGAAATCCATCTTCAGATTAGACATCATTGTTGGAGCAGGCATATCACGCTGCTGAGGACTTCAAGAATCATCTTGAACAAACAGATCCGTCGGGCATCTTCAAGAATCGTCTTGATCTGATAACCTTTCCGGAGCAAACCTTCTGTTGGGTATTCCAGAAATCTTCCTGGGCAACTCTTGCTGGAGGCGCCATTGGGGAGCTCAAGTATCATACTAGGCGAACAACCCGGGAAGCTGTACTGAGGTCTTAAGAATCGTCTTAAGCAAATGGCCCTGCTGAGGAGTTCGAGAATCATCTTGAACTGAAGACTTTGCTGGGGATCTCAAAAATCATCTTGAGCGAGCGACTGCGGGGATCACACCGGGGTCTTTAAGAATCATCTCAAAAGCGACCTTGCTGGGGAGAACATCAAGAATCGTCCTGAGCAACTGGTCTTTTGGGGATACACCTGTTCAACAAGGGTGATGATGACCTAGATCATGCTTATGATGCGTATGCTTCTGCGCTACGCCCCACACGGTGGGAGTGATATGCATTTATGCTAAATGCCATGCAATCCTGCATCATGCTATGCAACGTCAGATGCTATGCAGTCATGCACAATTATGCGATCCCGTCAGCAAAATAAATGCCGAAGGGGGAAATCCTCCTGTCAAGGAGAAAGAACCACTCAGGTAGAGGAATTATCCTGCTGAGGATAACGTGAACACGCCAATATCAATCAGGCTCTGTCTGGGGAATTGATCTTCCGCGAATTGCTGCAGGGGAACAACTTCAGCTGACTGCTGCAGGGGACGAAGCTCTACGAGAACTTGGATCTGCTGATATCAATCGCGAGAATGAACTGCGCGGCCGTCTCGGCTACTCTTCTGGGGATGACCACTCTGAGGGGAACCAACTTCAGCTGCTCAACACTCCACTGGGATTAAAACCAATCATGACCTGATCAACTTCCAAGGATTCGGATCTTCTTGGACATCTGCCGGGGAGAGAAATCATTCCACTTCGCTGGAGAGAGTGCGACTCTGGGGAAACACAGCATTAGCTGCCCCACGCTCTGCTGGGGAACATCGATCATGATCCGATCGTCTTCCAAGGATTCAGCTTTTCTGCGGACTCATCCGGGGAGAGAAATCATTCCACTTTGCTGGAGAGTGCGACACTGATGGGGCATTTGATTCCACTGGGGAAGAAAGGATCATCTGCCTTCGGGGGAGAGTACAACTCTGCAGGGGAATACAACATCAGCTGTCCCAACACTCTACTGGGGAAGAGGGAATCATCGGACTTCAGGAGAGAGCCTGACTCTGGTGGAGAATCTCAACTCTGCTGGAGACTTCAGTCTGGCGCCATCAGTTACTGCATCCTTCGTCATACGAACGACCTCCTGCGAAACCTGCACTTGTGACCCGGTGCGGGGGGGGGGGGGGGGAATCCTGCTTCGACGACTTTACTGGGGAAAACACGAGCTTCGGTACCCAAACATTTCTGTGAACTCTGCACTTGTGACCCGGTGCTGGGGAAAGACGACATCATTCTTCGGTGCTTGGCTCAGCTGATGGGGGTGACGCTCCTTCAGGACGCGTTTGCTTGGGGAAGAGAATCACCTCTACCTGGGGAAGACATATCAATGCTCACCATCTTGCGTTCAGATTCTGCGGAGGAGAGACTACTGAACTCTGCTGGAGAAGGAGGACTTATCCTGCTTCGGGGATATCAATTTTGGTCTGCCGAGGGTAATCCTGACCCTAATCTGATAAGGGATAAACGCCATCTCAATCTGCTGCAATCTCAGACTGTACAAGGAGAACAACCTCAAACTGTACATCTCTGCTGAGAAAACAATCCTGATTCAACAACGTCAACACAGGGAATACAGGCTACCAATCATGGAGTCAAGTAGCAGGTTATGCTGTAGGATAACGACCCAGTGATCGCAAGGCTTCTTCAGAAGGTTCAGGTTTTGACAGGGTAATGACACGATTCCCCGATACTCAATTCTTGCTAGGGTGGACAAACTCATTTGAACAACTTGCCCCAGCGCAGTTCAACTCGCCTCAATCCGGCTTTTGGGAATAGTTCATTCTGAACAAAAACAGCTGGCAACAAGACAATTTTCAGAGGGCTTGCCCCAACGTTTGCACAACAGAAGGATTCATCCTCCACTAATCAACTCTCAGCAGGGTCGGCTTCAATACCTTTGAAGTAGTTTGCCCCTGAACGAGCGATGAGCGACTCAACATGCTCTGATTGAACACTGGAGGGATCTGCCCCCAAATCGCAAGAATTCTGGATAACTGCCCCTGGTTGGGTCTCGAGAAGATTCACTTCTGACCAACCGCTTTTTGCATAAATTGCCCCATAATCAACTGATGCTCCGGGACTTGTCCTCAAACAAACTGATTCCAAACTCGCTGGAAGTCGATGCCCCAGATTCACAGGGTTTCACAGCATACCATTCTGACCCAGACCTCTGACGATTCAGTCCTGATTGACTATTCCCTGTTGAAATCCCTTCATGTCAGCTACCAACCTGCAATTGAAATTGTTTATTCACGAATGGTAATTTTAACGCAGTGTTCATGCAAATTTCGAAAAATGTTGTACTGTCACTCATTTACGTGTCATGCTAGTGAGTGACGAATGAACCAAAGAGTTCAAACGTAGTGCTGATGCGATCAGTGAAAAATGCAATAAGGGTATGATTAGCAAATCATGAAGGAGTCAGGTTACTCAACCTTATCGTAATACGCTCTCAGAATAAACCCTGCCTCAATTAGGTCTTTTAAGGGCTGTATCGTGGTCGGGTTCACGGTTCGTGAAACAAAGGATATTTGGCTCAAATTATGATTTGTACCCACCCCTTCTACGTGATGTTCTCCGATCCTAAAGTCCGGTTAACTTAGCTCGAGCGCTCGCCTCTTCGAGAGGTATGTTGAACATTGGGAACAACTGGTTAAAGAATTCACAAGGCGTTTCGGAGTGACAGTGACTCCTTTTTCATTTTCGGCGCCTGTGTCTACACGACTTCGTCCTTGTTCGAGGATTTTTCTTTTTTATAATCCTTTCTTTTTCATTCTTTTGTTTTGATTCCCTGATTTTTGCCTGGACTGATCTCAAAGGAATTAGTCCTTTCTATTGCATGCACAAGATCTTAATGGAAGAGGACTTTAAGCTGGTAGCTCAACCTCAACGCCGCTTAAATCCTACTATGAAGGAAGTTGTTAGAAAG
The DNA here is from genome assembly GCA_963859935.3 of Lathyrus sativus. Taxonomy (NCBI): domain Eukaryota; kingdom Viridiplantae; phylum Streptophyta; class Magnoliopsida; order Fabales; family Fabaceae; genus Lathyrus; species Lathyrus sativus. The sequence continues at coordinate 684,162,302 of OZ012735.1, read as the reverse complement.
GAGGTTGTTAAGTTGTTGGATGCGAGAATGATTTACCCAATTTCGGATAGCCCATGGGTTAGTCCCTTTACACGTGGTTCCGAAAAAAAGTGGCATTATCGTGATTCAAAATGAAAAAAACGAGTTGATCCCGACAAAAGTGGCAACGAGGTGGCGTATGTGCATTGATTATAGGTGGTTGAATACTGCAACTCGAAATGATCACTTTCCACTCCCGTTCATGGATCAAATGCTAGAAAGACTTTCCGGGCAACAATACTATTGTTTTTTAGATGGCTATTCCGGGTATAACCAAATTGCAGTTGACCCGGCCGATCATGAAAAGACAGCTTTCACATGTCCTTTTGGAATTTTCGCATACCGAAAAATGCCCTTTGGGTTGTGCAATGCACCGGCGACTTTCCAACGGAAGTCTTTATGGACGATTTCTCCGTATTTGGTGGTTCCTTTGGTCTATGCTTGGACAACTTGGAAACGGTTCTTGAAAGATGCGTGAAGACAAATCTTGTTCTTAATTGGGAGAAGCGCCACTTCCTGGTAACCGAGGGGATAGTGCTTGGCCATAAAGTCTCTTCAAGAGGGTTTAAAGTTGATCGTGCTAAAGTTGAAGTAATTGAAAAGTTGCATCCTCCGGTGAATTTGAAGGGAATCCGAAGCTTTTTAGGGCACGCCGGTTTCTATCGGCGCTTTATCAAAGACATCTCAAAGGTAGCTAGGCCTTTGAGTAACTTGCTAGCTAAGGATCAGGTAATTCTTTTAACTGATAATTGTTTACAGGCTTTTGAAATTTTGAAGGAAAAATTGGTTACTGCTCCAATTATAGTCGCTCCAAATTGGAAATTAAAATTTGAGCTCATGTGTGATGCGAGAGACTATACAATCGGAGCGGTATTAGGCCAAAGAAAGGAGAAAATTTTTCATGCGATACACTATGCGAGTAAAGTTCTTAATGAGGCTCAAGTTAACTATGCCACCACTGAAAAATAATTACTTGCGATAGTGTATGCGCTTGAAAAGTTTAGGTTCTATCTTATTGGTTCTAAGGTCATAGTGTATACCGACCACTCGGCGATTAAATATTTGCTCACCAAACCGGATTCGAAGCAAAAGCTCATCTATTGGATCCTCTTGTTACAAGAATTTGATGTTGAAATCAAAGACAAGAAAGGATCGGAAACTTTGGTAGCAAATCATTTATCTCGCTTAGTTAATGTGGAGGTTACCGCTTCCGAGAAGGAAATCCGGGAGGAGTTTCCTGATGAAAAACTTTTCAAAGTTCAATTTAGGCCATGGTTTGCGGACTTTGCGAACCATAAGGCTAGTGGTTTGGTGCCTCCCGACCTAACTCCGAACCAAAAGAGGAAATTTCTCTCGGATGCTAAATATTACGTGTGGGATGACCCATACTTGTTTAAATTGGATGGTGACAACCTTTTAGGGAGGTGTGTTACTAGCATGAATCGCAAAGCATTCTTTGGCATTGTCACAACTCGCCTTACGGTGGACATTACAATGGGGCAAGAATGGCCACTATAGTCCTTCAGTCAGGATTTTATTGGCCTACTATTTTCAAAGACGCAAATGCCCATGCGTAAAGTTGTGATAGTTGCCAAAGAAGTGGTGGGATTGGTAAGAGAGACGAGATGCCTCTCTAAAACATCCAAGAGGTCGAAGTATTCGATTGTTGGGGAATCGACTTTGTTTGACCATTCCAACCCTCATATGGTAATGAATATTTGCTTGTAGCGGTTGACTAGGTTTCTAAGTGGGTTGAGGCGATTGCCTCACCTCGGGCGGATGCTAAGACGGTAATAAATTTTTTGAAGAAAAACATCTTTTCCCGTTTTGGAACCCCCCGTGTGTTGATTAGTGATGGAGGGTCGCACTTTTGTAATGCACCGTTAGAAAACATTTTGAAACATTACGGTGTATCACATAAAGTGGCAACTCCGTATCACCCACAAGCTAATGGTCAAGCCGAAGTCTCTAATCGTGAGATTAAGAGAATTCTTGAAAAAATCGTGTCAAATTCGAGAAAAGAGTGGTCATGAAAGTTGGATGAAGCTTTGTGGGCGTACCGTACCGCATATAAAGCTCCAATTGGGCTGAATCATTTTCAATTGGTATTTGGTAAGACTTGCCATTTGACGATCGAATTGGAGCACAAAGCCTTGTGGGCCTTAAAATTATTGAACTTTGATAAGAATTTGGCCGGTGAGAAAAGAAAAGTGCAATTGCTTAAGTTGGAAGAAATGTGCAATGCCGCATATCACTCGAGTTGGTTGTACAAAGAAAAGGTGAAAGAGTATCATGAAAAAAAGCTAAGAAAGAAGGAATTTATACCCGGACAGTTGGTGCTTTTGTTCAATTCCAGGTTGAGGTTATTCCCCGGAAAATTGAAGTCTAAATGGTCCGGGCCATTTCGTGTCAAAGAAGTCAAAATGTATGGAGCTATTGTCATTGAGGACTTGGAGAAAAAGGATAGTTGGACGGTGAACGGTCAATGTTTGAAGATCTATTTTGGCGGTCTAGTGGATCACGACAGTTGTGCAATCTATTTGGATGCTCCTTTGTGAGCATCTCGAACCGTCGAGCTTATCCGACGTTAAACAAGCGCTTGTTGGGAGGCACCCCAACATTGTAAGTATTTACAGTTGTTTTTTGTTGAGTGTGTGGTGTTGGTGTTCAAATTGGTGGAAATGCTGAATTATGCAGTGCTGTTTTGAAAAAACAAAAACCTGTCATGTTTGCTAGCTGCTCGCTAGGCGAAGACAGTAGCGAGCCATTCGCTAGGCGAACGTGGCGAAACAAACTTTTTAATTTTATTCAGTGGGCCACCATTCTGGGGCCAAAAACTGTTTTAGTTGGTTTTGTGTTATTCTGCACTTAGGGTTCACGATTCCCATCTCACTGTATCACTTTTCACTCTCACATCACACAAGAATTTTCATATCTCTCTCTCTCTCTCTGTGCAAACCCTAACCTTGGCATTTCAGACTCACTCACCTCTGCAATCAGGTTGCCCCTATTTCTATCTCTCTTTGTTTTTACTATGTCATTTTCTGAAGATTAGAGATTTGGGTTGAATTTGAAAATTAGGGATTTGAAAGTTTTAAGGTTGCATGCGTGTCTAGAACAACTCCTGTCATGTTAAATAAATTTGTTTTTGGAATGGTGATTGATAAGACCTTGGAATGTTTGATTTTGGGTGGATAACAATGGAAAACTCAGAAACCCGTATCATTCGCTGTCAGTTCGCTAGGTGAGCCCGTAGCGTAGCTTCGCTGGGTCTTTGCTAAGCAAAGTTGTAGCGACCATGACAACATCTGATTTTTCTGTTTTGATCTCTAATCTGTCTTGTGGTTGTGTGCTATTTCTTTTCTATGATATTACAGATGGCATCCGGATCAGGTGTTGGAAAGAAGCAAAAGGTCGGAAGCACTTCCCGTCCTATACCAATTCGATTCGACACTGATAAATTCGTTGGGCCGAAGCAAGCTGCACGCTATATGGCGTTGGAAAAAAGAAAAATCTTACCTGAGAAGAGGTTCTTGATAACGAACAAGGCGATTATCAGACATTTGCAGGGTTGATAAATAGCAAGCAGTGGGACAAGTTGATCTCTCCATCCGAAAGCTATGATATTGAGCTAGTGCGCGAGTTCTATGCGAACGCGTTGCCAAATGACGACGAGCCTTTCACTTGGACTACAAGAGTGTTAGGACGTCAGGTTGCTTTTGATCGGGATGCTATTAACCGGGTGCTCGATGAACCGCTAAATTTGGGAGTGAATGAGAGGGATGCCTACCACAGAGATCTAAGGCTCAACAGGAACATTGATGATATTTCAGAGGCCCTGTTATTGGAGGGAAAGAGTGTAGAGAGAAACCCATCTGGGGTGGCTGTGAGATATCACCGTGAGGATTTGATACCTATTGCCCAGTTGATTTTGCTTCTGGTTTTGACCAACATTAAGCCGAAGTCACACACATCTACGGTGCCAATCCCAGTGGCACACTTGGTCCACTATATTCTGACCAATGTACAGATCAATGTGGCGCGAATCATTGCGAATGAGATGAAGTCTGTGATTGAGAGTGGGATGAAGTCAGGGGCGCGAGTTAATATCCCCCTTGCTTTTCCTTGCCTCATCATGGCTTTGTGCATGCAGTCAAAGGTAAAGCTACCCTCCCGCAGTCAGGTAATAATTCCGTCTGCAATCGACGATTGATATGTGGACAAGTATTATAGGCCGAAGAACTTCTGAGGTAGTACAGCTGCTGGTGATATCGGGACTACTGATGGTCCTGGTGCTTTTTCTTAGGGGTTTGATCCTTTTTAACAACCAGTCTGTAATTATAATTGGGATTGGATGGCAGCGAATCAGCGTGCCATGATTGATATACATGACTCTATGCAGGTACTTCAGCTACAGTCCTGCGACCCTTTGGTAGAGCGTAGCATGATTAAGCGTGAGCAGTTCCTGCAAAACGCGAGCTGGCCTGTGGACAGGCCTGTTTTCGGAGAGGGGGCGGTTGTGTCTAGTGGTCCTATTGGTGATGATGCTGATGATGATAGTGATGCTGATGATGATGATGGTTCCAGTTCTGAGTCTAGTAGTGCAGAGGGTTCTGAGTCCGATGAGGACTAAGTTTCGTTTTTTTTATCTTTATCGTTTTTATTGCTTTGTATTTTCGGATATCTTGTTTGGATTTTAGTTATTTTGGTTATGTACTTTTTGGGGTGTTTTGTCCCCCACGCACATTTTAACAATTTGAAGTAATGTTTAATGTTTTTGTTTTAAATTATTGTGTTTGGTTTAAGTTTCTTTTGTTTAATAATTTTTTTTGGTTGTTGAGGATCAAACCTTCTAGATTGATTGCTCTCTAAAAGAAGTATTCAATGAAGGTGCATCCGAGCTTGGATGGAAATGATAAAAATAACAAGCGAATAATGCTAAGGTACATGGTTACCTTCGGTTAGAACTTTAGAATGCATGAAGAACTTTACTCTTGTCGTAATTGAATATTGTTCTTTTTGCAACATAATTGAATGAATGATTCACTTAGGACTTAAAACCACAAATTGTGAGGAAACCTCCATTGTACAAATAAATGCTGGATTCTAATAAACTGTATTGATTCTTTTAATTCATGCTTTTCTTTTGAGCACAACCAGTTCCAAATACAAACTACCCGTGAGCAGAGAGTATTCGTGAACCCCTTTGAGCTTAAACAGTTGAATCTCAGCTTGAAGTAAGGAGAGACTTCAAAATCTTTTTTTCTTGAAACCCTGAAAATTTTTGTTAATTGTTCTTTTGCCGTAAAAAGTCAAGAGCATTCACTTATGGGGTGAGTAAAAGATAAGTTAGGGAGAACGAAAATGAAAATTGGTAGGTTACCACAACTTTGGAATAACCGAGCAAGCATTGAAAAAAGAAAATAGAAACATTTGTTTTGTGAATATGGTGTGAAAAAGAAGAAAATAAAAAGAAGAGAATGGAAATGAATGCTTGCTTGGAAGAAAAATATTGGAAAACAAATTGAGTTGTGAAATAAGAGTTGTGAAGGTTTCAAATAAGAAACAAGTAGAACGGAGTTTAGATGTGTGAATAGTTGTACAGTGAATGTCTCTTTTGCGTAGACAATTTCGTTTTCAATGGCCTTAGATATGTCCCTTGTTTGTAAACCTGACCAAGATACAACCGGAAAATACCTTAGTGATCTTCGTGCTTCCGCATTTTCATTTATAATTGTTAGACATTGTATGAATTAAATTGAGTTTTGCATTGTTTGTTGGAGAGTTAAATTGTCCTCGCGGTTGTAAACGCGTAATTTCTTCAATCCTTATTCGAAGAGGAGAGATAGGGTGATTCATTCAGGATAACATTGTTATGGATTGATGCATGTTTTTCATTGCTATAAGGCTTTAGTTCTTGTGTATTGTGTCATTCTAACCATTGGGAACTTCTGTCTGGTTGATTATCTTGTGTTTGAGCCATTTGATCCGATTTCGGAGAAATCTTTTTCTTTAAGCAAATCCTCTTGTTCTTCAAGAGGCATACTTTGCTTGAGGGCTAGCAAGAATCTAGTTGGGGAGAGTTGTTAGATGCCCAATGTTGCTTATTTGAGCTATCAGATGTGGGCATCTTTCACTCCTTTTTGTCGAGAAAATGTTCAAAACCGCCCTTGCTTTTGTTGATTTGCAATATTATGTGAAATGATCTTGGTACCTTTAATTTGTGTTTTATTGTGCAGTAATTAGGTATGAAAGAGTAGAAATGGAAGACACAAGAAAGATGACAAAGGAATCAAGAAAGAAAGCAAACAAAAGCAAGCTCGATAGGCGAAGCACTGGCGAGTGAGGTAGCGAAGTGTTCGCTAGGAGAGCACTCAGCAAACTGCCAGCGAACACTCCCAGACTTGGACAGAATCAAAAAGATCAAATTTCGCTCTGGAGAGTGAGCTAGCGAAGTGTTCGCTAGGCGAGCATTCAGCGAGCTACTAGCGAACACTTCTAGAATCAAAAAGATCAAATTTCGCAGGAGCGAGGGAGGTAGCGAACTATTCGCTAGGCGATCTCTCAGCGAGCTGCCAGCGAACACTTCCAGTAGCAAAAAGGACCAAAAATCGCTGGAGCGAGTGAAGCAGCGAAGGACTCGCCTAGCGAAGGAATGTTCGCCTAGCGAACATCTGCAAACTCATCTGGTTTGATTCCTCAGGACACAGGCTCTTCAAGTGTAGCATTTTAGGGCTTGCTAGGCGAACCATTTTGCTCGCCTAGCGAGCATGACAGCTTAGAACTTTTCCTATAAGTAGCATGGGCTACTTTTTGTAAAAATATCTTCTTTTTTTTTTGTTTTTGCTTCAAAGTGATTTTTGTGACCTAGAAACCCATTTTCTCATTATTCTTCATCTCTCGACAATATTTTCTAAAAAGAAGGTGGATTCCCGTCCAATCTCGATTCTTCGACTCGGATGTTGTTCAACCTTCTCCTGAAACTTATTGTGCAAGCTATCATGGAAATGAGTAGCTAAATACCTCATTTTGTCAAGGTTAGATGTAGATGATCATAAGCTTTGTGTGTATATGGGTTGATCTTGATTTGTAAACTCTTTGATGATGAATGTATGGTGAAAACCTTACTTTATAGATAACTCTGTGTTGGTTTACTATTGAAAGGTGTTTTCCAACTCTTTACCTAGGTTTTCATCCATCTATGTTCTTGAGCTAGAGATAGTTTTGAATGTGTTTTTTCACTTAAATGTCAAACCCAAAAGTTGTCATTTTGATATATTGTGTGAGAAATCAACAATGGATCAAAATGGGAAAAACCCACAATGTGTGTTAGAAATAATCACATTGGGAGGATGTTGTGAATGTGTTTATCATCCAATGGAGTTTATGAGTTTTGTTTGATCGAACATATACATGCAAAGTGATCGTCGAATCCTAACTTTGACAATCTTTCTCAAATCGTAAAACCGAAACTTTTACCGCAATTTCTTACTTTTTATGCATGCTACCGTAACCAAAAACCAAAACCCCCTTGTTACTATAACTTAACAACTTAGCAACTGTCGAACGACGATTATATCACATATTCCCTGAGGACGATAACAAACCCCGATACTCTATACCTGTTTACAATAAACACAAACTATTGGAATAGTTAAAAAGCTGTAAAGGAAAGTAGCAGATAACACAGTAATTGTTTACTCAGTTCAGTGTCAACAACACTTACATCTGGGGGCTACCAAGCCAGGGAGGAAATTCACTTTTAGTAGAATCAATCCAGAGTCAAACAACCCAGTTTGCGTTACTCACTTAAAACCTACCCAATGGCACTTCTGCCTAGAGACACTTTAGACCTGAGTATACCCATTCACTCCCCCTCAATCGCCTCAGAGATATCAAAACACAATTACAAAACAATATGAAGATACACTTCAAACACACCTTGATCTTTCTTTACGGCTTTGATCAAGTGACACACACTCTTGCTTAACAGCTTTGAGTGGCACAATGAACACACCTGTTCATACACAATAAACCAGAGCAATCATACAACCTACAATTGCTTGGCACACAAGGAATCCTAAGACTCCTAGACTCGCGTGAAGAACAAATTTCTTCACTCACAAACACACTCTATAAACTCTCACTGGATGCTCTCTCCTCTGTGTGTATATCCATTAGGAATGCTCCTTCTTCTATTTATAATAGCAGATCTGCTTTGGGCCTTGGTAGAGAATTTAGGTTTACCCAAGATAAACCTTTCTTCATGAAGCTGCGCACTTATCATTCGGTCAGCAATGCCTTCCATGTTATCCTCAGCAATGCCTGTTATGTTGCCTAAAATAAATGTGCTTTCTGTTTCATTTCCTGAAGTATAGCCTGAGCTAATAACAGAAAAACAAACTTTGCGCGCCCTGATGTCATACGATCAATGTCATAACATTCAGTCATGACATTCAGCTTCACTTACTCATAGCTTTCCTTGCATAACACTCTTCATGTATGTCCTAACATCAGTTATGACATTTTCTCACACATTAATGCTTTGCCATAAAATGCAGCCAATCACAAGCACTTACACACACTTCTCTTGATCCCCCTGCAAATGGACAATGATATGCAAATGCAAATTCTAGAACAATGAGATGAAACACAAGCCAAGTAAATAAAAGGTGGGGCAAATTTTTGGGTGCAACAGCTGCCCCTATTCAAGCGACTTGGACCTGAATGAGTGAAAAGCGACCGACTTTCAAACAATCAAGGTAAAAGACGGTTGAATACCAACGAACCCAGAAATTTGCCCACCGCAGAAATAAACTGCAAACTCTAATTGGGGATAAAAATCTCCGGAGATAATTGAATAATGGTTGCAATGTCGACACGCAGTCGGAAGAAACATCTGCTAACGCGCAGGTATTTGCTAAATAAAAGCAAGCATCGAACCCTAAGGCCGGATCAACCGAAGCTGATAAACACATCTTGAGAATACTCGATGGGGAAGAGAGAAGCTTGACCAAGCAACTCTGGCAGGGAGAAAGAGAGAAATTTAACCAAAACTATTTTGGGTGCGCGAAAAAATTAACCAAGTACTCCGCTGATTGACAAAGAGAAACTTAACCAAGTAACTCTGTTGGCGACCCCAGTGGGGAAAGAAGAGAAACTTAACCAAGTAACTCTATTGAGCAATGCCTGATAAGATGAACACATCCATCAAATATTTGCGCCATGGTCTGGATACCATACGAGCCGGAGAAATCACATTCAAACTTGTCATGGTCTGGATACCATATGCCACATTGCCGGAGTCTGAATACTCGACGAGATACACCGGATAAACCGGAGCCTGAACGCTCAATGAAAATAAACTACAATAAACCGGAGCCTGAACGCTCGACGAAATAACCGGAGCATGACTGCTCAACGAAATAATCGGAGCCTGAACGCTCGACGAAATAACTGGAGCCTGAACGCTCAACGAAATAATCGGAGCCAGAACGCTCGACGAAATAACCGGAGCCTGAACACTCGACAAAATAACCAGGGCCTGAATGCTTGACGAATTAACCGAAGCCTGAACGTTCAATGAAAAAGAGAATATACCACAAGTATACTCATGCGTTCATAACAACATGAACAATTGAAGTCTGGAAACACTGCTAAGGAGTATCATAAGCCGGGGTCTGGATACCACGCGGGCTGTAAGAAAATTACTAGTCGTTAAGGTCTGAACACCATACGAGCAACTTCATCAATCACAACTTGCCGTAATTGACCGAAGTCTGGATAATCGACGGAATTGGCCAAAGTCTTGGTACTCAACGTAATAATCCGGAGCCTGGATGCTCAACAAACAATAGAGTCATATCAGCATTTGTCGGAGATACACCTGCAAACAAAGAGGTAACCACCTGGCTTATGTTTCACATGCATATGTTTGAAAATGGCGTAATGCTCCATACGAAATGGAAATGCTACGCGTTTGGAGGATGCTATGCAAAGAATGCAAAATGCAACGGAACCAAACTAGCAAAATAAATGCTGAAGAGAAAACCAAAGTCCACCCTGCTGGGGAAAAGGTCATCACATGCCAATCGCAATTGGACTTATTCTGGGAAACGAGCCCTGGACGGCTAGGGAACAAAGTTCTTACAAGAAGTTCAAGCTCAGTTGGGGATTCACATCAAAAACCTGCTGAGGAAAACACCCTGAACGGCTTTCCAGGATACAACTCTTCTGGGGAAAAGATGGCTCTACCGGATAGACAACCAGACATTGAAAACAAATTCACCCTACTGGGGAATCAACAACTCTGTGGGGGATCCGGAATCAACCACTGAGATTCACGACATGTCCGGCTAAAGAAAACAACTCTGAATGGCTCACCAATACCCACCTGCAAGTAACGACTTACTGGGGGAACACTTTGCTGAGGATAAAGAAAACTCTACGATCCTGCAAGGGGTAAAGCCAACTCTACTGGGGGATCGTCCAATGAGGGAAACAACATCAACCTCAGCTTGGGGATGAGTCAACAACTCGAACTCTAAGGGGATACAAAGTTATACGTTCAAACTCTGAGGGGAGACAACGCCTGATATTGCCTCTCTGCTGGGAAAGGTTCCACACCTGCCTGGTGGAAAGAGACTCTTGACTCGCTGAGGAGTAACTGCATACCTGCAACCTGTGAGGATTAAATGTGCACCGACCAACTGCTGGGGATAAGCGTACACACTTAATCTGCCGGGAATATCAATCTTGACCCTCTGGGGATCACCATACTCTGCTGGAGACCTCGGTCTCGAACTGCGAAGAGCTAGATGTGTACTAACCAACTGCTGGGGAGAAGCGTACACACTTAATCGCCCGGTCTATCTGCATACAGCTGTATCGGGGATAAAGATATTTAAACTTCAATAGCTGGGGGAAATGGTGATCATACCGGAGATACACCTCAGACGAACTGCCCCGAGGGTAGTGACCCTACAACAATGAACAAACAGACAAGATATCCTGTACAAAGGAACTATCTCAGTCATCATCTGTGACGTTGTTCAAATAACCCGAAGTTTTAACGATTATTGGCAAAGCCTGCAAGTTTATGTATGCACAGTTTATCAAAATCATCAGACGTTTTTTGCAAACAAAACAGTAAGGCTAAAGCAACACATACAATTACTGAATAGTATATGTTTTATTGGCAGATGGGCCTGTAAATAGGCAAGTTTTTATAACAGATGCAACCCCTGAAAAGAGGAAGCTGCGCAAAAATATACAGAAATGCATAGAAATATACAGAATGTCGGCAATGTGGCATAGACAAACACCATAAGTTGATCCATCCATGACTCACATGACTCCGATGCTTCACCGATGCTTCCTCCTCAGAAGAGATTGATTCAGATAAACGACCCTCAAGTACTCCCTCAATCCACTAAGCTGTGAAGATCATACGCACACTGCAGTCATTTGCTTTTTCAAATCCCTAACTTTTGTGTGAATCGCCCTTTCGGGTTTTCAATTCACCGGGATACCCATTTTTGCCAAAGTCACCTTTTTAGGTTTTCGACTTTACGGGTTTAGATCTTTCCATTTATATCCCTAACTTTTTCCCAAACCCATTCTTTTTATGGTTCGCCAGGATACCCCATTTTTCCTGGATATTCTTTTTTCTTTCCAGCGGGTCTCTTTAAGCAAAAGTATTTTTTACTGCGTCTGCGTTCACAGGGGATGTAAAATCCTCACCATCCATGGTGGATAACAACAAGGCTCCTCCGGAGAAAACCTTTCGTACGACATACGGACCTTCGTAGTTAGGGGTCCATTTGCCCCTATGATCTGTTTGTGGAGGGAGGATCTTCTTCAACACAAGATCGCCCGTCTGAAAGCTTTGAGGGCGCACCTTCTTATCGAAAGCGTTCTTCATCCGGATCTGATACAACCGACCGTATGCAATAGACGCTAGCCTTTTCTCATCTAGCAGGCTGGGATGATTCAATCTGTTTCGTATCCATTCTGCCTCATCGAGCTTGACATTGACCAGAACTCTTAAAGATTGAATCTCGACCTCTAATGGTAGGACAACTTCCATACCATATACCCGCGAGAAAGGAGTTGCCCCGGTTGAAGTGCGTACCATAGTACGATAACCGTGTAGAGCAAAGGGCAACATCTCATGCCAATATTTGTAAGTTACAACCATCTTCTGCACTATCTTCTTGATATTCTTGTTGGCCGCTTCAACAGCGCCGTTCATCTTCGGACGATAGGGAGATGAGTTGTGATGCTCGATTTTGAAATTCTGGCACAATTCCTTCATCATCTTGTTGTTCATGTTCGAACCATTGTCGGTAATGATTCATTTAGGCACTCCGTATCTACAGATGATGTCCCTCTTGATAAATCTGCCTACGACTTGTTTCGTGACATTCGCATACGAAGCTGCTTCCACCCACTTGGTAAAGTAGTCAATGGCTACCAAGATGAAACGATGTCCATTGGATGCGGTTGGCTCGATCTTGCCAATCATGTCAATGCCCCACATGGAAAAGGGCCAAGGAGATGCCATGACGTTCAGAGGACACAGCGGCACATGAATCTTGTCTGCATAAATCTGGCATATATGGCATTTTTTCACAAATTTGAAATGATCAGACTCCATCATCAGCCAATAATACCCTGCTCGTAATAGCTCCCGAGACATGGCATTCCCGCCGGCATGTGTACCAAAGGCACCCTCGTGGACTTCTTCCATAAGCAGCTTTGCTTCTTTTTCGTCCATGCATCTCAATAACACCAAGTCATAATTTCTCCGGTAGAGCACACCATCTTGGTTCAAATAAAAGTTGCCATACAACCTCCTCAGAGTCTTCTTATCCTGGGTCGACGCACCTGGCGGATACTCTTGGTTCTTAAGAAAGTTCTGGATATCATAAAACCATGGCTTACCATCAGAAGCTTCCTCAATGGAAAATACAAACGCCGGCCTATCAAGGCACGAGATGACTATACTTGGAGCATCATTCCAATAGTTCACCTTGTACATTGAGGATAACGTTGCTAGAGCATCTGCCATCTGGTTCTTCGCTCTTGGCACGTGATGGAACTCTACCCGATCAAAGAAGGGCAACAACCTCCTTGCATAGTCCTTGTAAGGAATCAGATTAGGCTGTCGGGTTTCCCATTCTCCTATGATTTGATTAACAACCAGCGCTGAATCGCCATATGAATCCAAGTTCTTGATCCTCAGATCAATGGCTTCTTCTAGCCCCATGATGCACGCTTCATACTCGGCTTTATTATTGGTGCAAAGGAATGTCAACATGGCACTGAAGGGGATGTGAGTGCCATGAGGAGTTGTGATAATTGCCTCGATTCCACTACCATAGGAGTTGACAGCACCGTCAAATATCATCTGCCATTGAGAACCCTTCTCCGGACTTTCGTTGGGTAATGGCTCCTCACAGTCCTTCATCTTTAGAAACATGATGTCTTCGTCAGGAAAATCAAATTTCATCGATCGATAGTCTTCGATTGGCTGTTCAGCAAGGTACTCTGACAGAACACTTCCCTTGATAGCCTTCTGGGAAACATATTGGATGTCGTACTCTGTCAGTACCATCTGCCACCTGGCAATCCTCCCAGAAAGGGCTTGTTTTTCAAAGACATATTTAATCAGATCCATCTTCGAAATCAGCATGGTTGTATGATTGAGTATATACTGTCTCAAACATTTGGCAGCCCACGCGAGTGCGCAACACGTTTTCTCCAACATCGAGTACCGAGACTCTACATCTGTGAACTTTTTACTCAGATAGTATATCGCGTGCTCTTTTCTACCAGTCTCGTCCTGTTGACCGAGAACACAACCCATACTGTTCTCAAGAACTGTTAAGTACATGATCAAAGGTCTTCCAGCGACTAGGGGTATTAGTATCGGAGGTTCCTGCAAATATTCTTTTATTTTATCAAATGCCCTTTTCATTCCAGACGACCGTCTGATCTTTCTTTAACAATTTGAACATTGGTTCACACGTGGCTGTGAGATGAGATATGAACCGAGCAATGTAGTTCAATCTCCCTATGAAACCACAAACCTCTTTTTCCATTTTCGGAGCTGGCATATTTTGAATGGCTTTTATTTTTGCAGGATCAACCTCAATTCCTTTTTCACTGACAATGAAATTCAACAGCTTTCCTGACCTCACCCCGAAGGTGCACTTATTAGGATTCAACCTCAACTTGAACTTCTTGAGCCTCTCAAACAACTTCAATAAGTTGACTAGATGTTCCTGCTCCGTCTGCGACTTTACTATCATGTCATCAACATAGACTTCAATCTCATGATGAATCATATCATGAAACAAAGTGACCATAGCCTGCTGGTAAGTTGCCCCTGCATTTTTCAACCCAAAAGGCATTACCTTGTAACAGAACGTCCACCACAGTGTGATAAATGTCGTTTTCTCCATATCCTCCGGTGCCATCTTAATCTGGTTATAACCGGAAAAACCGTCCATGTAGGAGAACACTGAATATTGAGCAGTATTATCAACCAATACGTCAATGTGAGGGAGCGGGAAATCATCCTTCGGGCTCACCTTATTCAGATCTCTGTAATCAACACACATCCATACCTTGCCATCCTTCTTAGACACAAGCACTATGTTGGCGACCCACGTAGGGTAAGTTGTAACGGCTTAAAATCCTGCATCCAACTGCTTCTGGACTTCTTCTTTGATTTTTACAGCCATATCTGGTCTAGTACGCCTGAGCTTCTGCTTGACTGGCGAACACTCTTCACGCAACGGCAAGCGATGAACCACGATGTCTGTGTCAAGCCCGAACATATCTTCGTATGACCAAGCAAAGATATCACTATACTCACGGAGCATCTCAACCAATCTTTGCTTGATGTCGCTCTGCAGCGCAACCCCTATCCGAACATTCCTCACAACTTCCTCAGAACCCAAGTTGATAACTTTGATTTCCTCCTGATGAGGCAGAATAACCTTTTCTTCCTGTTTCAAGAGTCTGGCTAGCTCTTCCGGTAAGTCTTCATCTTCATCAATCTCTTCTTCGGCTTGAAATATCAGATTATCGAAGTCGAAGCGAGTCATAGATGTCTTTGGCACGGTGTCATATGCACTGTGAATCCTGCAATGATAATGGTTATTTGCTTAAAATGATATGCAAAACGAGCACAAAGCCACATTGCCATTTTATTGTTAAACATAAAACATGAAAAGCAAGGATCACAATATTTGAATGCAGACAAAACGCCCTTTGATTTATTGATAAAATATGTTCAAGCATAAACAAGCAAGGCCCTGCAGATATGAACCTCTATGCTCCGGGTAGAACATAGGGTCGTACAATAATCAGAAAAATAAAGCATTACTCTTCCGTTGTCACTTGAATGAATTCCTCGATAGACCAATTGTTGAGGCTCTGTCTTGGAATGCATGGCTTGATCCAAGCGTCCATATCACAGTCGCTATTATCCTCTTCATCATCTGAAATGGCATTGATTTGCTCAAAGATAACACCCCATGGGGTAAACCAGACAGGCCCCTTATAGCGCGGCGCGCTCTGCGAGGATGACGAAGCATATGGGCGGTATCCCAAACCAAATTTGTTCTGTTTATGGGGAATGTCCAGCACTTGTCCCCATCCTGGTGTTGCCTTAACCTGTACCACTGTCTGGGCTTCCTTAAAGGAGGATATGGCCACTTTGGGCGATTTGCTCACAGCAGACACTTTGTCATTGATCTACACCGTCTCAAAGGATTGACATAAGGTCTCATGGATTTCTCCATCCACCTCGATGTACTTAAAAGATGATAAGTGACTGATCATTATATCCTCTTCCCCGCATACTGTAACAACGTTGCCGCCAACCATATACTTGAGCTTCTGGTGTAGCGTGGATGTAACAACTCTTGTTGAGTGAATCCATGATGGCCCAACAAACAGTTATAGGCAGGCTGAATGTCCATGATATAGAATACCGCATCAAACACCTCAGGTACCGTCAAAAGCACGCACCGCCAAATCACTTGGCGTTCAAATCAAACCCTGCATATCCAGCTTCATCAGGGCCTTCTTTGGAAGTACATTCAAAGATGACCCTGTATCAACGAGTACATGAGACATAACAGCCCCTCGTCATTCTACTAATATGTGCAACACACAGTTATGGTTCCTGCCCTTTGGCGTCAAATCCAGGTCCGTGAAACCTAGCCCATTTCCTGAGTTTACATGTGTTGCACCCCAAATTTTGACCCCTTAGATCCTCATCATCATTTTAGGATCATATTCATTTGATTAACTAACTTTAACCCATTTCAAGTTTATCTTTGTCAAAATGCAGATGAATCAGGGTTCCGTACCGTCAAAATCGAGGCTTCGAATGTTTGATCAATCAATGTTTTGGATTGATTCAACTATAAACAAGATCAAGAATACTACATTGGGTCAAGTATGAATTCAATTTGAGGTTGTCACCCAAGGATTAAGAACAGTGCAGTTCAGAACACCCGATTAGGATTTCTGATCAGGAAAAGTCAACTATAGTTTGACGTTTGATTAAAATAGTGTTCCAATGATGGAATCATGGTCCATAAAGCTCATATGGCTTATTTAAGTTCACTCAAGAAGTTTCAATACCTCAGAGGACCCAGAACACCAACAGTCGATTCAGAGTTCTTCAATCAATCGGTTCGTCTGACTGAAAAGTCAACTCATTGACCAACACGGTTTTGACCCAAAATTGAAGGCAATTATGTTCCTAATGGTATATCACATATATTCATAAAGTTTGGTGACCACTGGATCAAGAATTGATAAGTAATCAAAAAGTTGGGAAATTAAGGTTTTGAAAAGGGCAAAGCCATAACTCCTTAACCACACAACGGTTTTTGACCTAGTTTCAAGGGGAATGAATTCCTAAAACAAGCATAAATATTGTAGTACCTAATTGGGGATTTTTTTAAAAGTACAAGTGGGTTCCATGACTCTTCCTGGTTAGAGAGAACCAAGATCCACAAGTTGGCAAAAACTCACATTCGCAAAACTAGGTCAGCATGAGTTTTTTTATTCCAAAACCTATCCAAATCGATGCTAATCAAAGGCTAAACCTCATTTATGATGTTTTAATTGATAATGAACATTTTAATATCAATTCACACGAAAATGGCACAAAGATCAAAGGAAATCATTATTTAATGCAAGTTGCAAAAGTGAATAGTGAAGAAAGAGAAAAAAAGGTGGCTACCCTTGTCAAATCATCAACTTTACTTCAACAAGTCACATCCTAACCTATAAAGCATGATGAAAACAATATATAGGGTATGGAGAATATCTTAGTAGAGTTTCTTAAAGACAAGTATGAAGATTGCATTGGAAAACTCAAAGATTTTCATGATGGAAGGTTAAAATTGGCAATTTGCTTCACTTTTGCCCATACCTTGATCCAAGGCCTGTGGCTATAAATAGAACTCACTTCCTACATCACAAACACACCAGCTCCATTATAGAAACCATCTAGAACTCTCTCCCTTACACAATCACCAAATTCTTGCAAAATCTCATTAAGTCTCCAAAATCCCTCAAAATCTATTTTTGCAAAACACCTTCCAAAACCATTTCCAAACTTTTTCCAACTCAAGAAACACTTCAAACACATCAAATATGATGTATTGAAGCTATCCAAATCACTTCCACACTTATGTAACAAGGTTTGAGTGAGTTGGTCTTTGAAATCTTTGGATTTTAGAGTTTTTCCTTCATTTACAAGGCATTTTGTCCACTAGCTTGCTTGGAGGTTGTTTGGAGCATCTATTCATCAACCTAGGAACATTTGAAGACCTTGTAAGAGCTCTCAATATCTCTGGTTTTCTTATTGCTTAAGCTTGCTTCAAGAGGTAAACCTAAAACTCATAAATGTGAACTTTCTACTTGCATTTCACATGCTACCATGAATGTTTTTAGGGTTTTCACCTTCCTATCTCTCATTTATTCATTTCAAAACTTTAATTTCATTCTCTTTTGAGTTTCATTTTAAAGTTATGATTTTGGTTTGTTAGCATCCTTGTGTACTTGAGTTTGACTAAAACTCTTGCTTGAAGCATTTGTGTGTAATCATCATTAAAACTTGAAAGTTTTCTCCCATGAAGTTTTGAACTTCTCACTTACATTTGTTGTGACATTATTTGTTTAGGCATGATGCCTGTAAGTATACATGTCATCTTGTAAGCCCTAATTAAACCTCATCTTTGTTAAGATGCTCCTTTGTTAAGATCCCCTTCCATCTTTATTAAGATGTACCCCATTCTTTGTTAAGATATGCTTTGGTTTTCACCTTTCATTAAGTCTTGAAAGAACTTTCCCCTTCTAGATATTATAATATCTTGATGCTTGCTTTGGTCGTAACCATTTACCTTGATTGAAATCATTGATATTGTAATATCTTGATGTCTGCTTTGGTTGTGACCATCTATCTTGATTGAAATCATTGTCTGATATTGTAATATCTTAAATGCTTGCTTTTGGTTGTAACCATTCATCCTGATTGAAATCCTTGCTTATTGTAATGTGCTTGTTTATTCTTGGTTGTAACCATATCTCTTTATATTCATCATGTTTGAATGTTTATGCTTTGTTAAGTTTATTTCCCCAAAGTGATGAAACTTTTTAGTTCTCATCCAAGTTGCCTCATCTTTTCCCTTCCAAAGGAAAGTCTCTCTATTGACCTTTGGGTCATAGATAGCTCAATAAACTCATAGGTCTGGATAGAACCTTCTCCCCCTTTTGGTATGGATAGAACCAATAGGATTTACCCTCATAGGTCTGGATAGAACCTTCTCCCCCTTTTTGGTCTGGATAGAACCAATAGGATTTAAACTCGTAGGTCTGGATAGAACCTTCTCCCTCTTTTGGTCTGGAAAGAACCAATTGATCCTTATTCTGTAGTTCGTGCCCGAACTACGACCGCTCTGATTTCTCATTGGACAACGAGAATACGTAGGCACAAGATGCGATATCTTGACGAGCAACCTCCCCCTTTCTCCCACCTTTTGGTATGGATAGAACCATTTGGTCTTACAACGTAGAACTTTAGGATAGAGTTTGGTTAACTCTATGTAAGAATCATGGATATGATTACTTACTTCCCTTTCTTGAGAGTTCAACATAGATTTAGAGAGTTGTCTTAAAACTCTACACAAGCATGGATATGTTTGTTCCCCTCTGAACCTTGATCATAATCAAGTGTTCTTCATCCCTTGTGAGGTGAACTACGATTGCTCTGATTCTATCCTAGTTAGGATACGTAGGCAGAGGACGCGACGTCTTTGCGAGCAAACTTAGAAACTATCTTTAGGTTTTAACCTACACCCTTTACCCATTCCACCCTTAGCAAACATTTACCAACTTAGCATGCAAACAAACAAAAGGCTCCTATAGAGTACTACAGATGTTTAGGATGTGAAACACCTACCCTATGCATAACCAACCCCCGATCCCCGAATCTCTTAGCGTTGTTGTTACATCGCGAAAAGGGTTTTTCTTTCTTTAGACCTTTCCTTTGGATAAATTAAAGTCCGGTTGTGAATTTAAGAATTAAGATTCAAGTTAATCAATAGCTTGGTATCACGATTCTCACCGCAACAACATGTGCTACAACCCCTTCGAGTTGCTTAACCGATATTTCTTGGGGCACGTAAGCAGTATTCAATATTCTCAGTAGTGCATTCCGATGCGCTTCTGAACATAGCAACAATGACAGGATTGATATTTTGGAAGGAGTTTGTTGTAGATGATCAACTATCTTGTAATCACTTTTTCTAATCAGCCTCAAAAAATCCTCTGCGTCCTTTACCAAAGACTCCTTCTCTCCAGCTTGAGAAGTTTCCCCACCCACTACTTTCTTCCCTTTGTCAGCTTGGTCAGCAGCCACTTCAGGCGACGAAAATATTCTACCACTTCGGGTAATACCACCTGCTCCAACCATATTATCCACTGATTCAACCGGCAAGCTCTTCAATTCCTGTTTCTGCCCGTTGCAATATACTTTCGCTCCGTAGTTCCACGAAATGGCTCTTGTACTCTCATACGGCACATGACCAACTATTGTGATGATTACGGTTGGCGGCCTAGGAGGCGCTGAAATAGTTATAGTTTTGTACGAAATCGAGATCGTTGCAATCTCATTCCTTTCCTCAACCAATACCTCTTCAGACTGTTTCTCTGCAACTCGGTCAAATTGCAACATCCCCTCACTCATCATATCTTGAATACGGCTCTTCACATCCCTCGGGACGACTCAAGCACTCAACACACGATTCATTACAGTCGGGGAATATCCCTCCCTTTAGATACTTTTCTTTCACAAAGCTCAACGACATCTTCAAGTCATTGACATCAGTTACTAGATCTAAACCTTCGTCTTCAATGATTGCATTGACTCCAGCAGCCCCCATGGTTGGGCATGGGGTTCTGTACGACGTTAGGAGCGTCGTGAGAGAAATTTATTGCTTTACTGTCCACCAAATCTTGAACTTTATGTTTAAAGGCTTTGCAGTTGTCAATGTTGTGCTCCGGAGCACTAGAGTGAAACTCGCATCACACGTTCGCATCATAACCAGGTGGAGGTGGTCCTGTCAGAGGAGCTAAAGTCCTCTTCTAGATTAACTGTAGTTGCAGCAAATGCTGAAGCAGTTGGGAATAAGGCATCGGAGGTGCATCAAATTGTCTATTTGTTGTTCAACCCCCATCTTTAAGCCTTATATAACCTTGTTGATTTTGTTGTTGCTGTGGTTGTTGTTGTTGTGGAACTATGGGAATTGTAACACTAGTAACCTGCTGCTGCTGGCGATTTCGCCCTGATCGTCTATTCCCTCGGGAACTAGACACTGAATTGGTATCTCCTTCCCGCTTCTTATTTCCAAATACCTTCTTACCTCCTCCTCCGGCTGAGGAACTCTCACCAGCCTAGATCTTTCCCAACTTGATGCCGTTTTCCACCCTCTCTCTGGTGATGATCAAATCAGATAAGCTTCCTGACATGTTACTAATAAGCTTCTCATAATAAGTACCAGACAGAGTGGCGACAAACATATCAATCAGCTCACGCTCCACCATGGGCAGCTGCACTCTGGCTGCAAGCTCTCGCCACCTCTAGGCGTATTCCCTGAAGCATTCATCAGTCTTTTGATACAAATTCGGGAGTTGGACCCTGTTAGGAGCAAGGTCGCTGTTATACTGATAATGTTTCATGAAGGCCTCAGCTAGGTCCCTCCAACTGCGGATATTCACAGGTTCCAGACTCATGTACCACTCCAATGAAGGACCGGACAAGCTGTCCTGAAAGAAGTGCATAAGCAATTTCTCGTCATCCGAGTAGGCATACATTTTACGGTAGTAGGATCTCAGATGAACTCTTGGGCAGGTAGTACCCTTATACTTGTCAAAGTCAGGGACTTTGATCTTCAGCGGTACTTTTAGATCTGGGATCAACCCTAGATTAGCCATGTCTAGCCCCATGGAATTTTGATTTTCAAAAGACTTCATCTTTTCTTCAATCAACTTGAACCTCCTATCAGCTTCAGAGGGTAACTCAGCAACAACAGCCCTTGGTAAGAATACATCATCCTGTTGGTCTTCATTCTATAACCTATCCATATTACCATGTGCAGCACAGGTGACATCAGGACCATGAACATTCCCATTAGCAACATTACCATTTCCAGCATTCCCATTTCGAGCGTTCCCAAAACCATTGTTATCAAAACCAGCAACATTACTAAAACCAGCAGCATTGCCATTACCATTACCATTCCCTCCAGCAGTAGGAATAACCAAAGTAGGCATAGAGTGAGCATGAGGAGTCCCAATTTCATTGGAAGGAGCATTAGCAGTTTGTCCTCCATGAAGAACATCATTACTGTCGACCCGTGCAATCAAGGGCTGCACGAAAATACGAAGCTGTTCCTGTCCGTTAGCCACTCCCTGCATAAGGTCCATAAACTGGCTCATCCTTTCACGGAACTCTGAGTTGATTCCCCCTTGTGGCGTAGCGGTGAATAGTCCGGTTGTCTATCCTGAAACAATCTAATGAAGCAAACAGGGGTAAGATAAACGGCTCCACTGTACCTACTATGCAAGAATGCTATGCAAAATGCAGACATGTATGTATACAACAGGGAAATTTCCCCCTGATTCTAGTTCCGAGAATAACAGCACGACAAGGGAGAACCCATAGACAAGCATAGAGCCAAACACTTCATTCATACAAGAAAAGGCCAACAGGCAATGTACAATCATACAACCGAGCACAAGAATCAATAGAAAGACCTCAGCCAACAGGTCTGGTGATGGTCGATACAAATATAAGCAACATGTTATAAAGGGAATGAAAGACATCAAGTACGACAACGAGCACGAAACTCCTCCAACAACTCCTGTGTTTCAGGATGATCTAGTCTGACGAGTAATCCCTGAATGAGCGCCTCTCTCTGTCTGATAGTGGTATGTAAATCGTCAGCATAGTCTTCCCAGGCTCCCTCACCGAAGACTTCCTCTAGCTTGCACCTCTTCGAATCAGCCCTCAACTTGTAATCCTCTAAGGTTACCAAAGCTTCGTTCAATCTGCAATTACTATCACGTCTGAGTGAGGCTTCATCTGCAATCCTCTCATCCTTTGCCCTGAGTTGAGTCTTTAGTCTAGCAATCTGCTGGTTCAACTTATCCTCACGCTCCTTGTTGTTGGAAAGAGTAACATTCCACTGATCATTGAACTTGGAAATCTCCAAATAAGCCCTATCCAACTCCTTTTTCTTAGAAGCGAGAACATCACTGACGGCTTTCAGATCTAAACCCAAACGTTCCCGAGCACTAGTTTGCTTGGTCAAATCTGTACCCAATCTGTTCACAAGCTTATTCTTCTTGAAAGAGTGCACAACTTCAATCTTCTCACTCCGGAGCTGAATGATCTATTTTTCTAACTCTTCATTAGCCTTCCGAAGCTCCTCTTTCTCAGAGCACAACCGGTTGTACTTCTGGATATCCATAATGGTAGGTTCCTCAATCATGAGAGGATACAA
Organism: Lathyrus sativus; assembly: GCA_963859935.3. Classification (NCBI taxonomy): domain Eukaryota; kingdom Viridiplantae; phylum Streptophyta; class Magnoliopsida; order Fabales; family Fabaceae; genus Lathyrus; species Lathyrus sativus. The sequence goes on along the minus strand of OZ012735.1, from coordinate 684,139,185 downwards.
TGGCTCTACAGATGGGAAAGGCATCAAAAACCTCTTTGCTCTATCTTGGATCCAAGTCAGATAAGGGTCATAGGCTCGATTGTTACTCTTTCTCAGAAAAGCTTTCCCTTTCCTGTGAACACTACTCCAAGCTCTCTCCACTCTAGCCAAAGTATCACCCTCCAGCAATCTAATGAGATACAGAGATTCCTGTATCTCTTCTTCCTTAGGAGGTGCTCTCAGCGCGTATCCAAACTACCTGACTAACAAGGATGGGTTATAATTGACGCATCATTTCCTTCCGACCACCGAGACGTTAGGAAAATCTCTGCAACTATAAATGATCTCAGTACCCAACATATCTCTGTCAAACCAGATAATGTTCTCAGCAGACAACCCCATCAACCTATCAGACCATTCTGAGGTACCATCAGTAGCAACAAATGGACCTGTCTTGGGAAGATGACTAGCATAACCTCTCTTAAACAAATGAGATTAGAGATCCTAAGGGAACATGGCAAGGAAGAAAGAATAAGAAGAAGGAAGCATGAAATAAGAAAAATGCAAGGATGCATATGCAATGCAACACACAAGAAAAGGGAGGAAAAAGTGTGGGGTAAGCACCTCCACAAGCACATCTCAACCTTTATTAATGCAAGAAGGAAATGCAAAAGCAAAAGAAGAAAGCAATCCAAAAGAAAGCACACAATTGCACACAAAAGTGGGATGAAAATGGGAGAATAAATCCTACAACCATTCACACATCAACCCTAATGCCCAAAGGAAAACCAAATGAAAAGAAATGGAACCAAGAGAAAATGAGAGAATGGGAGGCAATGTGAGTACAACAACGAACTCACATGGGCAACTCAACCATAAGAAATCACCAAAATATGCAAAGCACACCAAAAGAAGCCCTCAAAGAACCATCATTCAAGGCATGCTTCAAGTACCTCCTAAGGAGGGACTAAGCCATCTCAAATGGGATTCCAAAGTCATTGGACAGAGGTAGGGATGAGAAGAGAAGATTCACAAAACAAAATAGAAAATCACAAAAGAGAATGCAAAGATAGGCAAGGGAAAAGACCTAGGTCTTAAACACATCAACACTTGAAACAAAAGTGGAAAGCCTAAAAAGAATTGCACATCTCAACAAGAAATGAACATATTTATGACATAAAAATGAACATCCAAACACATCAATATGTTAACAATATGACTCAACAAAAGTTAGGAGTCCAATGGGTCCACAAAGGTCATTTCCAAATCAAACTAGGTCAAGTACTTGTGTGAACCTCCCTTAGAAGTGACTTAACTTGTAAATCATCTCAAAAATAAGAAAAAGGCTCAATTAAATCCAAATAAAATCTCAAATAATCATAAATGAGTTGGCAACCAGAGGCCAAAAGCACAAGGGCAATGTTCCATCAAAGCACCACCAAAGGAAATAAATCCCTAAGGTGTACCACTTTGAAATGGAAGAATAGAGGGTCAACAAAAATGCCATAAAAGTCCAAACAAAATGCATCAAACCAGTGGGGAAATGGTACTATAAAATTCTTCAACTCATCATGGATATGAGAAAAAAAATTTCAATCATTGGAGAGGAATATTGGTCAAGAAACAAATCAAGAACAACAAAGAACAAGAAAATGATCAAATAAAACACTTCCAAATGGTTAATCCTTTTTTAATTGAAAACTAATTGGAAAATAGAAATAAAAAAAATACAAAAATTAGTTAACATGTTCAAGTATCTGGAAATATTTTTTTGGGGATTTTATCACACTTGGAAGCGTTTTTGTTGAATTAAAAGTAAAACAGAAAATGAAAAGAAAAAGAAAAATAAAAGAATAAAAGATGCGTGATGAATAGCAAAAGTTTTAGTTCATTTCAGTGGGCCACAAGGGGAGGGGGTGTGATTAGCGTATTAGGCCTAAGATTGACCCAAAGTTGAGTCCATAATGAAACGCTGCGCTCCATTTATGTGCTGGTAGTCAAAGATCAAAGTTAAGCGAGTCAAAGTGATCGCAACCGTTGATCATTGACAGTCAAATGGTCAGCGCGTACAAGTGGCAAGCCATGTCATCTCAATGGAGGAAAAACCAGGCGCTGGAGCCAATGTGCTCCGGTCGTCTTCTTCGATTGCCTCACCAAAATAGCAGGTCAAAAACTGAACCAAATCAAGTGAAATCGTATACCAAACTAAAGCTCCCACTGCGTAGATCATGAATCAAGGTTTGGATTTTATTTATCATGCAAGAACAAAGAGAAACGAAGCGTCAAAGATTCACGCACCATAACTGAATTGCATCAAACAACAACCTAATCTATCCAAAATATGCCTACTTTCATAGGACTTCAATATGAAACATAAATGGCGTGAAATAGATGCGTATTAAGAGTGAATTCTTAAAAAGAAATTTACCTAATGGAGTCTCTCCATTGAGGCTTCTAATGGAGTCAAGCTTGCGCAAAACCTTGCAGAAACGTTCAATGAAGATCAATGAAGAGAATGTTGATCTTGAATTGCTCTGAATTTTCTTGATTCTGAGATTTACGATTTCACTTTCTCCTTGAATGCTCCAATTGTAATTAAGCTCCTCTTGCACGAAATTGCATGAATGAAGCTTCAAAATTGATCAGAAGCTTTTATATTTTGGATCCATGATAGTTTGGAGGCCCAATTTGGCCTGTTATGGTGAATTGAAGAAAATCCAAAGTTGGAAGTGGAAGCTTCAAGTACACGTGCAAAAGGGCTCCAATTGCCTTGTTTCTGATTCAAATCAATTGCTGGGATTATGCTTTGATCTTGTGGATGAGAATTGATCCTTGAATTGATCCAATGGTTGGAATTGAATGTGAGGCTTCACCATGAAGTAACTTGAAATTCCATGAATTCTAGCTTGCATAACTAAAAAATCCTTGGTGCATTGTGTTTATTTTGATGAAGTGAATCAAAATATGCACAAATATTGTATAAAAAAGGAATTAAAATCAATTCAATTCAATTCACCATTTAAAAGTCCATTTTCACTTGTTTTCCTTCACCAATCTTCACAACCAAGCAAAATTCATGACAAATAAGTGTTCAATGATGGAATTGAGTTCATTTGAAGCAAGTCTCATGTTGGAAAAAGTTCTATTTGAAGTGTGCAAAATCATGAAATGGACCTATAATGAAAATGACCTGTAATCCTACTTTCCCAAAATACCCCTTCCTTGCAAGCCTCATAAATTGAGTTCTACACATGAGATGAAGGACTTATATGGCTTTTTGGAAAGCTAAGATCATGAGGAACAACTTTCATTTTCATTAAAAGTTGAGGTGAAACATGATTCAAGGTCAAAAGTGCCTTGGAAGTTGGTTGACTTTTGTTGACTGAAAACACTGGTGACCTGAGTCTTAATCTTCTTCAAATTCACATATTAGATGTCATATTAGATGTCAAAAGTGCCTTGTAAGTGATCTTGAAATGACATATTAGATGTCTCAACACAACTTTCCATGATCACAATGACTTAAATTTGAGTCTTAATCTCCTTCAAATTCACATTTGATCTTGCACTAGGCAGATGAAACCCTAGGTGTACAATCCTCTGACTGCAACCTCTTGCACATGATCTAACAACTTGGATAAGCTCCACAATAGCTCTCAAAGAACTCCATGAACTCCCACAACCTTCTCCATCCATAACCATGGACTCACAATCCTTTGATAATCTTCAATTGGCCTTCAAGATAGGAGATAAACCACAACTATCCATCCACTCCCTCAAAGAGATTTGACCTTCTCCTGATGATGACAAGCACTTGAATACTTGAGTAAAACCTCTTGCTTAGGCTTAAAACCCTTGGTAACCTTCTCTTGCTATGCACACTTCTCTTGATCCCCCTGCAAATGAACAATGATATGCAAATGCAAATGCTAGAACAATGAGATGAAATACAAGCCAAGTAAATAAAAGGTTGGGCAAATTTTAGGGTGCAACAGAGTGGTCTCAAAGCTCAAGGAAATGCAATGGTTTGAAGGTTGCCCTTCAAAATGCAAAAAAGTCAACAAATGAGGTTTTGGAGGTTGACTTTTGGCTTGGATTGTTTTCTGGCTAAATGGGGGCTTGGACAGCTCTAACACATCATTTGTGAAGTGTTTGAAGCTTTTTTTGAGTTTGATAATATTTGGAAATGGTTTTAGAAGAGAGAACGCAAAAGAGAATTTGAAGTGGTTTAAAACTTAGTTCAAACTTGCAAGAACTTTGTGATTGAGTTAGGGAGAGAGTTCTAGATGGTTTCTAGCAATGAACTAGTGTCCTTGAAGTTTTAGAATGAGGTTCAATTTATAGGGAAAGGTCTTGAAGGGGAGGCATGGGCAGATTGGAACCAAATGCAAATTTTGGCCTTGTCATTTTGAAATCTTTGTGCCAACCAATGCAATCTTGAATTTCTGACCTCAAGCCACTTTACCAAGAGCTTCTCCATGCCCTATAGTTAACTTTCATCATATTTGAGGTGATAGGAAGTGACTGGTTGCATCATGGCTTGTGGTTTAAAGAAGGGCAACCACCATTTTTCTCTTTCTTCACTATTCACTTTTGCAACTTGCATTAAACAATGATATTCTTCATTTCTTATGCCAATCTCGTGGGATATGGAACTAAATACTTCCATTAGCAATGTGAAGATCAGAAATGAAGCTTAATCGTTGATTTGGGGAGCTTTGGAATCAAGATGTCCATGCTGAGTTGGTTTTGCAGCAGTGTGTTTTTGCCAACTTGTGAGCTTTGGTTCTATCCAACCATGAAGATTTATGGAACCCACTTGATGAATTCTTAATTTCAAATATAAGCCAAGAAACCTCAACATTTCTAAGTGTTCAAAATCCTTCACAACTTGATGAATTCATAATTTCAAATACATTCATTTTTTATTTATCATGGGACACTTTTATAGGGCTTCTTAAGAACTTTCCAACAAGCTTTGAACCACTACATTTGGATGTGTGGTTAGGAAGTTATGGCCATTTGAAGTTTGATCAAAATTAGGGTTTTTACACTTACCCTTGTTTCTTGATTTGCAAGTTATCTATCAATTCTTGATTTAATCTCCACCAAACTTCATAATTGGCTTCAATTTGGGGTAAAAACCCTATTGGTCAATGAGTTGACTTTTCTGATAGACGAACCGAACAGTTGAAAATCTCCGGATTGACTATTGATGCTCTGGATTCCCCGAGGCCTTGAAACTTCTTGAGTAGACTTCATTGGGTCATATGAGCCTTATGGACCCCAATTCCCTCATTGGAAAACCTTCTAGATCAAAAGTCAAACTACAGTTGACTTTTCCAATAAGAAACCCTAATTAGGGTTCTTTCACTGCACTACTTCCATTTTCTCGGTGACAACCTCAAATTGGACTTATGCTTGATCCCATGTGATATCCTTGATGATATAGAGACTTTTTATGTGGAGGATCAATCCAAAACCTTGACTGATTAATCCTAAAAAACCCTGATTTTGATGCTCCTATAATGATGATGGAATCTAGGGGACAAAATTTGGGGTATAATAGTTTCCCCTATTTAAATATCTTCACGAGATGGCAATGAGAGATGACAATCTCCATAGAATCATGGTGAAAGGTATTTAAATATAGCAAACCGAAAGTTTTGTCCCTTAGATACGATGTTATGCAAAAGGAAAAATACTGAAATTCCATGAATTCTAAGAATGATACTTCATGATGCTGGAGTGCAAGAGAATGCTAACACTCGGGCACAAGAAAAAAGAAGAACGAAACAACGAATAACTACTCACTGGGAAAGCAGACACACTAGGGAAAGATCCGAAGTTAAACCAATCCATAGTTCAGACATGACTAATGATGGCATTTCAAAGGGATCCTCTAGACGGGGGACACAGAACTCCACCGGGGAAGACAGATGTCTACTGGGGAAAAAGTAAAATCTCCACTGGGGAAATGTAAATCTCCACCAGAGAAATGCATCGAGGGAGATATGTACAAGGAACCACGCAGGGGGCAAAAGTCAACAGACTCGGAATCTAACTGGGGATCAAGAGATTAAAGATACGGGCTTCATTAGGAAGCAATCTAATGGGGACCTTCCTTGCAACGAAAAGTTCGAACGGGATCTTCAGGAAATGACTAGAAACAAGACCAGACTCACCGGGGATACTAGTGACTACTAGATCTCCGAGACTTACTGGGGATACCCAGGGATTCACTAGAGAGATATCAGTGACAATCAATAATCTAAAAAACACGGCACAAATGAAATATTACCAATAACAAATGGATTCTAAACAATGCCAGTAACTACTAGACGTTCTGGGGGGGGGGGTGCTAGTAACGACTAGATTTCAAGCGGAAATGTAGATAGAAAACAATCATTCTGAGATACCAATAACGATTTGTTTCTTAGTCAAAGTCAGTAACCACTGGACTTTCTGGGGAAATGTTGATAACAAACAAAATTCGGAGAATATAACAGAGTTGGATGAAAATTCGCCAATAACAATTGGGCTCTCTAGGGAGTGCTAGTAACTATTGCACCCAAAAATTTGCCCAACCTCTTTCGTACTGGCTTTTGTTTCATTTCATTCTGTTGCATTTCTGTATTGCATAACATTTGTTCTTGAGACAGGGGATCAAGGTCTTCCTGTAGCTCAGAATTCACTCTCAGTACAAGCAACTGAACATCGAGCATCAGAGGCCCCAGCATTTATTTTGCCCAACGATCGAGCGCTCGATTTTACTTTGTTGCAGGTTATTTTCAACTAAAAATGTAGCATTCTGGCTATCGCAAGCATTCCCATGGTTACAACGTTCAAGAGCACATTCCATAAGCTTAACAGAGTTCAAAACAACAAGAAACGGGAAAACGGGCAGGTTTCCCTCCAAAAGGCGCCAGATTCAAAATTTTGAATGTGTTAATCGGTTAACGCATATGGTTAACCGATTAACCAATGGAAAATCAGCCCAGATTCAAAAATTCAGAGGTGTTAATCGGTTAACGCATAGGGTTAACCAATGAGCCAGTGCGGATTTTGTCTCTGCATGTGGAAATTCAAGCCAATACACTTTGGGGTTCCAATTTTGATCACCTTGAGATTCATTTTTTCACTTGAGAAGGATCTAGAACCATTTTTAAATTTGGTTTAATTTTTATTTCCCCCCAAATGCCCATTCCACATTCCAAACCTTGATTTTTCAATCCACTCTCCAAACCTTGCTTTGGATCCAAGCCTAAGTGATATTTAAGTGATTCACTCCAAACCACACTCATCTAACTCTCATAATTCCCATTTCAAATTCAGAATTGATCTCATTCTCTCTCAATTTCACCATTTCCAAAACCTTCACCAAAGCTCTTTATCCATTGAATTAATTGATTCTTCATTGGAATCAATTAATTCTTGAGCTTAAACCTTCATCCATCATTCACATTGGATCAATTTCTTCATTCCATTTTCGTGCAAATCTGGATCTGAACTTGGAAGGTGATTTGGAGTAGCTTATTTGGTTGGATTTAGCTTAATTGTGGTGAATCTTAACTTCTATTTCAAGAATTGAATTGGATCTTGAAGTTTTCCGGACTTCTTGCTTGGATCTATTCAATTAAGGTTGAATCAACATTAACCAAAGCAATCCTCTGTTTTGTAGGTTGGATTTCTAATCCGATTTAATTTTCGAGCTTATTTGCATAATCATTTTGATTTTTATCTTTGATTGATTTTAATTGATTTTGATCCATTGAGAATTGTGATCCTGCTGTTTTAACATGTTGACATGCTAATTGTATCACTGTTTGCTCGTATATTTTCGTGCATAATTGATTATGTGGTCATTGGTGTGTTTGGAGAAGTGATAAGCTGTTGAAAAACGATTCTGTTTTGCTGTTTTCTGCTGCTAACACAGTGTTAATCGGTTAACCCCTGGTGTTAACCGATTAACCCTTACAGACATTCAAATTTTCCCACGTTTTTAAGGTGTTAACCGATTAACCCCTAGGGTTAACCGATTAACATGAACAAACTTCTGGATTTTAAACTATTTTTCACAGGTTAACCGATTAACCTCTAGTGTTAACCAATTAAAATTGTGCCAGCAGGTCTATTTTGCTATTTTGCTTGATTGTTTTCATATTGTTCCACACCGAATCATCGTAGATTGATATGATGCAGTAGGAGTGAAACGTTTGAAGGTGAGATAATACTTAGAAGGGGGGTTGAATAAGTATGAAAGATTAAGACTTTAAAAATAATGACACAATTATTTTTATCCTGGTTCGTTTAAATCAACTACTCCAGTCCACCCTTCCTAGAGTGATTTGCCTTTCTCAACAAGGACTTAATCCACTATTTAATCAAACAGATTACAATAGTAACACCTAAGAACAACTGTTCTTAGTCTTCTCAAGAGCTACTGATTCCAACTGAATCCTCTTAAGGAAAAACCTTTACAATCAATGTAAATCAAATACAAGAGTATTAATGCTTCTAAAAAGCTTTTATCACAACAGTGATTTTTCTCTTCGGTTTAAGTACAAGAAATTCTAAGAAGAATATGAAAGAATGAGAGCTTTGAATAATATGATTTCTTTTCAGCAAATTGTGTAACTGAAGAATTTGGTGGAGACTTCCTTTTATAGGCAGCTGATCCAAGGAAGCTGAGCATTGAGAAGAGTGTCCCAAAAGGTCTGAGCCTTTTTGTCTTCACATCAAGTGACCTTTCCTAGAAGTAGAAAGCACAGAAAAATCCTTTTTGTCTGTGTTCTTGTGTCTAGCACTAATGAGGAAAGAGACGTTTGATTTACTCCAACGGATATAATCTTTGAATATTTCTTCTTCAGTTTTCAGCAAGTTCTTCAGAATCTGATTGAGTCAGAGTCTTCTAATGATGTTCAGAACTTTGCTGTATCAGAGTCTTCTGCAGCATGTGTGCTTTTAGCGTGTTAATCATCAGAGCATATTTGACACAGAACTTCAGTACTTGGCAGCGTTAGTACTTTCAGAAACTTCTGTAGAAACTATGCTTTGAGAAGCTCTTCATACAATATTCTTCTATGCTTCAGATGCTTCTGACTAGCTTCAGAATCTTCTGGAGCTTCTTGCTTCAGATCCTTCTGGAGACTACGCTCAGGATCTTCTGTAAACAGCAATCAGAATCTTCTGCAAGATGCATCTGGCGCTTCAGAGTCGAGATAACTTCTTGTATACAATACAGATTTGCTTCTAGAGAGTTAATTTCATTTCAATCTGCAGTAAAACTTACAAGCAAATTTTAGAGTATATAATTCTTAAATATAAAATTTCCTAACAGTTATCATCAAAACAAAGAGTTATTATTAAGAACCAATCTGTGTTCTAACAATCTCCCCCTTTTTGATGATGACAAAAAGTATCAGAAATTTTGTTTAACTGAACATATAGAATTATAACTCCCCCTGAGATGATGAATATCCCCCTGAGTTAAATATGAATAAGGAATAGAAACTTCCCTTTTGTCTTGAGTAATCTTCAGAGTTAGATCTTGTTTGTTCTTATAACATTTGAAGGTCAGAATGTCTTGCAGATTTAAGATTCAGAGTTTGATAAAAGACAAATGATCTGAGAGACTCAGAGTTTCTTTTATAGAATGTACTTATCAAATGTTCTGAAATAGTCAGATTAAATGTTAGATAGAATAGATATGTCTGAAGTTTCATTCTGGTGAAGTTATATTAAACAGTTCAGATCTATATTTTCTCCCCCTTTTTTGTCATAAGCAAAAAGTAAAAACTTTGAAAAAGACAAATAAAAGGAAACAGTAAAGAAGATAATTCAATGGAGAAAACTTTGATTCATTCAAAAGATCAGATCAAGAGTACATAGGCAAACATTAGAAGATATAGCAATAAGGTACAGATGCAAAACAACAGATGCAAAAACATTAGAATGAAAACAAATATCTAAGAGTGTTTGGACAAAAGCATCTTCAATAGATCTGTAATCTCAGAGGATGATTGCTCTTGCTTTGACATCCATTCTGTCATATCCTCAGACTTCTTATCCTGCTTAGCCATCCAGGATTTTATCTCTGACTATCTAGCTTCCAGAGCAGCAATCTTATCTTCAAAATCTGGATGTTCTTTCTTTATCTCAGATGAAGAATTATGATGAGGTTCTGTAGCCTGAACAGAGTCAATTTCCATTGGTTCTGTAGATTCTGAGGAGGGGTCTACCAGAGTCATAGCCAATGCATTATCAATGGATTCTGTTGATGGTGGAGGAGCATCTAAACGAAGCAGAGGTTCAGTTTTGTTAAGAGTCCAGAATAGAGTCCTTGTAGCTCTGAGCTTTGCATCATCAGAACAGACGTTCTTCAGATTTGAAGCTACAGTGTTGAATCTGTTGATGAATCCGTTCCAGATGATGTTAGATTCTTTGGCATCCATTGCTTCTGAGCATTTCTTCTGAACAGTACCTAAATACATCTGTATTTCTTGCAAAAATGTTTGAAATAAATGATCAATATTAAGTCTGGGCTGTGGTTGTAACAAGGTTACCAGATTTATAGATTTAGGTTGGGGAGTTGGTGGAAAAAAATGATTTTTGGATGGAAATCAGAGGAGGAGGATAATATGGAATGAAGGGTATCTCATGAGCTTTTTCTTTAGATCTGACTAAAGCATTAAGCAAATGAGGTTTTGCTCTTCTGTGAGGGGTAACTACATCAAAAGGTGCATTTGAGTAGGGTTTGAAAGCAGATTTTGGTGGTTCAACAGATGCAACGGTGTTATCAGATGCAATTTACAGAGCTGAAACAACAGCTTTATCAGATTTTGCAGAGTGTGATATGGTTGCTAAAGGTTCTACATCTGTCATAGATTTTAAGTAATCAAGAATCATAGATGGAAGGATCATTGTGGATTTTGGTTTCAAAGGGTTGAGGGGTTCAGAAGGTTCAACTCTGTCATAAAAATCTTTCAGTTTGAAACCATAAGACAGATTATGAAAAAGAGAAGAAACTTGGGCACAAGATATAGAAGATGTTGGATTGGAATTGGAGATTAATATCTCAGATGATGGTGCAGGTGGAGGAATAGGATCTGGAATGGGAGTTTTTGAAGGTATGGTAGTTTCAGGTTGGTTTATCTCAGAGTATTTTTCAGATGGAGAGATTAGAAAATCTGGGTGAATTTCTGATTCTGATGAGTTAAAGGATGTTGTTGGTGTACAAGAGGTAGTAGATACTTGAAACACCGTTTTTAGTGGTGTGACATCAAGAACTTCTGTCTCAGGGATGTGAGTTTCAGAAGTATTGGTAGGTTCTGAAGGAATGTCAGATGGTTTGGATGGTTGTTCTGAGATGGGTGAATCAGAAGGAATAGTTATTCGTTCTGATGAAACAGGAGCAAAAGTTACTTTTGTAGGTTTAGAAGTAACAGGTGCAAAGGGTTCAGAAGGTGGATTATTTGATGGTGGATTGTCAGAGGCTTTTTCTGGTTGAACTTCTTGTTGTTGTTTCTCTGGTTGTTCAGATGATTGTTGTTGAACAGATTGTTGTGGTAGTTGTTCTGATGGTAGTGTGCATGGAACAAACTGTTTGATGTGGATATTAGGTTGAGATGGTTTTGGTACAGAAACTGTTGGTGTTGGAATTGTTTGTGTTGTGGTTTGAGTTGGAATAGGTGATTGTTTTTGTGGTGATATGGAGCTGGGAGCAGTGACAGAAGTGGTTTGTGTAGAAGGTGGTTTTGGAACAGACTTAACATTAGAATCATTAATAACAAGTTTTGCAGAAGATACAGAAGATTTAGTACCTTTTATTTTGATCCTCTTGGTAGGTACAGAAGCAGCTTCTTCAGATTCTTTTCTCTTCAAGAGCTTCTTGGGCTTCTCAGCAATCTTGACCTTCTTCTGAACAGGTTCAGATTCTTCTACAGGCTGAGTCCTTTTCCTCTGGAGTTGTGCTTCTTCTTCTCCTGCATCTGGTAGTAGTTGTCTAACTAGCTGAATCACATTAGCAGGAACATGTTTTCCTTCCTTCTTGCATTCATCAATATACATAACCACTATATGTCTGGGTTCTTCAGCAAAGAATAGAGGAAAGTCATCTACAGGAACCCTCTTATTCAATTCTGACACATTCAGCTTCTTGGGAGCTGTTGTGAGTTCATCAACAATTTTGAGTCTCAGAAGACTTTTAGCATTCAGAGGCTTTCCCATTATAAATTCTAATTCCTCTGTAACTCCAGCAGCGTACAGAGCAGTTACCAAACCATTCTCAGTAAGAAGATCTGAGATCAACCTTACAAAGGGGATCCAAGTTCTGATCTTCTGTCCTTTCTCTTTCACATATTCTCTAGATGCATTGATATGGTTCCACAGATGCATAAACAGAATGTATGGAAGATCTACCTTGGTGCTCTGACTAAGGCAATACATGAAATAGAGTTGTTCATTATTGACATAGTCTGGAGAATTTGTTGACTTCCTGTGGTGGATGCATCCCATGAAGATCTTGGCCCAGATCTTGTAGTCAGGCTTCAGATCCTTGAATTTGTTAGAAGCTTGACCAGCAGTCATTACTTCTTCATATACCTCATCCATGTCCACACGCCCAGCTGGCAAGTGGGAAACACCATCTGTTTCTTCATAACCTATTAATTTTCTTATCAGATCTTCTGTGATAATAATTTCTTTTCCCAGCACAGAAGATAAGATGAACTTGGGGTAAACTGATGCATGGATCCAGAATTCTTTCACAAGGAGAGGGTAAACTGGTCCAAAGAGCCTATCAAAATACTTAACCCATCCTTGAGCTCTAATGATGGAACGAAACTCAAACCCATTTTCTGCCAGAGAATCAAACTCAACCATAGATTCACATAGAACTTCCAACTTATCAACAGGGGTTAGAAGAGTTCTTTTGGGAGGAGAATATGGAGCAACACCCATGTTTTCTGAAGTTACAGCAACCATAGAAGATTGGAATTGAGCAGCTGTTGATGATGAAGTTACCATTGAAGAATGCTTTGTCAAACGCTTAGGTATAGGGTTTTTATGCAGAGAAAAGAGGAGATGAAAACGCATGTAATTTCTGAGAATGTGAAAAGTGTGAAAGTGAATACAAGTCAAGTATTTATAATAAAACACTTAGGCAAATCAACAGTCAGAAAAATGCACGTTTTAACAAGCATTAAATGAAGAGAATAATAATCATTTCAAAACATTAATTGCTTCTGACAATTTGGGGGGGGGGGGGGGAAACCAAGATTCTCACTATTCAAACTTCACCTCAAACGTCTCTTCAGTTGTGTACACGCCACCTCTTCAGATTTGGTGTGACACGTGGTTGCTTATATGTTGTTCTGAATTCTCTTAAGAAATGAAACGTTAGCCAACGTTCAGATCTTCTAAAGATTGTTAGTTCAGAGTTTCACAAAGGAAATATTGATCAGAATAAAATAATCAATCAGAAGAAATACTTCAGAGCATTAAGCATTTTTGCATCTGTAAAAATTTGCTTCTGATAAAAATCATTCTGGACAAAAATCCATACCAATATTTTTCAGAATAAAATTGAATCTATCTTCAACAAGGGGTTTTGTAAAAATATCTGCCCATTGATGATCTGTATCAACAAAGGCTAAATTTACGATTCCCTTCTGAACATAGTCTCTGATGAAATGATGCTTAATTTCTATATGTTTTGCCTTAGAATGTAAAATGGGATTCTTGGACAAACATATAGCAGAAGTATTATCACAAAAGATAGAAATGTTACTTTCAAAAATTTGATAATCTTCTAGTTGACTCTTCATCCAGAGCATCTGCGTGCTACATCCAGCAGCAGCAATGTATTCAGCCTCTGTGGTTGAAAGTGCAATTGTGGGTTGCTTCTTGCTGTACCAGGAGATTAGATTTCTTCCTAGAAATTGACAACTTCCAGAAGTACTTTTTCTTTCCACTCTGTCTCCAGCGTAGTCAACATCACAGAATCCAACTAATTTGAAATCATCAGATTTTCTGTAACACAAACCCACATTAGAAGTACCTTTCAGATACCTTAGAATCCTCTTGACAGCTGTCAAGTGTGATTCTCTAGGATCTGATTGGAATCTAGCACACAGACAAACACTGAACAATATGGCAGGTCTAGAACCAGTAAGATAAAGAAGAGAGCCAATCATACCTCTGTAGAGCTTCTGGTCTACTTTCTTACTTACCTCTTCCTTGCCAAGTAAGCTAGTAGGATGCATTGGAGTCTTTGCCAGCTTGCTGTCAAACATGTTAAATTTCTTCAGAAGTTCTTTAACATATTTTGTCTGATGTATGTAGGTGCACTCTGGAGTTTGATTAACTTGGATTCCTAGAAAGAATCTGAGTTCTCCCATCATGCTCATTTCAAATTCTGCCTGCATACATGTAGCAAACTCCTTTCCAAGCATAATATTTGTTGATCCAAAAATAATATCATCTACATAAATTTGGCAAATTAGAAGATCTTTCTTAATTGTTTTACAAAAGAGTGTTGTATCCACTTTGCCTCTGATGAAATTCTTCTCCAGAAGAAAATTGCTCAATCTCTCATACCAAGCTCTGGGAGCTTGTTTTAATCCATATAGAGATTTCTTTAATTTGAAAACAAGATCTGGAAATTTTTCATTTTCAAAACCAGGAGGTTGGTGGACATAAACTTCTTCTTCTATAATACCATTAAGAAAGGCACTTTTAACATCCATCTGATACAGAGTGATGTTATTTTGTGCAGCAAAAGAAATAAGAAGGCGTATAGATTCTAACCTTGCCACTGGAGCATATGTCTTAGTGTAATCAATACCTTCTTGCTGACTGTACCCTTGAGCAACCAGCCTTGCCTTATTCCTCTCAACTTCTCCTTTCTCATTTAACTTATTTTTGAAGACCCATTTTGTACCAATTATATTGAATCCTTGAGGTCTTTGAACTAGATCCCATACATCATTTCTACTGAATTGATTTAGCTCTTCTTGCATGGTAATAATCCAATCATTGTCTTGCAGAGCTTCATCTACAGAAGATGGTTCAATTTCTGACACTAGTCCAAATAGTGATGCTTCAGATGATCTTAGAAAGGATCTTGTTCTGATGGGATCATCCTTCTTTCCAATAATGACATCCTCTGGATGAGAAGCTTTAATTCTGGATGATGATCCTCTAATAGTTGACTCTTCAGAAATGTTTAGATTATTCATCTGAGAAGTTAAAGGAGTAGCATCTGGAGTTGCTTCTGGTTCCTTCACTTGAATTTTGTCTGCTTCTGGAACTTCATAGTCAATAAAGACTACTTCCCTATCTGTAGAGTTATCAAACTGCTTTGGCTTTTCAGAGCCAAGCTTATCATCAAATCTGACATGAATGGATTCTTCCATAATCTGTGTCTCAGTGTTGTATACTCTGTAGCCTTTAGAGCGTTTAGAATATCCAAGCATGAAACACTTTTGTGCTTTGGAATCAAAATTGCTCAGATTTTCCTTAGTGTTTAACATATAGCAAATACATCCAAAAGGATGAAAATAAGAAATGTTGGGCTTTTTGTTCTTCCACAGTTCATAAGGAGTCTTCTTCAGAAGAGGTCTAACAGACACTCTGTTCTGAATGTAACAGGCTGTGTTGATTGCTTCTGCCCAAAAATGTTTTGCCAGATTTGTCTCATTGATCATGGTTCTGGCCATTTCTTGCAAAGTTCTGTTTTTCCTCTCTAGAACCCCATTCTGTTGTGGAGTTCTAGGACAGGAAAAATCATGAGCAATGCCATTTTCAGAAAAATATTTTTCAAAAAATTTATTTTCAAATTCACCACCATGATCACTTCTGACTTTTATAATTTTGAAATTCTTTTCATTCTGGACTTGCTTGAAGAAGTCAAAGAACACAGAATGTGACTCATCCTTGTGTCTTAAGAACTTTACTCATGTCCATCTACTAAAGTCATCAACAATGACTAATCCATACTTCTTGCCTCTGATGGATGCAGTTTTCACTGGTCCAAACAGATCAATATGAAGTAATTCTAGTGGTTTAGAAGTAGAAACAACATTTTTTGGTTTGAAAGATGTTTTTGAAAACTTCCCTTTCTGGCATGCTTCACAAAGAGCATCTGAAGTGAACTTCAGATTAGGGAGTCCTCTGACAAGATTAAGTTTATTAATCTGAGATATACGTCTCATATTAATATGGCCCAATCTTCTGTGCCAGACCCATTGCTCTTCATTTACAGACAAGAGGCATTTAACATTTTGAACTTTAAGTTCTGAAAGCTTTATTTTATAAATGTTGTTTTTCCTCTTACCACTAAATAGGATAGAGCCATCCTTTTGACTAATAGCTTTACAACATTTTTGATTAAAGGTAATATCATAACCATTGTCACTTAATTGACTTATGGACAATAAGTTATGCTTTAACTCTTCAACAAGTAAAACATTAGTAATAGAGGGAAGTTTACCATTTCCAATAGTGCCAGATCCAATGATCTTGCCCTTCTGGTTCCCTCCAAACTTCACGTCACCTCCAGATCTAAGTTCCAGGCTTTGGAACATAGACTTTTCTCCTGTCATGTGTCGTGAGCATCCAGAGTCCAGGTACCATGATTGGCGTCCTGACCTTGCTGCTAAGAACATCTGCAACAGGAATTATTTTGTTTTTAGGTACCCAGATCTTCTTGGGTCCTTTGGGGTTAGTTGGTTTGTAGGTTTGTCTAAACTTCTGTTTTTCAACATAATGTTTATTCCGACTTGCCTTGGGTTTAAACACATAAGTATTCTTCTCAGAGCTTGTGTGTTTAATGTCATTTAAGTGACCATATTTAAATTGAGAATACAGAGGTGTCTTCTTGATGAAAAGTTTGTCAACAGGTTTTGGATTGCTTCCAGATGAAGATTCATATCCAATACCTCTTCTGTTGTTTCCACTAACACCATAGATCATAGAAGCCATCTTGCTTCTGTCTATGCTCTTAGTAAGAAATCTCTGAAAGCTAGAGTCATATTTTTCTAAAATGTTTTCACATGACTTAGTCTCAGATTCAGATTCTTGTTGAGTTATTTCAAATTCATTTTTGATTTTCAGATTTATTTCTTTTTGCTCAACAAGTTCTGTTTTCAGAAGATCAATCTCAGATTCAAGATTGCTTTTCAGCTTCTTGTATTTGAGTTTGATATTGTTATAACTTTTAAGAACTTCTGTTAAAACTTTTGTAAGTTCTTCTTTGGTAAGTTTAGCCATTACCTCTTCTGCGTCATCATCAGATTCAGAATCTGATTCATATCCTGAGGTACCTTCCTCTTGATCCTCTGTGCTGGCCATCAGTGCAACATTAGCACATTCTTCTTCTGATTCAGAAGATGATTCAGATTCATCTGAGTCATCCCATGTTGCCATCAGAACCTTCTTCTTTTTGTTAAACTTCTTCTTGGGTTTTTCTTTCTGAAGTTTGGGGCAATCATTCTTGTAATGCCCAGGTTCTTTGCACTCATAGCACACAACTTCTTTCTTGCCAGATCTTCTGTGCCCAGAAGATTCCTTTCTATTATCAGATCTTCTGAAGTTGTTGAACTTCTTTCCCTTGTGCTTCCAGAGTCTGTTGATCCTTCTGGATAGCATGGATAACTCATCTTCTTCTTCAGAAGAAGATTCTTCAGAGCTTTCTTGAATGACCTGCAAAGCTTTAGCAGTTTTGTTAGACTTTAAGGCAACAGATTTACCTTTTTCTTTCTTCTGAGGTTCATCTTCCTCAAGCTCAATCTCATGGCTCCTCAGTGAGCTGATGAGTTCTTCTAGAGAGATCTTGTTCAGATCTTTAGCCATCTTCAAGGCAGTCGCCATTGGTCTCCATCTGGTAGGCAGACTTCTGATGATTTTCTTTACGTGATCTGATGTAGAGTATCCCTTGTCCAGAACTTTCAGCCCAACAGTGAGTATCTGAAATTTGGAGAACATGGCTTCAACAGATTCAGAGTCTTCCATTTCGAAGGCCTCATACTTCTGGATCAGAGCCAGAGCTTTTGTCTCCTTAACTTGAGAATTTCCCTCATGAGTCATTTTTAGGGATTCAAACATATCAAAAGCAGTTTCCCTGTTTGTAATTTTTTCATACTCAGTATGTGAAATTGCATTCAATAATATAGTCCTGGCTTTGTGATGATTTCTAAAATCTTTCTTCTGAGCATCTGCCATAGATTTTCTGTCAATCTTCTTGCCATTCCCATCTGTGGGATGGACACATCCATCTATGACTAGATCCCATAGATCAGCATCATATCCTAGGAAAAAACTCTCAATTCTGTCTTTCCAGTAGTCAAATTTCTCCCCATCAAACATTGGGGTTTGGTGTTGATCCTGTCCCTTTCTTCATATTTATTGTTAATATTGGATATTGAATTATCAGCCATTGTAACAAATAAATATATATCAAAGTATTTCTCTCTGGATCTTTACTGACACTGTTAAGTGGTAGCACACACAGAACCGGAGCTCTGATGCCAACTGAAGGTGAGATAATACTTAGAAGGGGGGTTGAATAAGTATGAAAGATTAAGACTTTAAAAATAATGACACAATTATTTTTATCCTGGTTCGTTTAAATCAACTACTCCAGTCCACCCTTCCTAGAGTGATTTTCCTTTCTCAACAAGGACTTAATCCACTATTTAATCAAACAGATTACAATAGTAACACCTAAGAACAACTGTTCTTAGTCTTCTCAAGAGCTACTGATTCCAACTGAATCCTCTTAAGGAAAAACCTTTACAATCAATGTAAATCAAATACAAGAGTATTAATGCTTCTAAAAAGCTTTTATCACAACAGTGATTTTTCTCTTCAGTTTAAGTACAAGAAATTCTAAGAAGAATATGAAAGAATGAGAGCTTTGAATAATATGATTTCTTTTCAGCAAATTGTGTAACTGAAGAATTTGGTGGAGACTTCCTTTTATAGGCAGCTGATCCAAGGAAGCTGAGCATTGAGAAGAGTGTCCCGAAAGGTCTGAGCCTTTTTGTCTTCACATCAAGTGACCTTTCCTAGAAGTAGAAAACACAGAAAAATCCTTTTTGTCTGTGTTCTTGTGTCTAGCACTAATGAGGAAAGAGACGTTTGATTTACTCCAACGGATATAATCTTTGAATATTTCTTCTTCAGTTTTCAGCAAGTTCTTCAGAATCTGATTGAGTCAGAGTCTTCTAATGATGTTCAGAACTTTGCTGTATCAGAGTCTTCTGCAGCATGTGTGCTTTCAGCGTGTTGATCATCAGAGCATATTTGACACAGAACTTCAGTACTTGGCAGCGTTAGTACTTTCAGAAACTTCTGTAGAAACTATGCTTTGAGAAGCTCTTCATACAATATTCTTCTATGCTTCAGATGCTTCTGACTAGCTTCAGAATCTTTTGGAGCTTCTTGCTTCAGATCCTTCTGGAGACTACGCTCAGGATCTTCTGTAAACAGCAATCAGAATCTTCTGCAGGATGCATCTGGCGCTTCAGAGTCAAGATAATTTCTTGTATACAATACAGATTTGCTTCTAGAGAGTTAATTTCATTTCAATCTGCTGTAAAACTTACAAGCAAATTTTAGAGTATATAATTCTTAAATATAAAATTTCCTAACAGTTATCATCAAAACAAAGAGTTATTATTAAGAACCAATCTGTGTTCTAACAATGTTTTGGATATACGTCACTGTTTTTGATTTATTTGATCATGAATTTTTCAACATGTGTGTTCATTTTCCACTTGGATGCATACTTATGGATGTGGTTCAAAGTGATGATTCTTTGCATGTTCGTTCACTTTCATCTTTTGCTTTCCTTTCCATATTTGCATCATTCTTGCATAGCTGTTGAGGTCGAGATGCGCTTGTGGCGGCCGCTGCCCCATACATTTTTCCTCCCTCCCACCATTCTAAATGTGCATTTTCATGTTTGCATCTTATTTGTGTTGTTTTCTTCTCCCTTTGTCTTCTTTTTGCCATGTTCCCCATAAGATCCTTAATCTCTTTTGTGGTTATGATAGACATTAGGTGTTCAACCATGCATGACAACATTAGGTGGTCCCCTTTTTAATCCTAACCTTAGGGCCATTTTCCATGACAACGTTAGGGCCAAGTTTCCCTTTGACCTTTCGTGCGTCTCTCTTCTCATCTTCAAATAACTATTAAATACTTAATAAAAGATAATGGATGTTGTGCCGTGAGTCTTGTACTTGGGAAATGGTGATTGGGGGCTCCCTCTCAATTGCCTAGAGTGTTTAGTATACGTCCTTAGGACGATATGCGACGCATTCGCTTCTAGGTTTTAGACTTTAGTACAACATACATTATAAACACTCAATAATCAAAACACTTCACTAAAAAACACAAAACAAAACTTCAAACCTTTTTTCCTTCGGGATTAATCAAACTTTCATTTTCGCAAAAAAGAGCCTTGTTAAGCTTTGGTTCTACCGTAAACAGGCATCTCCCCTAACTGCTGGAACCGATGTTTAACTCTACTCGGGTAAAACACTTAATCAACCTGTGGTTTCGTGTCGGCCCGAACTACGTTTGCTCTGATCTCTCATACTTGTTGAGAGTACGTAGGCACGAGACGACAATGTCTTGGCGATCAACCTTCCCCCACCTTTCAATCGTAGTTAGCCGAACTACGTTGACTCTGACTTTCCCATTGCACGAGGGAATACGTAGGCACGGAGCGGCGATGCTCTTCCGAGTCACTTCTTTTCTTTTCTTTTGTCCTATGAGCCTTTAGAATAGATAGTTTAAACACACCCTTAGAAAGACAACAAGCGTGGATCCCGTCGAGTACGACGGACGTGAGGGGTACTAATACCTTCCCCTTGCATAACCGACTCCCGAATCTAGGACTTGGTTGCGATGACCTCGTCTTTTCCCTTTTTCGTTAGGTTTTTCCAATCGTTTCCTTTCCCTTTCTTTGGAATAAATAACGAAAGGTGGCGACTCTTCTGTTTTCCGCCGGGTGTTTTTCGCAGTTGCGACAGCTGGCGACTCTGCTGGGGACTCTGGTTCCCTATGCGAGTCAATCCTAGCGCTTGTTTGTTTATCTTTGGGTGTTATATATATGTACTTTATTTACTTTCGCATTTTACTTTCCCGCATTTATCTTCAGCATTATATATCATTATTGTTGTGCTGTGGGGAGGGAGGTTCTGTTGAGTGATAAGCCAGACCCAGGCTTGAGTACAAACCTAGCATTAGTAGTGGAGACTAGTGGGGGCCTGTTTGCTTAGCCGATACAGTTCCCCATGAAATTCGCGCTCAGACGAGATTCTCTTTGATGGTTTTCCTTCAGATCCTTAGGATCAGTTGGGATTTTGGATTTGAGAGTTGTCGACTCTGGGGACCAATCATTTGTGATTTAGCTAAGTGAGGCCTCTTCAGGAGATGATGATGCCAAACCAGAAATGGTGAAAGCATCATCATTTCTCGAAAGTCTGTGACGCTGATGAATGCATAGGATTCCGAACCTTATTAATGGATAGGTCCATACCTGTGAGAGGGAATGGGTTATGCAGGAAACCTTGGCATTCAGACTACCCAGTTTTCTTCGCAGTGTAAATCTGTGTTCCCGATATCAGAGGGTCGTATTATCAGAGCTATGCTAGTGTTCTTGCCAAAGTGGAGCGCTGTTTCTTCCTGAGCTACAGCATAACGATCTTGATCCTTTGTTGCATTTGCACCTGCATAATCATCTTGCATTTAACATTGCATGTCTATGTGTTCGAAAGGTTCTCGTCTCCTTTTTTATTCTGGTACTGACCCGATACTTGAGCTAGGGCCTTTATTTGGGCTAATATCCATGGCTGAACCTGGCATCTTTGAAACCTTCAGGAAGGATTATCATGGTGTTCTTATCCATCTCTACTATTCTTGTCCATTGAAACTAGAATCAAGGGGGAGATCTCCCTGAGAATACTTGCATTTTGCATTTTGCATTCTCATTTGCATCGCAGGTTGTTCTTGGTGGCCTTATGTTCTTATCCCTGCTTGGTTTTCTTCAATTCAGGATTGAGGAGTTCAGATATCCGACTCGGGGGGAATCAGTGAAGAATAATGGATCAGATTCGGGCAGAGTTGAGGGAGGTCCAAAGCCAGATGGGACAATTCATGATGGACATACAAGCCTTGCGCCTGGATCAAAAGGCGCTTAGGGAGGAGGTTCATCAACTGAAGGCTCAGATGGGCCTGATCACATAGGTGATAAGAAACGTGCTAAGGAAGGAGGGTGATCAGGTACCTAAAGCTGCAGTAGAGATGCTTGTTCCACTTTTGTCCGTGGAACCTTCCCAAGGGGTGATGTGCCTCGAAGATCTACTGTCCAACCTGAGATCCAATTGTTCTAAGTCAGCAGCTACCTCATGTTTCCTGAGACAATCTTAAGACTATGAGGTATGGTCAAAGGACGAAGCAGCTCGAGAGGATCTTCGACCAGATCCCCATGACTTATGCGCAGTTGTTATAACTCTTGCTTCAACTTCAGTTGGTTAAACTTCGGACTATGTCTCCACTTACTGGCGAGCCACCGATGGGCTATGATTGAAGTGCTCACTGTGATTTCCATTCTGGGGCACCGGGGCATAACGTAGAGAACTGCAAAGCTTTTAAGCACGTAGTTCAGGATTTAATCAATTCAAAGGCAGTTGGATTTGCGCCGGGCGGCGTAAGTGTACCAGGGGGTCTTGATCCACTCAGTGCAAAAGAGGTGGTTGTTCCTCTTATTTCTCCTGAGCGTGCTGTGCAATTTATGATTGCAGAATCTCCGCACCCACAGCTACTGCCGATTCCCGGGCTAAATCTGAGAATGAAAGCACTTGAGCATAAAGGATTCCCTAATCAGAGCCAACAACCTCATGCTCCTCGGCAGCAAAACCCTCGGCGCCAGAATCAGAATGGGCCCTGCAACAATTTGGAAAGAAGGAATGCTCCTCTTCACCCAGTTCCTATACCGTACAGTGAGCTTCTGCCATGTTTGATCCATAACTCATTGCTGGAGCTGGAGACTCTCAAGCCGGTGCCAGAGCTGTACCCTCCCGGATATGTTCCCAGTGCGCAATATGGATATCATGGAGGATCCATAGGGCACTCAACTGAAGATTTCCAGGCCTTTCAAGCCAGGGTGCAACAGTTGATCGATAAGAGGTACATTTCCTTTCCGAGAGGAAGATTGAGTATGCATGTCGACCTTTCATCCGATTGAGTTCAAAGATGGCTGACTCAGTAGTAAGTCAAGATTCGAAAGCCCGGTTCCCTAAAGCTTGCAATCTCTTTTTTATCATGTCATTTTCTTTGCATTTGTAGTTTGTTTCCTGTTTAAATGCAAATCTCCCTTGTAAAACTTGTTGTTTTCAATTGATAATGATAATGAAATGAATATGCATGTTTTGATTAAATCCATTTGTGTTCACTTATGTTTTTAATTGTTGTCTAATGCTTGTTTAAGCGAAATCCGGGGAGGATGAAGAAATTGAAAGACACGCAAGCTTCCGATTGTATGCTTTTGAATGAAACCTGCTGATGATGTATAAGAATTTTTTTCAAATCCCTGAACACTGGAGATATAAGGATGATAATCCCTTGTCAACCCCTTTGAGCCTAGTAGTAGGAGTTCTTTTCTGAAAAACGAAAAAACCCTCAATCTTAACCCGGGGCAGGGTAGGTGTCAGTTAATTTGACCGAGCGTCCAAATCGCAGAAGGAGTTTTCCCATACGAGGACCAATCATACCTTTAGAGGTCGTGCCT
Source organism: Lathyrus sativus (assembly GCA_963859935.3). Classification (NCBI taxonomy): domain Eukaryota; kingdom Viridiplantae; phylum Streptophyta; class Magnoliopsida; order Fabales; family Fabaceae; genus Lathyrus; species Lathyrus sativus. The sequence goes on along the minus strand of OZ012735.1, from coordinate 684,115,406 downwards.
AAAAATCCCACAATGGGTATCCATCACCGACCAAGGAGTGAAAGAGTCACAATCCCTTTAACAAGTCAGACAAGCCGGTGTCACACGATTTGTTCAAAAGAAAAAAAGAAGAAGAAAAGAATCGAAAGAAGAAACCCGCTAAGTCAATAACTTGAAAGCAAGCGACTTAGGCAAAAGCTAGGGCATCCCGCTGGACTTCAAAATCGAAAGCTCAAAAGAGCTAGTCCAGGCAAAAGTTCGGGAAAAAGCAGAAAAGCAAAAAGAATTACAAAAGAAAAATCCTCGAATGAACAAGTTGTGTGACTCCAGGCACCAAAGACGAAAAGCGAGTGACTGTCACTCCAAAAAACTAGTGGTTTCCTGAACCATCACTCTTGTCACTCAACCATTGAAAGGTGAGCGCTAGTTTCGAATTAGCTGAACATAGGATTGGAGAACATCATGGAGAATGGGTGGGTTAAAATAAACTTTGAGCCTTTATCCTTTCTTTTAACCCGTGAACCTGACCATGTTACAACCTTCAAAAGTCCTAATTGAAGCAGAGTTGTCTCGAAAGCATACTTCGGTAAAGATCGCGTCGAAACTGACTCCTAAAAGGATTCCCTTTACCATTTTGGTATCGGTGTTGACATTCTGATAAGTGATTCGTTCGCTTTATGTCACAAATTTTTCCAGTGAACAGACTTGGATTTCAAAACTATCATATGCATTGCATGAATATATCTTTTGTGCAGAACAATTTGTTTTACTTGCGAGTAAGCGCTTGACAGCAGAAAAGTTTCCACAGTGAAAAGTTTGATCAGGATAAAATGCAGAATGCTGAATACTCCACCGGGGCTCAACGATCATATCATGGGAGTCTGCCATCCAAGAGACAGTTAACAGGGGAAATCAGGTTGAGATTCAGTAAACCTCTCGCAATCAGAGGTATCATCCCCAGTGAAGCCGTCAATCAGGGGCAGAGTCATTGCGAGGTTAGGGCAGATTACCCTAAGAGCACATAAGCTATTCTTGACCAGAGGGTAATTAATGTGAGCACGTCGTTGAGGTTCAAAATGCTGAGGCAATTGATACCAAACCGGCAAGGTACAGAAAGTTCAGGTTTTCTTTCGAGGAAGATGTTGCAGAGATCCCACGGGCTGGGGCAAAACTAGGTACGAATCCTTTCATGTTACAAATTCAGGGACAAGCCATCTCAAGGTCGTTTCATGGCAAGCTTTCCTTTTTGTCCTAGAGATTAGACTAGGGCAAATTGAACTACATTGGGGCAGCTACTCAAGCAAGGTTATTCTCCCCAACCAGAGTACATCATTAGCAATTGGAGGTTGTGTCTCTATTCCCAGTAGAATTGTGAGCATATAGTGTACGTGCTTATACCTGGCAGTTGGTCGGTATACATTTAATCCTCATAGTTTGCAAATATGTGCTTACTATCCAGCAAGTCAAGATTAGACTTCCTTCCACCAGGCAGGTGTGGAATCTTCCTCAGCAGTTGGTTTATACACGTTTAGCTCTAGCAGATTGTCTGTGTGCACTCATTCCTCGGTAGTGCAAGATTGGCTTATTCAGTAGAGTAAGTAATCCCTACAGAGTCTGAGAAGATGATTTGGTATCCCCTCAGAGGTCAAGTTGTCATCTCCCCAAGCAGAGGTTGAGTTTGGTTTCCCTCATTGCGTTATCCCCAGTGGAGTCAGAGGGGAAACGTCTGTTCCCCAGCTGATAACTCCCAGTAGATTGGAGTTAGGTCTTTGCAGTTTGAGTCGTTTTCTCCAACAGAGGTGCCTGTTCCCCAGAAGGTTATATTCTGGCAGGCTATTCAAGGCTGATGGCCTTGGTAAAACATGGTTAATCTCGGAAGGTGAATCGTTATTCCCCACAGAGTCGTTGGTTCCCCAGCAGGCGGACGGGTTCCCGTGTGTGGTTCTTTTTGTTGGTGTAAGCCCTAGAGGCCAATACTTTTTGGTACTTGTATCGGATTATTCGTTTAATAATAAAAGGCATTTCTTTATTATGTTTGTCTTTCAGAATAATAAAGTCCCTAGAATAGTTAGTCTGTTTAATGAAATGTTAAGTGTGACTTAATCATGAGATCCCATTAAACATAAAGACATTATTCTTAAAATATCCGTAGTCAAGCTTTATTGCAAAGTGGGATAACATTAAAAGCATTGAGACTATTATGAAGATAGACTGATGATCACATCTCATGGATCATGGATAAAGAGTTATCAAGTCTTGACATAGGTATAAATATTAGGAGTAATATTTGTACCGGATTGACCCGCTATGAGAATACTACATAGTATGTTATGCAAAGTGTCATAAGTTATTCTCATGGTGATAATGGTGTATTACCACCCTTCGACCTGAAACCACTATGGACCTTAGATGTAGAGTCGGGTGCTTTATTGCTGATCAAACATTATCCGTAACTGGATGATCATAAAGACAGTTGATGGGCACTCCACGAAGCATGCTGAGGGACATGAGTGTCCTAGATTGGACTTTCCAATCCTGCATAACAGGAGAAATGTCTAAGGGCCCAATATTGAACTGGACAAGGATGACACAGTGTATGCCTAGTGTTCAATATAGACATAGGGGCAAAAGGGTAATTGTACAAACATATATTATCACGAAAAAGATTTTGTCAGATCACATGACATTTTCGTGACTTGGGTAGCAGTGATGTGTTGCTAGATACCGCTTACTGTTTATTATGTTAAATATATAATTTAATATAATTACCAACGTTACGAAATCCTACAGGGTCACACACATAAGGACAGTTTGATGAGAGATAGAGAAATCAAAGGAACACCGTAAGGTACGGTGCACTTAAGTGAAAAATAGAAATTCGGATAATATAATAATAATTATTGTTATTTTATAATGGTTATAAAATAATAATAAAATAAATATATTTATTATAATAATAGTTATTATAATAATATATAATATTATTATGGATCATGTGAATTGGGTTTTTAGCCCGCAGCCCACAAGAGAGTCTATAAAAGGAACCCTTGTGATGAAGCTTTCACTTGATGCATTTTCGGTTTTGATTCTCTTTTCTCACTCAAATAATTCCGTTCGTAAGCAGCTAGCACTGTGACCGGAAGCTGTTCGTGTGGACTGAGTAGAGGCGTTGCACTTCATCAACGCTTGTGATCGCTGCATCAAAGATCTGAATCGCCACAAAGAGGTAACGATTCTATCACTGACCATGCTCATTCGTAAGGATCACTAAAGGAAAATTTTTGTTTTCCGCTGCGTTTAGATCGCAATTTTCCTTCACTTTTTTCCCTGGTAGGGTCACCTATTCTCCATAAGGTTTGCATTCTAGAAGGTCATTTATGGCATTTTCCTCATCAAGATTTGATATAATCCCCAGCAGAGTAAAACTACTGACTGGCAGATTTGTTCTATCTCCACAACAGGTTCGTTTTCTATTCAGGAAATTTCTGTCAGGAAGCTATTCAAGGCTTGATTCCCCAGCTAAAGTCTGGTGTAATGGCACATGCTAACTATCCCCAGCAGGGTCATCTTCTTTTCCCAGCAGGGTGGTCTCCGTATCTCCAGCATTTATTTTTCTGATTCAGTTCCGTTGCATCTGGATGCGTGAATAGCATCCTCAAAAACACGTAGCATTTCCATTTCGCATGGAGCATTACGCCATATTCAAACATGTGCATGTGAAACATAAGCCAGGTTGTTGTATTTTTGTTTCAGGTGATCTCTGGAAGGTTGACATGTTCGACAAAAGATCCAGGATAGCGGTGTTCATGTTATCTTGTGCTTCCCAGTGAAGTATCGACAGAGTTACTTGTTTCCCCATTAGGGTGATTTGCTCAAGTTCTCTCTTTTCCCCGGCGGAGTTTCTTTGTGATTTACCCTCAAAGATCTATTAGCTTGGGTTAATCTGACGACGAGGTCAGATGTCTGTTTTTATTTAAGTGATGCCTGGCAGCAAAGTCAGGGGTTTCCCAGCTTTATGTTGATCTGGCGACGATGCCAGAGGTTTATTAGCTTCGGGTTGATCTTGGTCTTCGGGTTCTAGGATTTGTTCTATTCAGCAATTGTCTCTTTGTTTGTAGAGGTTGGCTCATCAGCTCTCTATTTTGTCTGGCGGCGATGCCAGATGATCATCAGCTCTCGGGCTGTTTGTCGGTGATGGCGGATGTTTGATTCTCGGTGATCCGACTTTGCGTTCATAGTTTATTGGTTGCAATAGACGTCTGACGATGATGTTAGATTGATTCTCAATTGCATGGATGCTTGACAGCAAGGTCAAGTTGTTTTATTCCTCACAGGTGTCTCGCTTTTATTTAGCAATGATGACGAAAGTTTTCATCTCCGGAGTTGATTCTCGCTTTTATTTAGCGAATATCTGGCGGCGATGTCAGATAGTTTATATCATGCAGAGTTCTGGCGGCGATGCCAAATTATTGTATTCCTTGCAGATTCCTGGCGGCGATGTCAGATTCTCTTATCAACATTATGTTTATCTGATGGTGATTTCAGAGGTTTATCGACTTTATGGTTGTCTGGCGGCGAGGTCAGATGTGTATTCAGGTTCATGCTATCCGACGGCGGTGCTAGATGTTCAGCATTTTTGTGTTTGTCTGGCGGCGATGTCAGATGTGTTATCCCCTGCAGTTTATTTGGCAGCGGTGCCACATGGTTAGAAGATTTCCGTTTGTCTGGCAGCTACGTCAGATGATTATCAGATTTGTGGTTGTCTGACGACGATGTCAGATGTTATCAACATTGCAGGTTCCTGGCGGCGATGTCAGGTGTGCATAGATTTCTGGTGGCGATGTCAGAGGTTTTATTGATTAGATATTGATGTTTGGCGGTGATGCCAGATGTTTCTTAATTTCATGGATATCTGACGGTGAGGTCAGGGTGTTTTGTTATGACGGCGATGTCAGATGTGTATGGATCTTTTGGCGGCGATGTCAAATGTTCACTGACTTTGTGGTCACTTGGCGGCGATATCAAGAACTATATCTACTCTATAGCAGCTTGGAGGCGATGCCAAGTGATTGTTTACCAACTGATTGTTACTTCTGGCGGCGATGTCAGATCTTAGTCAATCTTCTGGTTGCCTGGCGGTGATGTTAGGTGTTTTCTCAATATTGGGTTTGTTTGGCGGCAATGTCAAACATTTTCTGGCAGCGAGGCTAGATATTCTTCAGCATGGTGTTGTTCTGGCGGCGATGTCAGATGTTTATCAACATGATGTTGGCCTGGCAGCGATGTCAGGTGCTTTTCTACTTGGTGGTTGTCTGGTGGCGATGTCAGACGTTTATCTACTTTGTGGTTATCTGGCGGCGATGTCAGATGTTTATCGACTATGTAGTTACCTGGAGGCGATGCCTGGTATTTTATCTACTTTGTTGAGGCTTGGCGGTGATGCCACGTGATGTTATCTACTTTGTGGTTATCCGGCGGCGATGTCGGATGTTTATTAGACTTGGTGGTCTGGCGGAGATGTCAGACGTTATCATGTTTATCGGAGGTTTTGGTTTTCTGGCGGCGATGTCAGAATTTGTTGTCCCCTACAGAAGCTTGGCGGTGATGCCAAGTGATGTATATCAATCTTGTGGTTATCTAACAGCGATGTTAGATGTTTATCAACTTTGTGTTGGTCTGGCGGCGAGGTCAGAAAATTTTATCCTTAGTATAGATACCTGACGGTGATGTCAGATATTTGTCTACATTGTGGTTTTCTGGCGGCGATGTTAGGTTTTATTACCAGATTTATGGTTACTGACGGAAATGTCAGAGGTTTCTCAAAGTTATGGTTATCTGGTGGCGATGTTAGATTTTTATCGACATTGTGGTTATCTGGCAGCGATGTCAGATGTTCATCGACTTTGTGGTTGTCTGGCGGCGATGTCACCGTTCCTTTATCCCCACAGATGCCTGGTGGCAATGTCAGATGTCTTTACCTTTTGGGTTTGAAGATTGCTTTTATTTAGCAAGTGATTGGCGGCGATGTTAGATGTTTCTTAACCGCGCAGAGTGCTGACGGCGAGGTCAAGTTGTTTTATCCCCTATATATTACTGACGGTGATGTTAGATATGTATCAGCTTCGTAGGTTACTGACAGCGATCTCAGAGATGTATCAGCTCAATAGATGCCTGGCAGCGATGTCAGACATTCTGTGTGGATTTGATCTTTGGAGTTTATTACTCGCTTTTATTTAGCGATGGCCTGACGGCGATGTCAAAGGACCGTATCTTTGGGGTTTGATGCCTGTTTTTATTTAACAGAGGACTAACGACGATGTTAACTATTTCACCGACTTGAGATAAAGGACTGACGGCGATGTCATATGCTTTTACAGTCTTAGTGTCGATACCTGGCAGCGAGGTCAAGTGTCTGACGACGCTGTCAGATGAACTTAATGCGGATAACTGACGGCGAGGCCAGATATTTCTCCGAACTGGAAGCGATGCCAGAGGTTTATCGAATTGATGTTGACGCTTGACGCCGAGGTCAAATGCCTGACGGCGAAGTCAGGGGGTTTTTCTCCTTCTTTCAAATTGGTGTTAGTATCCGACGGCGAGGTCAGGTACGTTTCCAAAAGCACTGCAAAGGTCTGACGGCGAAGTCAGAGGTTCATCATCCACTGTGTGATGTCATATGATCTTTTCGATTTAATGTCGATGATTGGCGGCAATGCCAGACTTTTATCAACTTGATGGTATGGCTTGACGGCGAAGTGAGGTGTTTCTTCCGACTACAGGTCGATATTGCAGTTATCAGTTCAGTTGTTTCTAGAGTTTTCCCCAAATCAGAGTTTGCAGTTTATTTCTGCGGTGGGAAAATTTCCGTGTTCGTTTGTATTCAACCGTCTTTTACCTTGATCACTTGAAATTCGTTCGCTTTTCACCCAATCAGGTTCAAGTCACTTGAATAGGGGCAGCTGTTGCACCCCAAAATTTGCCCAACCTCTTTCTTACTGGATTTTGTTTCATTTCATTCTGTTGCATTTCTGTATTGCATAACATTTGTTCTTGAGACAGGGGATCAAGGTCTTCCTGTAGCTCATAATTCACTCTCAGTACAAGCAACTGAACAACGAGCATCAGAGGCCCCGACATTTATTTTGCCTAACAATCGAGGGGTCGATTTTACTTTGTTGTGTTGCACCCCAAAATTTTCCCCACCTATTTCACTTAGTTTATGTTTCAATTACATTGTCATTTGCATACTAAGTTATGTACATAGTCTAATCATTTGCATAACATAGCATAACAAGGCGTCTAACAAGGGATCAAGTGCCATTTTCATCAGAAAGAGGCCCATCAAGGGGTTTTATTCAAGATCAAGACCATCCAAGTAATCAAGAAATGAGTTGAAGCTTTGAGAAGTTTGAAGGTCAACCAGTGGATTTCTCTCCCAATCTGGGGGGATATGTTGAAGATCATCAATGAGTGTGTGAGCCATGGAAGGTGTAAAAATATCATGGAAGACCTAGAGGGTCATTTTAAAGATGATACAAATCATTAATACAAGTACCAGAGCTACAGTTGAATGCAGTCAACTAGGGTTTCATCTGGGTCAACCCTAGGTCAACCCTAGGTCAAATGATTGATTGAAGAGCATCAAGGCTTGGTTGAAGGATATGGGATTCATGAATTAATATGTGGATACATGTGTGGTGTCGTGCCAAGGAGAAACCAAAAGGGAATCAAGAAGAAGAGGAGTTACTAAATTAGGGTTTCAGTGTAAAATCCCCTAATTTAGGCCTAACTTCCAAGCCAGATAAGTTAAAATGAAAGTTTCAAATGAAGTCTTGGTCAACATGAAACTTGTAGAACATCTCAATAGCTTTAATTTTAGTACTAGAAGTCTTCGAGGAGATTTATAGAACTCAAGTTATGGTTCTTGCAAGTTATGGGTCCCTAGAGGATACTGAAATTTATCTGTGAACGTCACTTGACTTCCAAGCAACCTTTGTCCATCAAGGAGTTTTCAAATGGATTCTTGGCCAACATAAGAGTTGTAGATCTTGATCTTAGCTTTAATTTGAGTACTATAAGTCCTCAAGAGGATTTGTAGAACTCAAGGTATGGTCTTGGCAATCCAGGGGTATTTTGGGAAAGTTGAATTACAGGTCATTTTTGAGCATAGGTCAAAATCTCCATGTTCCACTTCTCAAATGAAAAATTGTTTAACATGGAATGTGCTTAAAATGATGTTTTTAGGTCAAATAAGTCATCATGGTAGATTGATCGGCTTATTTCAAAAAAGTCACTTAAAATGGCCTAAAAAAATGGAATAAGTCAAATAAAGTTTGGTGGAAAAAATCAAATTTTGGGTTAGAGGTCACAAACAAGCCATATGACATACCAATTTGATTGTAAAATGCATTTTAAAGACAATGGCATTGCCACAATTTTGAATTGAGGGTTATTTCAAGGACTTGCTTTGTAAATTGGTTACTTGAACCATAAGGCACAATTGCAAAACCACACTTCCAAGCAAATGCAAGGCTCCTTTCCATCCATACACCTTCAATATCTCATTTGGAGAGAATTTAAACTCATAACCAAGTGAGTTGCAAGCCAAAAACATGAGATGGTATGTGCATAGCATAAGAAGAGATTTTCATGACATGAGAAGTTGATTTTCTCCTTGGATCAATCTAGAACTTTCTAGGGTCTTCAAATACATTCTCCTTGGATCAATCTAGAACTTTCTAGGGTCTTCAAATACTTTCTCCTTGGATCAATCTAGTACTTTCTAGGGTCTTCAAATACATTCTATATATACTTGTGAAGAGGTTCAAAGCAAGGGTTGGTGATTCATTTGTGCAAAAACCATGGATTGACATTGGAGTTTGGAAGAGAAAAAGTGAGAGATCAAAGCATTTTCAAGAGTTACCAAGAATTTAATCTTCTCCAACAAACTTCAACAAAGGTTTTCCACACTTTTTGGCAAGAAAAAACGAGCTCCAACTACTCCGTTTCGACGCTCCGAAGCCGGTATGTGAAATTTAATTTAATTCATTTTCGTTCTTTTTTTTCTGTTTTAATAGCTGTTTGGATTAATTGCGTTAAAAATATTAAAAATGATCGAAAAATTATGAAATTTTTTTCTGTAGATTTTGATTGTCTTAAGAAACTGTAGGAGTTGAGTTTGCATTTTTAGGATTTTATTTGAATTAGTTACGAATTTTCTTTTGTGCTAATATCCATTGTTATGCATAATTGATATTGCTGTTTGTTTAATTTTGTTCTCTTTGATGCTTTATGCTTTTGAGCTAATTCTTTCGATATGATTTAGAGAACATCCATAGGTTTCCCCAGGAATTTTCTTAGAATTGGTAAAATTGATTAAATTCTGTTTTAGGCGTGTAGTTTAGAGCCTTCCCAAATAATGGTTTCCCATGACCAAATTTCATTTAGTAATTGTTTAGATGACCTAGAAATTGATTTAGGTCCTGATTCTGGAATGTTAGAATGTCCAAACATGCATGTTCACATAGAAATTTTATTAGAATTTTACAATTTAGTTTGCTATTTTTTTGGGGTTTTGCAAATTGGTTGATATTGGTGTGTTTCCCACTTGGGATGTTGCTTTGTTTGTGGGGTTTTGGTCATTTCAATTGGGTTTGGGGCTTGGGCTTTGCTTGTTGGAGTTAATGAAGACCTTGAGTGATGATTGAAGACAAGGGATAGAGCTTGATTCATGAAGATTCCTCTCCTGGAGGATGGTTTTTGAAGACATAGGAAATAGGAGAAATAGGCAGAGCTTTAGATTAGACTGAATTTTTCCACAAACATGGAAAGCATCTTGTGCTTCCATTCCTCCCAATGACTAAAAGTCCTTCTAAGATATTCACATCCCTCCTATGGAGGGATAAGTGGCTTATCTTAGAAGTAGAACTTTGAGGGAACCAGTCTCTCATGATGATAAACACTTATAGGCTTCCTTTGGTTGTCAATAAGTTGTTTAGCATTCAACTTATTCTGTTAGGTGGTTCTCTTCTGGAGTGCTTGCCTTGAAGATGGAGCTTATCTAAAGCTTGGAGGCCATTGAAGTTTGATTTTGGGATTCAGTTGAAGGTTGCTGTTTTTGCTGTTTATCAACTGTCAGAGTTTGATGTTTTTTCAGAGCTGCTGCTGTAGGAGCTGGTTTGCTGTCAGAGCTGGTTTTGGGGTTTATTTTTCTTTGCTGTATTGTTTGTTAATTTTCCCCTTAGGTTTGAAGTGAAGCTGTTTCACTTTGCCTATTGTTTTCTCAGGTTCGAGGTTGAGTGGGACTCCCTTGCCTCGCTTGTATTGCTGCATCTCATGCATTTTACTGCTTTACTGTATATATGATGTTTCTTTTCCGTTTATCCCCTAGGATCTCTGTTTCTTTCTGCGCAAGAGAGAAATTTGACAGACATTAGGTGTTAACCCATGCATGACAACATTAGGGTAGTTTTGATTCCCATTTCAAACCCTAGGCTTTAGAGTTCTTTCTCTTCCATCTCAAAATCATTCAAAACACAGTAATAAGATTTTAAACATCAGTAAAAGACAGTTCTTGCGTAAAAAGACTGAAAACCAATCAAAGTGTCATTTTTGTTCGCTTGGACCCGTAATCAGGAGAAAACCTTTTTCAGAAGGATAAAAAACAGTCAGACAAATATGTGTCTTCCGTAGCCCGAACTACGTTTGCTCTGATCTTTCATGCTGTATGAAAGTACGTAGGCATAGGATGCGATATCCTAGCGAGCAACCTTCCCCTCCTTTCCCGTAGGTAGGCGAACTACGTTGACTCTGATTTCTTGTTCCAGACGGGAATACGTAAGCATAAAGTTTGACACTTTGCCGAGTCATTTTATTTTCTTTTAACCCCAGACCTGTAGAGTAGATAGAATAACAATCCGTACCAGAAAACAAGCGTGGATTCCGTCGAGTACGACGGACGTGAGGGGTGCTAATACCTTCCCCTTGCGTAACCGACTCTCGAATCTAGGATTTGGTTGCGATGACCATTCCTTTCCCGTTTTGCGTTAGGTTTACTCTGAGCGTTTCCTTTCCCTCCGTTGGGATAAATAACGCACGGTGGCGACTCTTCTGTTCAGCTGGCGCCAATTTTCGCAGTAGTGACATGTTGCATGTTATTTTATACTAAAAATGTAGCATTCAGGATATTGCAAGCATTCCCATGGTTACAACGTTCAAGAGCACATTCCAGAAGCTTAACAGAGTTCAAAACAGCAAGAAACGGGCAAACGCGCAGGTTTCCCTCCAAAAGGCGCCAAATTCAAAATTTGGAATGTGTTAATCGGTTAACGCATATGGTTAACCGATTAACCCATGGAAAATCAGCCCAGATTCAAAAATTTAGAGGTGTTAATCGGTTAACGCATAGGTTAACCGATTAACCAGTGCAGATTTTGTTTCTGCACGTGGAAATTCAAGCCAATACACTTTGGGGTCCAATTTTGATCACCTTGAGATTCATTTTTGCACTTGAGAAGGATCTAGAACCATTTTTAAATTTGGTTTAATTTTCATTTCCCCCCAAATGCCCATTCCTCATTCCAAACCTTGATTTTCCAATCCACTCTTTAAACCTTGCTTTGGATCCAAGCCTAAGTGATATTTAAGTGATTCACTCTAAACCACACTCATCTAACTCTCATAATTCCCATTTCAAATTCAAAATTGATCTCATTCTCTCTCAAGTTCACAATTTCCAAAACCTCTACCAAAGCTCTTTATCCATTGAATTAATTGATTCTTCATTGGAATCAATTAATTCTTGAGCTTAAACCTTCATCCATCATTCACATTGGATCGATTTCTTCATTCCATTTTCGTGCAAATCTGGATCTGAATTTGGAAGGTGATTTGGAGTAGCTTATTAGGTCGGATCTAGCTTAATTGTGGTGAACCTTAACTTCTATTTTAAGAATTGAATTGGATCTTGAAGTTTTCCGGACTTTCTTGCTTGGATCTGTTCAATTAAGGTTGAATCAACATTAACCAAAGCAATCCTCCGCTTTGTAGGTTGAATTTCTGATACGATTTAATTTTCGAGCTTATTTGCATAATCATGTTGATTTTTATCTCTGATTGATTTTAATTGATTTTGATCCATTGAGAATTGTGATCTTGCTGTTTTAACATGTTGACATGCTAATTGTATCACTGTTTGCTAGTGTATTTTCGTGCATAATTGATTATGTGGTCATTGGTGTGTTTGGAGAAGTGATAAGCTGTTGAAAAGTGATTCTGTTTGGCTGTTTTCTACTGCTGACACAGTGTTAATTGGTTAACCCCTGGTGTTAACCGATTAACCCTTATAGACATTCAAATTTTCCCACGTTTTTAAGGTGTTAACCGATTAACCCCTGGGGTTAACCGATTAACATGAACAAACTTTCAGATTTTCAACTATTTTTCACAGGTTAACCGATTAACCTCTGGTGTTAACCGATTAACATTGTGCCAGCAGGTCTGTTTTGTTGTTTTACTTGATTGTTTGCATACCGTTCCACACCGAATCATCGTAGATTGATATGATGCAATAGGAGTGAAATGCTTTGGATATACGCCATTGTTTTTGATTTATTTGATCATGAATTTGTCAACATGTGTGTTCATTTTCCACTTTGATGCATACTTATGGATGTGGTTCAAAGTGATAATTCTTTGCATGTTCGTTTGCTTTCATCTTTTGCTTTCCTTTCCATATTTTCATCATTCTTGCATCACTGTTGAGGTCGAGATGCGCTTGTGGCGGCCGCTGCCCCACACATTTTTCCTCCCTCCCACCATTCTAAATGTGCATTTTCATGTTTGCATCTTATTTGTGTTGTTTTCTTCTCCCGTTGTCTTGTTTTTGCCATGTTCCCCATAGGATCTTTAATCTCTTTTGAGGTTATGATAGACATTGGGTGTTCAACCATGCATGACAACATTAGGTAGTCCCCTTTTCAATCCTAACCTTAGGGCCATTTTGCATGACAAAGTTAGGGCCAAGTTTCCCTTAGACCTTTCGTGCGTCTTTCTTCTCATCTTCAAACAACTTTAAAATACTTAATAAAAGATAATGGATGTTGTGCCGTGAGCCTTGTACTTGGGAAATCGTGATTGAGGGGCTCCCTCTCAATTGCCTAGAGTATTTAGTATACGTCCTTAGGACGATATGCGACGCATTCGCTCCTAGGTTTTAGACTTTAGTACAACATACATTATAAACACTCAATAATCTAACCTTTTTTCCTTCAGTATTAATAAGACTTTCATTTTCACAAAAAAGAGTGTTGTTAAGCTTTGGTTCTATCGTAAACAGGAATCGCCCCTAACTGCTGGAACTGATGTTTAACCCTACTGGGGTAAAACACTTAATCAACCTGTGGTTTTGTGTCGGCCCGAACTACGTTTGCTCTGATCTCTCATACTTGTTGAGAGTATGTAGGCACGAGACGACCATGTCTTGGCGAGCAACCTTCCCCCACCTTTCACTCGTAGTTAGCCGAACTACGTTGACTCTAACTTTCCCATTGCACGAGGGAATACGTAGGCACGGAGTGGCGATGCTCTGCTGAGTCACTTCTTTTCTTTTCTTTTGTTCTGTGAGCCTTTAGCATAGATAGTTTAAACACACCCTTAGATAGACAACAAGCGTGGATCCCGTCGAGTACGACGGACGTGAGGGGTGTTAATACCTTCCCCTTGCGTAACCAACTCCCGAATCCAGGACTTGGTTGCGATGACCTCGTCTTTTCCCTTTTTCGTTAGGTTTTTCCGATCGTTTCCCTTCCCTCTCTTTGGGATAAATAACGAAAGGTGGCGACTCTTCTTTTTTCCGCTGGGTGTTTTTCGCAGTTGTGACAGTAACGACTAGACCTCAAAGGGGATATGGTGACAACCAAATCAACGATACCATTGTCGCTACTGCGAAAATCGGCGCCGGCTGAACAGAAGAGTCACCACCGTGCGTTATTTATCCCAAAGGAGGGAAAGGAAACGCTCGAAGTAAACCTACCGCAAAGACGGGAAAGGAATGGTCATCGCAACGAAATACTGGATTCGGGAGTCGGTTACGCAAGGGGAAGGTATTAGCACCCCTCACGTCCGTCGTACTCGACGGGATCCACGCTTGTTTTCTGGTACGGATTGTTATTTCTATCTAAACTAAAGGTTAAGGGTTAAAAGAAAATAAAATGACTCGGCAAAGTATCGCACTTTATGCCTACGTATTCCCGTCTGGAACGAGAAATCAGAGTCAACGTAGTTCGCCTACCTACGGGAAAGGAGGGGAAGGTTGCTCGCTAGGATATCGCATCCTATGCCTACGTACTTTCATACAGCATGAAAGATCAGAGCAAACGTAGTTCGGGCCACGTACGACACAAGTCTGTCTTGGTTGTTTTTATCTCCTTCTGAAAAAGGGTTTTTCTGATTACTGGTCCAAGCGGACAAAAATGACGTTTTGATGAGTTCACATTCTTTTACGAAAGAAGTATCTTTTATTGTGTTTGAAATCTTTATTGTGTTTTTCTGTTGGTTTTGAGAAAGAAGAGACAGAACTCTACCTATGGTTGCAAAGGGAATCAAACTAACCTAATATTATCATGCATGGGTTAAGACCTAATGTCTATCATGCTCCTCTCTTGCACAGAGAGAAACAGAGATCCTAAGGGATAAACGAAAACAGAAACAACAGATACAATAAAACAGTAAAATGCATGAATGCAACAATACAAGCGAGGCAAGGGAGTCCCACTCAACCTCGAACCTAGAAAACAACAGGCAAAAGCGAACAAAATTCTCTTTCAACCTAACAGGGCAATTAGCAAGCAATACAGTCAGGGAAATCCAAACAATACATCAAAAATTATAAACAGCAAAAATAAACAGCAAGCAGCAGTCTTCATCAACATCTGTCTTCAAGTCATCTTCAACCATCTACAAGCTTCAAGCAAGCATCAATCTTCATCTTCACAGCCTTCAGGCAAGGTCTCTGTCTTCAATCTTTCAGGGCTTTTCTTCAAGTCCCACTCTCCAAGATGAGCAGCAGTCAACAAGATGAGTTGGATGTTAAGCAGTCAGTTGCCTACCAAGGGTGGCCTACTGACTGTTAACATGATACTGACAGTTTTCTCTCACAAGTTCTATCTTTTAAATACATTCACTATTCCTTCCAAAGGAAGGAGGTGGGTATTTAAAAGAGACTTTGAATCATAGAGAAAGAATGGAGGCAAACAAGGCCTTCCATGTTTGTGAATCAAGTTCCTATTCTAGAGCTCTACCTAGCTCCTAGTGCCTATAACCTTCAACAGCTGCCAGCAAGATATACTCTTCATCAACTCTAGAAATTGATCTTCATTCCTTTTTGTCTTCAATGGCTTCATCCCAAAAAGAAACTTGTTTTGTTATACCTATATTATATTCACAAACCTAATTGACTATCCTAATAGTTTCTAACTAAACTACCTAAAATAAATCCTAAAAAAATAGTATAAAAATCAGGGGGGCACCTAATATCCATATCTAGTTATACTAAAAAGAATGGGGTGAAAATCCTAAAGGAAGCTCCTAAACTAAATTCAACAAATAGTAGCATAAACCAAAAGAATTAAACAAAGCTATTAAATGTAAAAATATGCAAAAAATATGAAAATGAAGTAAAATGACAATTGTATGTTTTCATATTTTTCTAGACAAAAAATGGAAAATGGGAAAAAAAGTCTCATTAAAAAATATGCATTTTTCAATTTGTTATGAATTTTTAAAGTTAAATGAAATTTGGAGAATAAATTAAATTAGAATTGATGAGGGGGTGCTAGAAGTATGAACATTCAGTTGAAAATGATTTGGGCCCAGCAGGTGGGGTCTGGATAGCAGTCTGCGTGGCCCAGCTTTATTAATCAGAAAACTAAAAAAATAAAAGAAAAAGGGTAAAACACGGTGCGAATAGCAGACTATGGTAGTTCAAAATCAAGTGGGCCTTGGTATGGGGGTGTGGGAAGCAGTTCGCGTGAGGCCCATGAAGATCACTTATCAAAACGCTGCGTTTTGGCTGCAGCTCTCCCTCCAATTTTCGTGCGTGAATCCTGTTCGTTGGATGACATTTCCAGTCAACCGGTCCAAACAAATCCTATGGCCCATGTGTTTCTTCAACCTTGGAACACTTAGGGTTTCATAAACTCCATGAAAAAGAACTCCATGCATCAATCTTTATCCTCTTCGTTCTCTCTCATTTCTCCATCAAATGCCATGATCCAAGAACCAAAATCACTCTATTTTTCACGTAGAATCCAACTGTGGCAATGGTTTGCATTAAAACCCTCTCTATCATCCTACCCGAACATTACAACTTCAAGAACTCAAACTTTCTTCAATTTTCAACCATCACAAAACTCAACAATCTTTATATATAATTAATCCCTATGCCATGCTGATTAAAACCAACCAAAATTCGTGCATTATCATCCATTAAATCATGTGTTCCATCTCCATCAAGAATCAACCTCCATTAATGAAACCTCACTAATTGGTCTTAAACTCATCCAAATGAATCACCTAATGGTCTCTAATGGTTTTACAACAAGAATCAATCCTAGCCATGCCTAAATCAAAGTGTGGGAAAGATTTTTCATACCTTGACCCTTGCAATGGTAGGTGTTGAAAAGCTTCGAATCAATCCTTGTAGATCTTCAAGAATGGTCTCTAGGTGATGAACAATACTCTGCTTGCACTAGATTTGATGGAGATGACTTGTATCTTCAGATCCAATCCCTTTTGCTCTCTTGCAACTTCACTTGGAAAGCTCCAATTCTTCAACAATGGAACCTTACTCTAGCATGAACATGTTCAGGGAGGTTTGTGGAGATGATTTGTGTGAAAAAATGGAAGGGTGATGAAGAGAAAGATGAAGTTTCAATACAATTTGCAAATGGAAAATTTTTGGTTCAATTTCTATTCTCTACCACCATTAACATCAACAATCACCAACCTTTCACCAATGGAGATTGCACTCAATATATAGACTAATTTAGAAGGATCTAGAATCATCTAGATCAATCTAGTAGAAACTTGAACTTTCATGAAATGATATTTTGCATTTCCATTCTCACCATATGAGATATCATGACAAAACCCTTACAACTTGATTAATTATCTTCATTTTCTCCTTAAGTGGTATTTTGGACAAGATACAAAGCTTAAACACCTTGTTTATGGACTTTTTCCTTGTTTTGGTTTGGTATGCCATTATGCAAGTAAGACTTTTACAAAGCAACCCCAAGATTTAAGCCTCAAATCAAAATTCTGGATGAACCATTGTTCTTAAAATGTCCTTGGGAGTCAAAATGACCTATCATATGCCATGGTTTGGATTTGGAACTTGGATTTTAGGATTTTCCATTTCACTTGAATTAACTTATGTCTCATTTTTAGGCCATTTTTATCACTTTTTGCTATGAGCCTTTCCAACATCTCATGACCACCCTACTAGCCTTAAAACATCATTCTAAGCAACTTTGATGTTGAAGGTTTTTCCATTTGAAGCTTGTAAGTAGGAGATATGGCCATATGCTTGAAATGACCTATAATTTCCAAATGACCAAAATGCCCTTTGCTTGCCAAAGTCATAAGTAGAGTTCCACAAATCAGATGAAGGCATACCATACCTTTATAGAAAGCTAAGATCATGAGGAACAAATTTCATGTTGGCCAGAAATCCATTTGAAAGCTCCTTGAGGGGTAAAGGTTGCTTGGAAGTTAAGTAACTTTCACAGACAAATTTCAGTGTCCTCAGATGACCTGTAACTTGCAAGAACCATAACTTGAGTTCTATAAATCTCCTTGATGTCTTCCACTACTCAAATTAAAGGTCTTGAGATCCTCTACAAGTTTCATGTTGGCCAAGGATCCATTTGAGACTTGCATTTTGAATTATCTTGCTAGGAAGTTTGCCCTAAATCAGGGGATTTTACACAGAAACCCTAATTTAGAAACCTCTCTTCTTCTTGATTTCTCTTGACTTCTCCTTGGCACAACACCACATCCATATCTACATGTCAAATGAGGCATCCCACATCTTTCAAACAGGCCTTGATGCCCTTCAATCAAGCATTTAACCTAGGGTTGACCTAGGGTTGACCCAGATGAAACCCTAGTTGACTGTCTTCCACTGCAGCTCTTGTAATCACATCAATGACTTGCTTCACTTTCAAAATGACCCTCTAGGTCTTCCATGATGCCTGTACACATTCCCTGCTTTCAATTCATAGCTCACAACTTCTCTAATGATCTTCAAATACCCTCAAGATAGGAGATAGATCCACTGCTTGGTCCACTAACTTCTCAGATTTCAATTTCTTTTTGATGACTTGGATGTGCTTGAATTTGAATAAGAATCTCTTGATAGGCTCATAGAGATAAGAACGACACTTGATCCCTTGTTGGATGGCTTGATATGATATGCTATGCAAATGATTAGACTATGTACATGACTTTTTATGCAAATGACAATGCAATGAGACATAAAATCAGGTGAAATAAGTTGAGCAAATTTTAGGGTGCAACAGCTGCCCCTATTCAAACGACTTGGACCCGACTGGGTGAAACGCCCGGAGCCTTCAGACATTCGAGGTACAAGACGGTTGAATACTAAGAACCCGAAAATTTGCCAACCGCAGAAATAAATTGCACCACTGTTTGGGGAACATTATCTACAAATCTGATTTCAGCATTATCTTGTCAATACTGGAATGAACTTATCGACTTCACTGGGAGAAGTACTTCTGTCAACAAAACATGACCCTGCCAACGATACAGGAAAATCACACCGTCATCACTACGGGAAATCACTCCGCCACCACTGCGGGAAAATAACTCCGCCACCATTGCGGGAAAATTTTGTCACTATTATAGAAAAAATAACACCGCCATCGCTACGGGTTCTAACTCTGCCAAATACAGGAAAATAACTCCGCCTTTGCTACGGGTAATACTCTGTCAAATACAGGAAAATAACTCCGCCTCTGCTACGGGAAATACTCTGTCAAATACAGGAACATAACTCCGCCTCTGCTACGGGAAATCACTCCGCCAGCACTGCGGGAAAATAACTCCGTCACCACTATGGGAAATAACTCCGCCTTTGCTACGGGAAAATTTTGTCATTATTACGGGAAAATGACTCCGCCCATACTGCGGGTACATACTCTGCCAAATACAGGAAAATAACTCCGCCTCTGCTACGGGAAATACTCTGTCGAATACAGGAAATAACTCCGCCTCTGCTACGGGAAATACTCTGTCGAATACAGGAAAATAACTCCGCCTCTGCTACGGGTAAACACTCTGCCGAATACAGGAAGATATCTCTGCCTCTGCTACGGGTAATACTCTGCCAAATACAGGAAAATAACTCCGCCTTTGCTATGGGTAAATACTCTGTCGAATACAGGAACATAACTCCGCCTCTGCTACGGGAAATACTCTGTCGAATACAGGAAATAACTCTGCCTCTGCTACGGGAAATACTCTGTCGAATACAGGAACATAACTCCGCCTCTGTTACGGGTAATACTCTGTCGAATACAGGAAGATAACTTCGCCTTTGCTACGGGTAATACTCTGTCGAATACAGGAAGATATCTCCGCCTCTGCTACGGGTAATACTCTGTCGAATACAGGAAAATATCTCCGCCTCTGCTAAGGGTAATACTCTGTCGAATACAGGAAAATATCTCCGCCTCTGCTACGGGTAATACTCTGTCGAATACAGGAAAATAACTCCGCCTTTGCTACGGGTAAATACTCTGTGGAATACAGGAACATAACTCCGCCTCTGTTACGGGTAATACTCTGTCGAATACAGGAAGATAACTCCGCCTTTGCTACGGGTAATACTCTGTCGAATACAGGAAGATAACTCCGCCTTTGCTACGGGTAACAATATGAGTCTAGTCTTCCAATTTTCAGCGCTGTCATGGCAGCAAACCTGAGAAGGACTCTACTGGGATTTTTCTGAATCCACACTGCCAGACAACTTCGAAAAATCGATTCACGCAATCTTTTGATGCCGTCACAACAACAACCTTGAAGAAATACTCCGCTGGAGGGGTAAGAGAAACTTAAACAAGCGACTCTGTGGGGAACCATGCCACAATCGACATTATCATTACATGTCTCATGCCAAGATCTTGAATGTTTGGTAATTAATTTGAACAAGAGCTCTCTCCACCTGTAAGGGAAACAATACTTGAAAACAAACGGTTAACCAACCTGGTTTATGTTTCAAAATGCATATGTTTGACAATGGCATAATGCTCCATTCGACATGGAAATGCTACGCGTTTTGTTCGGTGGATGCAAATATGACACTATATGCCGATGCAAATGCAGACTCGAACTGCCGGGATACAGAAAACCGCTTCAGCAAAATAAATGCTGAAGATAATGCTAACTCTGCTGAGGGTAACCAGGTGTCACAGAATTATTCCAGCAAAATAAATGCTGGAAGAGTGAAGCCAACTTCGCTGAGAATAACTAAATGCGCCAATCATGATTGGACTTCTGTCAGGGACAGTTACCTGTGCCAATGAAAATTGGACTTTTGCTGGGGAGTGAACGGGTATCACACGGTATTCCGGCAAAATAAATGCCAGGACACACAACCAACTCTGCCGGGAAGAGTTTTAACCTTCGAGTTCCACTGGGAGGAAAAAAAAACACTTGTTGAAAAGAGAGGACTCCGCTGGGGACGAAACGACCATCTTGGGGAAAATCAACTGACTCCGCTGGGGGAGAGTAAATGACCCTACTGGGAAGGGTAGACTGTCTGAGTACAACTCACAAGCTGGAAATATTAATCTTCTGTGGCTAAACCACTCTGCTCGAGATGGGGAATCCTTTTGGGGGACACCACACTGTCTGAATGCAGCCTTCGATCTTGGAATCGTCTATTCTGCTGAGGGTAAACAACCTTGCTGGAGAATGTCCTTCGGATAAGCTGCGACTAGCTGGGGAATTTGATCCTTCTTCGGTAAGGAACATTGTCATCTCAGAAGCGCGACCTGCGTGGGGATCGAGTCTTTCCGTTACGAGCCTCTGGTCAGTACTGCAGTCTTTTGATCGTCCACTTCACATGGTCAAGAACCCTGCAACACCATAAACGAGACAAGACAAGTCTATACAACCAAATTTATTCAGGTTAGTGTTAGTGACCTTATTTTCAGTTAATTCAAAGTTTTAACAATTATTGGCAAGGGCCAGCGATGTTATACACTTGCTAGTTCTATTAAACCTTGGCGTTTGTCGTGTACAAGACAGTAAAGAACCAGCATCAAATACTGAATAACATGTTTTATTGATTGGGCCCCTAAATGGGCAGAGTTTTGTACACAGGATGTAACTCCTGAAAAGAGGAAGCTACGCACAACAAATATACAAGTATGCACAAGAATGATAAATACAATGACAAATCAAATTTGTACACATGTCGGCAACGGGATGCAGACGAACATCATGAGCTGATCCTCCTATGACTCGTCTGACTCTAGTGCTTTCCCGGTATTCACACTTCCGAAGAGATTGTATCTGATAATCGACCCCTCAGGTATATTCTCCCGCACCAATGCGCACCGCAGTATTAAATTCGGACCGCAGTCATTTGCTTTTCAAATCCCTAACTTTTGCGTGAACCACCCTTTACGGGTTTTCAGTTCACCGGGATACCCTTTTTTGCCGAAGCCGCCCAGTGTAGGTTTTCGACTTCGCGGGTGTACATTTTTTCAATTTTATCCCTAATTTTTGCCCGAACCTTTCATTCTGTTTTTGGTTCGCCAGGATGCCCCTTTTTTTCCTGGACTCTCTTTTTTCTGTCCAGCGGGTCACTTTCAAGCAAAGTATTTTTTAACTGCGTCCGAATTCACAGGCGACGTAAAGTCTTCATCGTCCATGGTGGACAACAACAAAGCCCCTCCTGAAAAGACTTTTCTAACAACGTATGGCCCTTTGTAATTGGGGGTCCACTTGCCCCTGTGATCTGCCTGTGGCGGGAGAATCCTCTTTAGCACAAGGTCGCCCGTCTGAAAGCTCCGAGGATGTATCTTCTTATCATATGCTTTCTTCATTCGGCTCTGGTACAAACGACCGTATGCTAGAGAAGCTAGCCTCTTCTCATCCATTAAACTCAGCTGGTTCAATCTGTCTTTCACCCATTCTGTCTCATCTAGTTGGACATCTCGTAATACTCTCAGTGAAGGAATCTCGACTTCCAGTGGTAACACTGCTTCCATTCCATATACCAACGAGAACGGGGTTGCCCCGGTTGATGTGCGTACCGTCGTACGATAACCGTGCAAAGCGAAAGGTAGCATCTCATGCCAGTCCTTATAGGTCACCACCATCTTCTGAACAATCTTATTTATGTTCTTATTGGCCGCTTCAACAGCGTCATTCATCTTGGGTCGATAAGGGGAAGAGTTGTGATGCTCGATCTTAAAACTCTGACATAGCTCCTTCATCATTTTGTTATTCAGGTTTGAACCGTTGTCGGTAATTATCCGCTTGGGGATTCCATATCTGCAAATGATATCTCTCTTGATAAACTTGGCTACCACCTGCTTGGTCACATTCGCATAGGATGCCGCTTCCACCCACTTGGTAAAGTAATCGATTGCTACCAGAATAAACCGGTGTCCGTTAGAAGCCATCGGCTCGATTTTTCCAATCATATCGATTCCCCACATTGAGAACGGCCACGGTGACGACATCACGTTCAGAGGGCTCGGAGGCACATGGATCTTATCTGCATAGATCTGGCACTTATGACATCTCTTCGCAAACTTGAAACAATCAGTTTCCATAGTCAGCCAATAATAACCTGCCCGCGGCAGCTTCCTCGTCATAGCATGCCCACCAGCATGCGTGCCAAATGTACCTTCATGTATTTCCTCCATGAGCAGCTTCGCCTCTTTTTCGTCTACACAACGTAGTAGCACCAAGTCGTGATTTCTCTTGTACACGACACCGTCTGGATTCAAATAGAAATTACCCGCCAATCTCCTGAGAGTCTTCTGATCGTGACTGGATGCCCCAGCCGGATACTCTTTGTTTTTCAGGAAATTAAGGATATCAAAATACCACGGTTTATCATCAGATGCTTCGTCAATGGCAAACACGAAGGCGGGTCTGTCAAGCCGAGAGATAACAATTCTGGGAGCCTCATTCCAGAAGTTGACTTTATACATGGAAGACAATGTGGCCAGGGCGTCGGCCATCTGATTCTCTGCTCGCGGTACATGATGCAACTCAACCTTGTCAAAGAAGGGCAACAATCTCCTCGCGTAATTCATGTACGGTATCAAATTGGGCTGACGTGTCTCCCATTCTCCTTTTATTTGATTCACCACCAGAGCTGAGTCTCCGTATACATCCAGATTTTTGATTCGCAAATCAATGGCTTCTTCAAGCCCCATGATACAAGCTTCGTATTCGGCTTCATTGTTGGTAACTGGAAAGGTCAATCGAGCAGTAAACGGGATGTGCGACCCGTGTGGAGTAGTGATGATTGCCCCTATTCCGCTACCGTAGGCGTTTACAGCTCCGTCAAAGATCAACTTCCATTTGGAACCCAATTCTGGTCCTTCGTCTGGCAACGGCTCTTCACAATCTTTCATCTTTAGGTACATGATATCCTCGTCAGGAAAATCAAACCTCATCGATTGGTAGTCCTCAATAGGCTGCTCTGCCAAGTACTCAGATAATACACTCCCCTTTATAGCCTTCTGCGAGACATACTGGATGTCATATTCGGTCAAAACCATCTGCCAACGGGCAATTCTCCCTGATAATGCCTGCTTTACAAATACATATTTGATAGGATCCATCTTTGAGATGAGCATGGTCGTATGATTTAGCATGTATTGCCTCAAACGCTTGGCGGCCCAGGCTAGCGCGCAACAAGTTTTTTCGAGCGTTGAATATCGAGATTCACATTCAGTAAACTTCTTACTCAAGTAGTATATTGCATGCTCTTTTCTTCCTGTCTCGTCGTGTTGACCGAGAACACAACCCATACTTCCCTCAAGAACCGTCAAATACATAATCAAGGGTCTCCCTGCCACTGGAGGTATCAGAATAGGAGGCTCCTGCAAATACTGTTTTATTTTATCGAACGCCTTTTGACAATTTTCATTCCATGTTACAGCCTGGTCTTTTTTCAACAGCTTGAATAATGGCTCACATGTAGCTGTTAGGTGAGATATGAACCGAGCGATGTAGTTCAACCTCCCTAAAAACCCGCGCACCTCTTTTTTTGTTTTAGGCATCGGCATCTCTTGTATTGCTTTTATTTTTGCAGGATCAACCTCTATTCCTTTTTCACTCACGATAAACCCCAGCAGTTTACCCGATCTCACCCCGAAGGTGCACTTGTTAGGGTTCAGTTTCAGCCTGAACTTCCTAAGCCTTTTGAATAGCTTCAGCAGATTCACCAGATGTTCTTCCTCCGTCTGGGATTTGGCAATCATATCATCGACATAAACTTCGATCTCCTTATGCATCATATCATGAAAAAGAGTCGTCATTGCACGCTGATACATTGCCCCAGCATTCTTTAATCCGAAGGGCATCACTTTGTAACAAAATGTTCCCCAAGGCGTTATGAAAGTAGTCTTCTCCATGTCTTCTGGCGCCATTTTAATCTGATTATAGCCCGAGAAGCCATCCATGAAGGAGAATACGGAGAATTGAGCAGTGTTGTCAACCAGCACATCGATGTGAGGAAGCGAAAAATCGTCTTTTGGGCTAGCTTTGTTCAAATCACGGTAATCTACGCACATTCTCACTTTACCGTCTTTCTTTGGCACTGGTACAATATTAGCGACCCATGAGGGATATTTTGTAACAGCTAGGAAACTAGCGTCCCACTGCTTTTGAACCTCCTCCTTAATTTTCACTGCCATATCAGGTCTAGTTCTGCGAAGCTTCTGCTTGACCGGCGGGTATTCTTCTTTTAACGGCAGACGGTGCACAACCATATCCGTATCCAGCCCAGGCATGTCTTCATACGACCAAGCGAACACATCACTGTACTCTCTGAGCATTTCAACCAGTCTTCGCTTGACGTCGCTCTGCAGCGCGGCTCCTATACGGATGTTCTTTTCAACCCCTTCCGACCCCAGGTTAATAATTTCAATGACCTCCTCATGAGGCAGAATGACTCGCTCTTCTTGCTTTACCAACCAAGACAACTCTTCGGGAACGTCGCCATCTTCAACAATCTCTTCTTCGGCCTGAAATACCGGGTGCTCAAAGTCGAAATGAGTCATAGGCAGTTCACTGATGTCATCTGAAAATATTATCCTGCAAAAGGAATGGTTAAATGCTTCAAAATGCGTATAAAGCGAATAACCACGTTGCCATTTTATTGTAAAACACAAAAACAGGAAAAACAGAGATCGCAATATTTGTACATGAAAAAACGCCTTTTATTTAATGATTAAACAACGCAATGTACATAACAGCACGACCCTAAGCAAAATCAAGATGCCCCGGGTAAGACACCGGATTGTTCAACAATTAAGAAAACAAAGCATTATTGTTTGTGAGTCACAGGAACAATCTCCTGAATAGACCAATTGCATAATCCTTGTCCTGGTACGCTCGGCTGAATCCAGGCGTCCATGTCGCAATCACTGTCTCCTTCTTCGGAATCTGAAACAGCGTTGATGGCCTCGTGATACACTCCACTAGCTGTGATTTTTATCGGTCCTTTGAAACGGGGTGCCCCTACAGCAGGCGTTGATGACGACGGTTGATATCCCAGCCCAAATCTATCCATCTTCACGGGGATATCCAGAACCTTGCCCCAGCCCTTTGTCTCGCCAGTCTCCACTAGAGCCTGAGCCTCCTTGTATGACGAGACGGCCACCTCTGACGCTTTACTCGGCCCTAGAACTTTGTCTTTGATGCGCAACCCTTCAAAGGCTTGACAGGGTGTTTCATGAATCTCGCCGTCGACTTATACATACTTGAATGATGACAGATGGCTAACCAATATGTCTTCTTCTCCACAGACCGTGACCACACTATCCCCTACCATGTACTTCAGCTTTTGGTGCAAGGTAGATGTGACTGCCCCAGCACCGTGGATCTAGGGTCGTCCGAGAAGACAGTTGTATGCTGGTTGGATGTCCATAATGTAAAATTCAGTTTCGAAAACCTCCGGCCCCACCTGTAGAGGTAACGTTATGGATCCAAAGACTGTTCTTCGTGTACCATCAAATGCCCTGACCACCAAGTCACTAGGCGTACAAATGATTCCCCTGACGTCCAATTTCATCATTGCTTTCTTGGGCAGAACGTTTAAGGAAGATCCGGTATCTACCAGTACATGAGACATGACTGAGCCCCTACACTCAACTGAGACGTGCAACGCCATGTTATGCTCTCTCCCTTTCGGGGTCAAATCAAAGTCTGTAAATCCCAAGCTATGGCCTGCGTTCACGTGCGCCAGCACCCCTTCTAACTGATTCACTGAAACATCTTAGGGTACAAAGGAAGTATCCAGAACTTTCAACAATGCATTTCTATGAGCTTCGGAACATAATAGCAACGACAGTATGGATATCTTTGATGGCGTCTGTTGAAGGTGCTCAACAATCTTATAATCACTCTTACGAATAAGGCGCATAAACTCTTCCACATCCTTCAACGATGTTTCTTTTTTGTTCCTCTGCACAGGAACATCCTCATTCATCTTTCCTTTTCCTTTCGCCAGTCGTTCAGCCTCTACCTCAGGCGATATAAAGATTCTCCCACTTCTCGTCATCCCTCCGGTCCCGACGACGTTGTCTACAACCTCAACTGGCTGGTTACTAACATCAATTTTCACCCCATCACAGTATGCTTCCAACCCATAGGTCCAGGGTACTGCCTTAGTGCTCTCATAAGGGATTGGTCCTGCCTTGGTGATAGTGATCGGCGGTCGCCTGGCCGGCGCCGTTATAGTTATTGTTTTTCGGGGAATTGTCACGGTAGCTACATCACTTTGCTCGTCTGCTAATACCTCTGCAGGTTCCTCAAATGCCGTTCTGTCGAATTGCAATGTGCCTCCATCTATTAAGGTCTGAATACCCCTCTTCAATTCAGCACAACCCCCAGCTTGGGTCCAACACTCTAAACAAAACTCATCGCAGCCCGGATATACACCTACTTGCAATAACCTGCTCTTTATCTCACACAACGGTGTCTTGAGGTCATCAACACTCATGATCAAGTTCAAACCCTCCTCATTTAAAATAGAATTTGCCCCATGGTTGGGCATGGGCTTTTGTACTATGTTCGGACCTGCCTGTCCAAAATTGATAGCCTTATTATCCAATAGATCCTGTACCACATGTTTGAACGCGTGGCAACTCTCTACGTCATGGCCAGGAGCCCCGGAGTGGAATTCACAGTGCTTGTTCGCGTCAAAGCCGTACGGAGGAGTGCCCGTTACTGGCGCCATAGTCCTCTTTTCCACCAAGTTCAAACCCAGTAACGTCTGTAGCAATTCTGCATACGTTGAAGGAGGCGTCTCAAACACCCTCCTTGGTCTGCCCCCCTGAATTCTGCGCTGGGCAGGATGTACCCCCTGTTGTGGCTGCTGTTGCTGTTGTTGTATGGGTTGTTGCTGAAATGGAATGGTGACACTTGCCACCTGCTGCGGCTGATTGTACTGGTTTCGACCTCTGCCCCGGCCTCGGCCTCGGCCCCCGAACCCTGCACTTACATCACCTTGACGGTGCCCACCGAAAGCCTTTCTGTTACTGCCAGCTGAAGTAGATTCCTCTGCTTGGAATCTTCCCAGTTTAATATTGCTTTCAATTTTCTCACCCATCAGGATTAAGTCCGAGAAACTGCCCAAAGAAGTATGAAACAACTTGTCATAAAACATGCCAGTAAAGGTTCCTATGAACATATCATTCATTTCTTTGTCATCCAAAGGAGGATGAACTCGAGCAGCCATGTCGCGCCATCTCTGCGCGTATTCTTTGAAGCTCTCGCCTTTCTTCTGGGACAACCCCTGCAATTGGACCCGGTTGGGTGCCAAGTCACTATTGTACTTATAATGAGCCACGAACGCTTCAGCCAGCTGCTTCCATGTCTTTATCTGAGTTGGCTCCAACCCCATGTACCATTCAAGGGAAGGACCAAACAAGTTGTCTTGAAAGAAATGAATTAGCATCCTCTCATCGTTTGAATAGGCCGACATTCTTCTATAATATGATCGCACATGCACCTTTGGACAGGTATCCCCCTTATATTTGTCAAATGTGGGAGCTTTGAATTTTAGCGGTACCCTCAGGCCAGGCACCAGACCCATTGTGGTCATATCTAAGCCAACAACGCTTTGATTCACGACCCCCTTCATCTGCTCCTCGAGCATCTTGATTCTCTGAGAGTCATCCATAGGACCTTCAAAACCTCCACCGGAGAAAGCATCTTCTTGCTGATCTTCTAGCCAATTACCGTTCCCATTTCCGTATCCATCGTACCCGTTGTTACGGCCAAATCTAGTCTGATTCATTACAGGGCCCCGCCCTATGTTACCATACCCCGGAGCGACTCCTGCAGGTCCAAAAGACATTGTCCCGACACCATTTCCATTTCCAAATCCGCCATAACCCTGATTGGTAATACCAAATCCATCATGTCTGAAGCCCTGAGCGTTGAAGTCGTACTTCCCAGCATGATCAAACCCCTGGTCATTAAAGCCGAATCCATTATTACCGAAGCCATTACCTCCCATATTATCACCACCTAGGTTGACATCTCCGAACCCAACGTTGTTGACAACAGTCTCGTTACCGATTCCAACGTTATCGTTCCCGGCGGCAGCGCCGTTGTTCACATTGACAGCAGGTATGTTTACCACAGGTGGAGCTACCGATGTGGGAGTACCATCCCCGTGAATAGTGTCAACTCGCACAGAATTATGGTCTTCATTTCCGTGCCTAGCATTTCTCATCAACAAGGGTTGCACTAAAGCTTGCAAGTTCTCCTGGCCTTTCACAATGGTCTCCATTGTCTTCATGAATAGCGCCAGCTTCTCACGCATGTCCTGCATTTCATTCTGCATCTGATCCATAACTCTTCTGCAGTTGGTGCGAGTGGAGTATCTGTGCGGGCGTTGACTTGCAATCCTGAAAAGACCTGTACGGTGCAGGAAATGAGATACAGTTCAATAATCACCTGTAATGCAATATGAATGTGAATGCAATGCCATATGTGTCTGTGCATTGGGGAATATCATTCCCCGATTCTAGTGCGAATGTGTCAGTGCGGTGACAGTGATAGCAATACGAAGGTCGGAGCCGAATCATAGAAAACACCTCATATATTGCAGAGAAATCCATCAAGCCAAGAATACAATATCAATGAGTGTACAATAAGAAGGCATGACCTCAACCAACAATCCTGGTGATGGTCAGCGCAATGCAAATAAAGCATACACATTAATACATGAAATGGTCAAGTGCTCCCATAGGCCTGGTACTCTTATAATAACCTCTTGGTCTCTGGATGACTTGGTCGGGTAAGCAGACCCTCAACGAGTAGATCTCTTCGCTTGAGAACACGTTGTAAATCACCAGCAGATTCCTCCCATGCCCCTTCTCCGAAGCGATCCTCTAGCTTCCGTTTCTGAGACACATCCTCTTTCTTGCCTTCGATGGCCTTGTTCAATGCATTCTGGAGACTATATCTCGCCATCTCCTCCTCTTCATACTTTTTAGTGCTAGCCTTCAACTGTTCTTCGAGTTCAGAAATTTGCTGCTTCAATTTGTCTTCCCTCTTTTTGTTGTTGGTTAGCGTAGCATTCCACGTCTTGTTACAAGAAGAGATTTCCCGGTGGGCGGCATCGAGTGCTTTCTTTTTGGACTCCAACATATCATGAGAGCTTCTGAATTCTTTCCCCAGGCGCTCACGCTTCTTTTTCTCTTCGGTCAGTTCAGCACCTAGCCTATTTACCAATTCAGTTTGTTGTTGGAAAGAATGCACAGCCTTGTTCTTCTCACTACGCATCTGAGCTAGTTCCTTTTCTAACTCTTCATTAGCCAACAGCAAGGCTTCCTTCTCTTTTACAACTCGCTCGTAGACCTCCATAGTAACGGTGGTTGGTTCCTCTACTGGAACATGAACCGGTGCAGCTGGAAATGGCATCAGCAACTGCTTTGCTCTCTCTTGGATCCAAACTTTGTAAGGTACATAAGCCTGACAATCATTCTTCCCCAACAGTGGTTTCCCCCTTCTGTTGATACGCATCCAAGCGTGCTGAAGCTTGGCTAGTAACTCTCCATTCAAATCACCGGTGAAGTACAGATATTCCTGTACTTCTTCCTCCCTAGGTGGGTTCTTCAATGCGTATCCAAACTGGCGAACGAACAAAGATGGGTTATAATTGATGCACCCTTTTCTTCCTATCAAAGGAACATTAGGATATCCGGCGCAACTGAAAATAAGCTCAGACCCCAGCAAGTCTCGGTCAAACCACTCAATGTCTTCAGAAGATAGTCTCATCAGGCGCTCTGGCCATTCAGCTGTAGTTGCACTATCTACAACAGGTCCCTTCAGGGGGAGGTGGCTCTTAAACCACATGTTCAACAGCGGCGCACAACAGTAAACAGTCTTTCCTCTTCTATTTTCATTTTTGTAGTGCAATGAATGATAGAGATCTCCAATCAAGGTGGGTACCGGGTTGCCAGCAGCAAACAGATGAAAGGCGTCCAAGTCCACAAAATTGGGTAAATCGGGAAACAACACTATTCCGTAGATGCACAGAGCCAAGATAGCATTAAAGACTATCCAGCACCCGCTTTTGGCGTATTCTTGAGCTTTGCCAACCAGAAAATCGAGGGAGAAACCTGGAACCCCGAGCCAAGAAGTCACTAATAGTTCAGAAGCGTTCATGTGCAAGGCCTTAGCTAAGTCCTCCAGCTGGGGCTTAGCGTCACGATGGATGAAAGGAACCTTATTTTGCACCGGCAGCTCGATAAACTCTGCGTATTCTTCCATGGTAGGCCCCAAAATAAAGTCAGCAAATGTGAAGCACCTCAAGGCAGGGTCATAGAATTGCATCAATGTGTACAGCCCATTCATCTCAACAGCAGTTGGCTTGCAGACCAATCTCAACAATCTTCCATAACTCATCCTGAAACTTCTCCTAACCTCCTTATCAGCAAGGGACATCAGACCAAGTAGGGGAGTAACGTCAGGTGTAGGTAACTTGTACGCAACTGTCTTTCTCAAACCAGCCATGATCAATAAGCAGAAGTCCGGGCACTAGAATCAGGGAATATGCAAATGCACCTGCAACACAGACACACGTTAATGAAATGCACATGATAATGGTTATGCGAACAATGCAATGCAAATAGATGCAACAGGGACCAAATGCCATGGCTGAGAAGCCTGAACCACATCATAAGCCTCAGATAGACCATCCAAAATTCTTCAGACCCTGGTCTTAGACAGACCCAATATAAAGCTTCAACTCTGGTCTCTGATAGACCCCATATCCTAACTCCATCTGGTCTCTGATAGACCCCTCAACTGTCCATAAATACCCTGAATCTCAAATCAAGAAACAAACTGGTATCTGAAGGTCTAGTTACCTGCATACCCCCAAACCCTCTCACAGGTAGGTGTCCTAGTAACTTACAATGGTATGGCATCCTATGCGGTCGTCGGCGTCACAGACTTTCAGGGTTGATGATACGATTCTCAGAAGGAGTAGCATCATCAAATCCTGAAGAGGCCTCACATAGCCAACTTCCAAATGATCGGTTCCCGGAGTCGACAATCCAACTAACCAACAACCCCTTCGACCCAAAGGGTAGAAAAAGAAGTCAACCAGAAGAACCTCGTCCGAGTGTGGATTTTGTGGGACACTAATGCAAGCAAAGCCAGCACGCGCCCACTACTTTCCACTCTAATTCTAAGTGCACTCAAGCTCAGGTCCGGCTTATCTCTCAATCATAGAACACCTGTCACACCCCAATACAGCAATAATAACAATAATATAATGCTGAAAGTAAAATACAGAAAAGATAAATCCATACAAAATCCTCGACGGGAAAACAAGCACTAGGATTGACTCGCTTAAGGGACGTTGGATCCCAAACGCATAAGGAACTATCGTAGTCCTTAGCAGGCAGGGGACGTTGGATCCCCAGCAGAGTCGCCAGCTGTCGCTACTGCGAAAATCGGCGCCGGCTGAACAGAAGAGTCGCCACCGTGCGTTATTTATCCCAAAGGAGGGAAAGGAAACGCTCGAAGTAAACCTACCGCAAAGACGGGAAAGGAATGGTCATCGCAACCAAATCCTGGATTCGGGAGTCGGTTACGCAAGGGGAAGGTATTAGCACCCCTCACGTCCTTCGTACTCGACGGGATCCACGCTTGTTTTCTGGTACGGATTGTTATTTCTATCTAAACTAAAGGTTAAGGGTTAAAAGAAAATAAAATGACTCGGCAAAGTATCGCACTTTATGCCTACGTATTCCCGTCTGGAACGAGAAATCAGAGTCAACGTAGTTTGCCTACCTACGGGAAAGGAGGGGAAGGTTGCTCGCTAGGATATCGCATCCTATGCCTACGTACTTTTATACAGCATGAAAGATCAGAGCAAACGTAGTTCGGGCCACGTACGACACAAGTCTGTCTTGGTTGTTTTTATCTCCTTCTGAAAAAGGGTTTTTCTGATTACTGGTCCAAGCGGACAAAAATGACGTTTTGATGAGTTCACATTCTTTTACGAAAGAAGTGTCTTTTATTGTGTTTGAAATCTTTATTGTGTTTTTCTGTTGGTTTTGAGAAAGATGAGACAGAACTCTACCTATGGTTGCAAAGGGAATCAAACTAACCTAATGTTATCATGCATGGGTTAAGACCTAATGTCTATCATGCTCCTCTCTTGCACAGAGAGAAACAGAGATCCTAAGGGATAAACGGAAACAGAAACAACAGATACAATAAAACAGTAAAATGCATGAATGCAATAATACAAGCGAGGCAAGGGAGTCCCACTCAACCTCGAACCTAGAAAACAACAGGCAAAAGCGAAAAAAATTCGCTTTCAACCTAACAGGGCAATTAGCAAGCAATACAGTCAGGGAAATCCAAACAATACATCAAAAATTATAAACAGCAAAAATAAACA
The DNA here is from genome assembly GCA_963859935.3 of Lathyrus sativus. Taxonomy (NCBI): domain Eukaryota; kingdom Viridiplantae; phylum Streptophyta; class Magnoliopsida; order Fabales; family Fabaceae; genus Lathyrus; species Lathyrus sativus. Next base: position 684,082,216 of record OZ012735.1, on the reverse strand, counting down.
GCAAGCAGCAGTCTTCATCAACATCTGTCTTCAAGTCATCTTCAACCATCTACAAGCTTCAAGCAAGCATCAATCTTCATCTTCACAACCTTCAGGCAAGGTCTCTGTCTTCAATCTTTCAGGGCTTTTCTTCAAGTCCCACTCTCCAAGATGAGCAGCAGTCAACAAGATGAGTTGGATGTTAAGCAGTCAGTTGCCTACCAAGGGTGGCCTACTGACTGTTAACATGATACTGACAGTTTTCTCTCACAAGTTCTATCTTTTAAATACATTCACTATTCCTTCCAAAGGAAGGAGGTGGGTATTTAAAAGAGACTTTGAATCATAGAGAAAGAATGAAGGCAAACAAGGCCTTCCATGTTTGTGAATCAAGTTCCTATTCTAGAGCTCTACCTAGCTCCTAGTGCCTATAACCTTCAACAGCTGCCAGCAAAATATACTCTTCATCAACTCTGGAAATTGATCTTCATTCCTTTTTGTCTTCAATGGCTTCATCAGCAAAATCTTCAACTCAAACCCAAACCCCAAGCAGGCCCAATACCCCACACAGTCAAACAATAACCCTAGAAAGGGCACACCACACAATCAATCAATTACAAGAATATACTAATAGTATTAATATAATAGGGGAACTCCTAGCATTTTCTAAGGGATCATTCACTTACCCATAATACCCCTATACTCCCATCTACTAATTTGTCCTAAAGAAAACCCAAAAAGAAACTTGTTTTGTTATACCTATATTATATTCACAAACCTAATTGACTATCCTAATAGTTTCTAACTAAACTACCTAAAATAAATCCTAAAAAAATAGTATAAAAATCAGGGGGGCACCTAATATCCATATCTAGTTATACTAAAAAGAATGGGGTGAAAATCCTAAAGGAAGCTCCTAAACTAAATTCAACAAATAGTAGCATAAACCAAAAGAATTAAACAAAGCTATTAAATGTAAAAATATGCAAAAAAAATATGAAAATGAAGTAAAATGACAATTGTATGTTTTCATATTTTTCTAGACAAAAAATGGAAAATGGGAAAAAAAGTCTCATTAAAAAATATGCATTTTTCAATTTGTTATGAATTTTTAAAGTTAAATGAAATTTGGAGAATAAATTAAATGAGAATTGATGAGGGGGTGCTAGAAGTATGAACATTCAGTTGAAAATGATTTGGGCCCAGCAGGTGGGGTCTGGATAGCAGTCTGCGTGGCCCAGCTTTATTAATCAGAAAACTAAAAAAATAAAAGAAAAAGGGTAAAACACGGTGCGAATAGCAGACTATGGTAGTTCAAAATCAAGTGGGCCTTGGTATGGGGGTGTGGGAAGCAGTTCGCGTGAGGCCCATGAAGATCACTTATCAAAACGCTGCGTTTTGGCTGCAGCTCTCCCTCCAATTTTCGTGCGTGAATCCTGTCCGTTAGATGACATTTCCAGTCAACCGGTCAACGCAAATCCAATGGCCCATGTGTTTCTTCAACCTTGGAACACTTAGGGTTTCATAAACTCCATGAAAAAGAACTCCATGCATCAATCTTTATCCTCTTCGTTCTCTCTCATTTCTCCATCAAATGCCATGATCCAAGAACCAAAATCACTCTATTTTTCACGTAGAATCCAACTGTGGCAATGGTTTGCATTAAAACCCTCTCTATCATCCTACCCGAACAGTACAACTTCAAGAACTCAAACTTTCTTCAATTTTCAACCATCACAAAACTCAACAATCTTTATATATAATTAATCCCTATGCCATGCTGATTAAAACCAACCAAAATTCGTGCATTATCATCCATTAAATCATGTGTTCTACCTCCATCAAGAATCAACCTCCATTAATGAAACCTCACTAATTGGTCTTAAACTCATCCAAATGAATCACCTAATGGTCTCTAATGGTTTTACAACAAGAATCAATCCTAGCCATGCCTAAATCAAAGTGTGGGAAAGATTTTGCATACCTTGACCCTTGCAATGGTAGGTGTTGAAAAGCTTCGAATCAATCCTTGTAGATCTTCAAGAATGGTCTCTAGGTGATGAACAATACTCTGCTTGCACTAGATTTGATGGAGATGACTTGTATCTTCAGATCCAATCCCTTTTGCTCTCTTGCAACTTCACTTGGAAAGCTCCAATTCTTCAACAATGGAACCTTACTCTAGCATGAACATGTTCAGGGAGGTTTGTGGAGATGATTTGTGTGAAAAAATGGAAGGGTAATGAAGAGAAAGATGAAGTTTCAATACAATTTGCAAATGGAAAATTTTTGGTTCAATTTCTATTCTCTACCACCATTAACATCAACAATCACCAGCCTTTCACCAATGGAGATTACACTCAATATATAGACTAATTTAGAAGGATCTAGAATCATCTAGATCAATCTAGTAGAAACTTAAACTTTCATGAAATGATATTTTGCATTTCCATTCTCACCATATGAGATATCATGATAAAACCCTTACAACTTGAGTAATTATCTTCATTTTCTCCTTAAGTGCTATTTTGGACAAGATACAAAGCTTAAACACCTTGTTTATGGACTTTTTCCTTGTTTTGGTTTGGTATGCCATTATGCAAGTAAGACTTTTACAAAGCAACCCCAAGATTTAAGCCTCAAATCAAAATTGTGGCTGAACCATTGTTCTTAAAATGTCCTTGGGAGTCAAAATGACCTATCATATGCCACGGTTTGGATTTGGAACTTGGATTTTAGGATTTTCCATTTCACTTGAATTAACTTTTGTCTCATTTTTAGGCCATTTTTATCACTTTTTGCTATGAGCCTTTCCAACATCTCATGACCACCCTACTAGCCTTAAAACATCATTCTAAGCAATTTTGATGTTGAAGGTGTTTCCATTTGAAGCTTGGAAGTAGGAGATATGGCCATATGCTTGAAATGACCTATAATTTCCAAATGACCAAAACGCCCTTTGCTTGCCAAAGTCATAAGTAGAGTTCCACAAATCAGATGAAGTCATACCATACCTTTCTAGAAAGCTAAGATCATGAGGAACAACTTTCATGTTAGCCATAAATCCATTTGAAAGCTCCTTGAGGGGTAAAAGTTGCTTGGAAGTTAAGTAACTTTCACAGACAAATTTCAGTGTCCTCAGATGACCTGTAACTTGCAAGAACCATAACTTGAGTTCTATAAATCTCCTTGATGTCTTCCACTACTCAAATTAAAGGTCTTGATATCCTCTACAAGTTTCATGTTGGCCAAGGATCCATTTGAGACTTGGATTTTGAATTATCTTGCTGGGAAGTTTGCCCTAAATCAGGGGATTTTACACAGAAACCCTAATTTAGAAACCTCTCTTCTTCTTGATTTCTCTTGACTTCTCCTTGGCACAACACCACATACATATCTACATGTCAAATGAGGCATACCACATCTTTCAAACAGGCCTTGATGCCCTTCAATCAAGCATTTGACCTAGGGTTGACCCAGATGAAACCCTAGTTGACTGTCTTCCACTGCAGCTCTTGTAATCACATCAATGACTTGCTTCACTTTCAAAATGACCCTCTAGGTCTTCCATGATGTCTGTACATATTCCCTGCTTTCAATTCATAGCTCACAACTTCTCTAATGATCTTCAAATACCCTCAAGATAGGAGATAGATCCACTGTTTGGTCCACTAACTTCTCAGATTTCAATTTCTTTCTGATGACTTGGATGTGCTTGAATTTGAATAAGAATCTCTTGATAGGCTCATAGAGATAAAAACGGCACTTGATCCCTTGTTGGATGGCTTGCTATGCTATGCTATGCAAATGATTAGACTATGTACATGACTTTTTATGCAAATGACAATGCAATGAGACATAAAATCAGGTGAAATAAGTTGAGCAAATTTTAGGGTGCAACACCAATATCAATTGTATTTTAGGTAAGATGCCAGTAACAACTAGTTTCAGCCGGGTTAGTTAACAAACGGTATACCGACTGGGAGATAGATTCAGGTAAACACCTGATCTCAAGGATAAGCTGCAACATTAGGAACAAATAAAGTTTGGTAACTACAAATAGTAGTATCAGGTAGGGTCAGCGACCCACATATTGCTAGTTACAACTAGACTTCACAAGGGAATCTAGTAACAAACAGTCAAGTAGAACTAACAGGGAGCTAGTAAAAAATAGCTTCTGGGGAATCCAGAGAGAAAAAAGATCCTCTTTGGGGATTAAATCAAAAACAGAGGGTTTCCTTATAGTGAAGAGTTCGAACGGGATCTTCAGGAAACAACTGGAGGTAAAATGGGGCTCGCCGAGGATACTAGTAACTACTAGATCTCTGGGACTCTACTGGGGATATCTACGAATATTGGTTACAACCAATCTTCATATGCTTCACCGGGGAAATTGGTAATACCTCACTGTCCTAAAATTAGAGACAGGTGGACATTTCCAATAACCAACAGGCTTCAAATGATGCTAGTAACGACTAGACTTCTGAATATACATGCTGACAACCAAACAGCGATACAAATAACCATTGGATTTAAACAATGCTAGTGACTACTGGACTTCTACTGGGAAGACAGGTAACAACCGATGTCAACATACTAGTAACGATTGGATTTATTAAGCAATGCCAGTAACTACTGGACTTAACTGAGGGAATTGGTAATGACTGAGCCACATACCAATAACAATTGGATCTATAAAGATGCCAGTAACAAATGGACTTCTGGGAAAAATTGATGACAACCAAATCAAAGGGCCAATAACAATTGGATCTAGAGATGCCAGTAACTACTGGACTTTAATGGGGAGATAGGTAACTACCATATCTGGTGCCAATAACAATTGGATCTTGAAAACATAGTAACTACTACGTCTCAGTAGAGTCGGTTAACTAACGGAACATCGACTGGGGTTAGACTCAGGTAAACACCGGGTCTCAGAGATAGACTGTGATATTAGTAACAACTAATATCTTGGTAAACACCAATAAGCAGTATCAGATATTTCTAGTTACAACTAGAATTACTGGGGATATAAGCATTTATCACAATAATACTTACTCCAGATAACTTGACAAAGTTAAAGGTAACAACTAAAGGATAAGCCTGCGACGGCAGGTCTGAAGCAAAGGAGTTGGTAATGACCAAAGGATCTCAAAATGATATCCAATAACCACTGGGGAGGGGACACCTAAAAGATTTTTGACAAAGAAGAACTTTCTAGACGGATCACAAATTAAAAATGCCAAAACCAACTGAAATACGAAGTATGCTAAAAAATGCATATGCTAGAGGCATGATGCAAATGCAATGCCGAAACGACTCCGCAGGGGAAAGAAAACAAAAGATAAATAATGATCTATCACAGGGGAAACAAAAAGAGAATTACATTGAGTCTCATTGCTGGAGAACGGTATTACTCCTATAACGATTTTTCTGGGGAAGCGGTCTCTGTTCTTGCAAATTTGCTGGGGAGAAGTCACGACTTTGATGCAGCTGGCTGGCTTTGTAGCCCGGCGGTATGGGGAACAAAATCTCTTATAGAAATTTGTATTGCTGAAATGATGAGATCCAGGTTTCAACCATTCTTCTCTCATGAGAGGAGTTTTTAATTTCACACTGTCATGTCACAATCGACGCTATGATTTGCTTGTTAATTTTAAAACAATTTTAGTTTCAAAAATAAAATTTTGTTTTCAAAAATCATTATTAAAGAATAAGTGATGTTTGCATAACAAAGAAAGTAGAGCATAAAAAGATGAGCACAAACAAAGATTGGTCCCAAATTTGATTTTATTGAAGATGGAAACTTGCAAAGGCAAAGTCCCATGGAGTAATGGCAATATGGGAAAGGGTTACAAAATTCCAATAATCATCTGGTCCTATCAAGCTAAAAGTTGGCCCTAGCATGATGCTTCTAACGAGAGTAGCGGAGAGTGAGCCCTTTTGACAATTTTCTGCAATCGTGACAACTCCTGATGCAGTGAAATACCTTTGCACCTAATTTTTTCCTAAATCACCCTTTTCGGGTTTTCGATTCACCGGGGCGCTCATTTTTTCCTGAGTCACCTTTCCAGGTTTTCGACTAAGTGAGCTTTTTCTTTTTGTTTTATCCCTAATTTCTGCCTGGATCTCCTTAATAGATTGTGATCCACCGGGATGCTCATTTTTGCCTAAGTTTCCTTTCCAGATTTTTAATATTTCCTTACTACATCCAAGTTTATAGGATGTGGGAGTTGTTCTCCGTCCATTGTGGTAAGGATCAGGGAACTCCAGATATGGTCGTCGTCACAACAAATGGACCGTCGTAGTTCGGTGTCCACTTCCCGCGCGCATCTCGGTGTACCGGCAGAATCGTCCGGAGTACCAACTCGCCTTCTTTGTATTCTTTAACCTGAACCCTTTTATCGAAGGCCCTTTTCATCCTTTTTTGGTACAGCTGGCTGTGGCACATTATCGTCATCCTCTTCTCATCGATGAGATTCAAGGTATCAAATCTTTCCTTCACCCATGCAGTTTCTTCGAGCTTGGCTTCCATCAGGACCCTTAACGAAAGTGTTGCAGTGGAAATAGGATCACAAACTATTAATGAGTTTGAATCGCAATTCAATTCACAACCGCTCTTTGATTTATCCGAAGGAAAAGGTCAAAAGAGGGAAAACCTATTTTTGCATCGTAAACACAATGCGGGGGAAGATCTAGGGTTCGGGGGTTGGTTAAGATTAGGGAAGGTATTAGCACCCTAAACTTCTGTAGTACTCTACAGGAACCTTTTGTTCAAATGTTTACTATTCGCTTTGTTTATTTGCTTAAGGTATATGTACAAATGATTAAAAGTGAGAAAAGAGACCTAAGGGGTTAGTTCTAAGTTTACTCGGCAAGACATCGCATCTTGTGCCTACGTATCCTTACGGGAGTGGAATCAGAGTAATCGTAGTTCCCCTCAAAAGGGAGGTTAGAGACTTCTTGACTGTGGTCAAGGTCTCAAATGGAATAAACATGTCTTAAGGACACGCTTACGTGGAGTGTAGAAACTCCAAATCTCTACGTTGAATTGTTATGTTAAATTAGGGTTAAATTAGGTTAGGGATTCCGCAGCGGGAAACCCTAAAATGAGCACGGCGACTCTTTGACCTAATGCTAGGGGTAAAATTGTAATTTGGCCTGCGGCGAGGCATTTGTGAAAATTAGGGTTTGTAGTTTGTAGTTTTGAGGATTTGAAATTGAATGTGTGAAGTTTTACGGACTATTGGCGCGGCAGCCAAACAGTTGGACCTAACCTTCGGATGTGTGCAATGTGACAAAAATAATGGTAAACGCGTGAGACAAGTGAATCATGCAAACAGAGACATAATGTCATAATTTAAACCATGCAAGCAGAAATTTAAAGGCAGAATTTAAAGAGCGATTGTTAAGTTCGCGAGGTTACATGAGAGGAGCGGTTACAAAATGATAATGACATAACAATGAAATAAACAACGGTAAACGCAATAAACTGCAAAACGAGCAAACACCATTAATGGGCAGAATTGTCAGATGGTGACGAAGTGAAATTATGCATCTTTTTGTGGTTTTATTTTGTGATATAATCTTCAATTTAAAAAATGAAATTCTTAATATTAATTTAACTCAAACCCTAAAAACTATTTTAACCTAATTATTATATTTTTTTTAAAAAGGGATTTTAATACATTTATTTAAAAAATGGTTTTTATTTATTATTATAAAAAGTTTTTTTTATTTTATATAAAAAAGTTTTTAAATTATTATTTTATTAAAAAACAATTTCAATATTAGTTTTAAAAAAGGCTTAATAAAGTTTAATTAACTAATTATAAAAAAGAAAACGGTAAAAAAAATAAAAGGGGTTGGGCCGGTCATCACTCCCGGACCCAACCCGGTTGGTGAGATATAGAAAAGGAAAAATTAGGGTTTCAGAAACCATATGTCCCTCGCGGCGCCGTTAAGCCTTCGTCTTCCTCATCATCTCTCTCTCTGTGATTCTTTCTTCAATCATGTTGAAAACCCTGAAATTAAACCGAACAATGTTAAAAGTGACGGTATTACGTCCCTTGCTTACGTTTTTCGTTCGCAATCGGTATTGAAGGGGGCGATGATGGTGAACTGAGCCTCCGAGATGTTTGCCCGTCGTGGAATGAACGGCGCCGGCGAACCTCTTTCGTTGGGTTTGATCGATGGCTGTTTGTGATGGCTTTGGGCGACAACTCTTCTTCTTTCGATCTCGCGGTCGCTAGGGTTTCACGATTCGTCTTCTTCGCAACTTTATTTTGGTGCTCTCCGCCGTTTCGTCTAGGGTTTTCAGGTTGTATCTGTTCCCCCTTTTATACTCTTCTCGATTTCTCTTTTGAGCCTTTGATACCAGTGGATTTGCGTTATTTTCTGAGATTGGATCGCGATTTTTAATTTGATCTTCGTGGATTTGTGAACCTGATATTTTTAGATTAGATTGGGATTATTTCCATTTTCGATATTGATTGGATTTCGTTTTACTGATCTCCATTGGATTGCATTTGGATTGACTTGTTTTTCTGGATTTTTTCAGAGGTGGATATCCATCCTTGAGTTTCGATTGGATAACTGAACTGGATGTGGATAACTGATAGTTTTTCTTTTTTACTGATATCTATTTTTCTGATGAATTTCTCTGATCTTTCTGATGAGATCTTTATGTCTCTGAACAGGACTTTGTTTCTCTCTTGTAACTGGAGTTGGTCCTCTTGCACACGAACTTAATTCTTCCTTTCCTTTCAAGCCTGAATCCAGCTTTTGTTGGGCGATGATGTTTGAACTGAGCCCATGTCTTGTACTTTCGGTTTTTCCACTGTGAATTAACTTTTCCTCTTCTTTTTTCAGTGAACTAATGCTGAGGCTTTGGTCGAGTCAGAGCTGCCGAGGAGGGTATGCGGTGATGATGACCTTAGGGTCTGAACCTTTGAGGGATACTATTCGATGATGCCGCGGTTGCCTTTGACAGTTGCCTTTGATATGCTCTGCTGTGTTCTTTGCTTGTTTGAATTTGGTTCAGAGTCATGATTTCTGTGAACTGATATGGTTCTGATATGGTTTGGCCTCGGTTCTCATTAATTTTCCTTTTCTTCTTTCAGAACAGGTGCTAAAGTCCCGGTCGGATCGAATGTTGCCGAGGGAGGTCATATGGTAGTGATGATACTTATCTGAACCTGCGTTGGAGCCTTTGTGTGCTGATGTTCCATGAGTTATGGTGTCTAATTCGCCATTGGACTCAGTTTTCTGGTATCTCCTTTGTTTGCAGATGGTTTGTCTCGATTGATTCCATTATGGCTTGGGGCAATGATGTTCTGAACTGAGCCCTCTTGCTCATAGCGACTTATGGTAGTTTGGCCGTGGGATTTCACTGATATGAACTGCTTCGTTGGCTTTTCATTGTGACTTGCACCTTTGATTGAGGCTTGCCCTGAGCTGATGTGATTACGTGAGCTTATCTTGCTCTTTCTGGTATGATTTGTGCTATCTCTGTGCTTTTTCTGATGCAATTCGGTGTGGTTATTCATGTCCTGGTGTCGACGAGTCTTGGCCTCTTTGATATGGTTTGCAAATGTCTGTTTCCTTTTATGGTGCTTATGACCCATCTTGGTGCCTTAGTTTAGATTTCCAGCAGTTGGATCTTTCTGTGACATTTTAGCAGTAGTCCTGTTTTTGTGTTTTCCGTGATGCTTGATATTGAGATTATTCTTAACCTCTTGTGGGACTTGCAGATATTGATGTTGCTGATGTGCTTCCATGATGGTTGATAGTTTGTGCTGATACACCAGTTGCCTGATGCAGCTCAGCTCTGATTTGGTACCTAAGGCTGTGATGCTTTGGATTCGCAAATTGATTGCGTTGTATGACGACAGGGCCATGATGTTGTTCTTCGAATGAGCCCATATGTTGGCTGTCTCTGATTGCTTCGGTTGTGCACTTCCAGTTTGAATTTCCAATTACCTGTGACTGCGAAACCGTTTCGAGAAAGGCCACATATTTACTTGATAGGTTGCTATATTTACTTGATGTGTATCCGTTTGAATCCACAGTTGTGCAAATCATTTCGGCCCGAAAATGCTTATTTTACTTCTCTTTCTCGGCAGTCCCACAATGATAAGAATGATAACCACTTGATCTGACGCCAATGGTGCAGATTGGTAACGGGGGTAGGATGCAGCTTCGGTTGTGCCACTCCCGGCACTCGATGATGACGATGTTCTGAGAGTGTCAAACAATTTCTAACATCTTCTTCTATTTTGCTTTGTTTTGTCTTTGTTTGTTTTTTTTCCAGGTAATCAAGAAGTGTATGAAGAATTCACGGGAAAACCAAATGAAGACCAAAGAGTTTTTTAGGACTTAGGACCCTTTCTTAGGATAGATACTTATTGTAAATGCCATTCTCTTGTAATCATTTTGAATAGAATTCGAAAGTGTTCTTTCAATTCTACTGTACTTTAATATTTATGAAATAAAATCCAACAAATACTCATGTTTATTTTCTCCATTATAAACTTAAATATCCATGAATAATAATTCACAAATTATTTAAATCCACCTTTGAGTTGTAACTTATGAGTACTTATGGATAAAATTCTCAAAAATATTTGCCTCGATTAATTTTATAACCAGTATCCCGCGACATGATTAACCACAATCCCTTTGATCACATGATTTCTCTGAACAACATTAACACTATCCACTTTCTTTTCAACCCAATCTCCTATCATTCAAAACAAAACACCGAAACGGCCCTGAGTCCAACTACTTCTGACAAGAGTTTCTCAATACCGGTCAAAACGTGCCGACATCTTGACATAATCAACCCATGTAAATAAATGACTCAGGAATAAAACCTCATCGGGCCCAAAATTACGAATTATGCTTCAAAATGACCAAAACGCCCCCAGGGGTAATTCCTGCAAAACAAATCGCGCTCAATGATTGGTTAGTGATTAACGGCTGCAAAAAATGAAATGTCATGCGCCATGACTGACTAAATGTAAGGGTAAAATTTGGGGTACTACAGAAAGTATCTCAATCTCGATAGGCAATACTGTGTCCATCCCATAAACCAACGAGAATGGGGTTGCCCCAGTTGATGTGCGTATGGAAGTTTGGTATCCGTGTAGAGCGAAAGGCAAAATTTCGTGCCAGTCCTTGTAGGTTACTACCATCTTTTGTACAATCTTTATAATGTTTTTATTCATAGCTTCAACGACGTCGTTCATCTCGGTCCGGTAAGGAGAGAAGTTGTGATGTTTAATTTTGAAACTATCACAAAGCTCTTTCATCCTCTTGCTGTTTAGATTTGTTCTGTTGTCTGTGATAATTTGATCAGGGATTCCGTAACGACATATGATATCCTTTTTGATGATATCCATTTAGTGAAGTAGTTGATGACTACGAGGATGAACCAGTGACCGTTGGATGCTTTGGGCTCAATTTCCCCAATCATGTCGATGCCCTACATTGAGAACGACCAAGGCGATGTCAGCACATTCAGAGGATGAGCTGGCACGTGCACCTTGTCTGCGTAGATTTGGCATTGATGGCATTTTCGGGCGAATATGATGCAGTCAGTCTCTAGAGTTAACCAGTAATAACCAGCTCTTAAAATTTTATTTTCCATGGCATGGCCGCTTGCATGGGTGTCGAAGGTACCTTCGTGAACATCCTTCATAAACAAGTCTGCCTCTCTCTTGTCAACACATTAGAGCAAGACCATATCATGGTTTCTTTTGTAGAGAACGTCGTTGCTGATGAAGAACTTGGATGACAATATTGGTATATCCCGTTTATCAATTTTGGAGGCGTCGGTCATATATTCTTAAATCAGAAGGAAGTTATTGATATCATAAAACCGAGGTTTTCCATCAGATTCTTCCCCTGTCATCATGACATATGCTGGTGCAGTCTTTCTTTCAATGTAGATTAAAGGAGCCTCGTTGACAAACTGGACCTTCCACATTGATGCTAGAATGGCTAAAGCATCTTCAATATGATTCTCAGCCCTCGGGACATGTTTGAAAGTGATCTCGTCAAAGTAATGTAGTCTTTGTAGGGAATCAACTTCTCATCTTGGGTTTCCCATTCACCTTTGAGTTGGTAAATTACGAAGGCAGAGTCGCCGATTACTTTCAGGATTTTGATGCAAAGGTCGATGGCAGCTTTGAGTCCCAGGATACATGCCTCGTATTCAGCTATATTGTTTGTACATGAGAAACATAGTTTGGCGGTAACGGCAGTATATCCTCCGGTTGGATCTTCCTACACAACACCAACTCCATGGCCTTTCTTATTAGATGTTCCATCAAACATTAATTTCCAACGGGAACCAGGTTTGGGACCCTCCTCTGGACCTGGTTCTTCTTTAGTTTGGTAAAGAAACATGACATCTTCATCAGGAAAGTCGAACTTGAGCGGTTGGTAATCATCAACGGGTTGCTCAGCAAGGTAGTCTAACAAGACACTCCCTTTAATTGACTTCTGAGCAACATATTAGATATCATACTCTGACAAGAGCATGTGCCAACGAGCAAGCCTTCCCATCTGAGCAGGCTTTTCAAAGATATACTTTATTGGGTTTATCTTGGAAATCAACAAATTAGTGTGGCAGATCATGTATTGTCTCAGACGCTTGGCTGCCCATGCTAACGTGCAACAAGCTTTTTCCAACGGAGAGTAACTACTCTCGCAGTCCGTAAACTTCTTGCTCAGATAATAGATTGCGTGCTCCTTCTTCCCCGACTCATCTATTTGGCCTAAGACGCATCCCATTGATTCCTCGAGTACAATCATGTACATGAAAAGATGTTTTTTTGGGTAGATGAGTGATCAATATCGGAGGCTCATGGAGATATTCCTTGATCTTTTCGAACGCTGTCTAGAAATTCTCATTCCATACCACCGCTCGATCCTTTCGTAATAACTTAAAGTTCGGCGTGCAGGTCGGAGTTAAGTTGGAGATAAGTCTAGAGATGTAGTTCAATCTTTCAAGGAAACCTCTAACTTGCTTCTCAGTTTGTGGTGTGGGCATCTCTTGAATGGCTCGTACTTTGTTGGGGTCCACCTTAATTCCACGTTGACTAACGATTGAACCGAGTAACTTTCCAGATCTTACCCCAAAAGTAAACTTGGCAGGGTTCAGTCTTAATTGATACTTCCTAAGCCTCTTGAACAATTTTAACAAATTCTCAAGGTGATCTTGTTAAAACACAGATTGGTTCTTAATTATATCTCTATATTTTGATGATAACTCTTATGAAATTTTGTATTAAAGAATTATATACTCTAAAATTTGGTTTAGATTGTTTGCTGCAGATATTAAAAGTGAATCTTATTCTGAGAGCAAATTATATCTGAACATGAAATTATGCAAGGCTATGAAGCATCAGATGCATCTCTTAGAAGAATCTGAATGCTGTCTATAGATGATTATGAGTGCTGCCTACAGAAGGATCTGAAGCAGAAGCCAGAAGCATCTGAAGCATTGAAGATTTTTGTATGAAGAGTTTCAAGCATAGTTATTCAGAAGACTCTGATAAGTACTATGCTGCCAGTACTGAGGATCTGATTCCAAACTCTGCTCTGAACAATTACACGCTGAAAGCACACTTGCTGCATTGCTCTGATTCAGCAAACTCTGATGAACATCAGAAGGCTCTGATCACTCAAGGCTCTGATGATTTTTGCTGAAACTTGTTGAAGAAGAATTCAAAGTTATGTCCGTTGGTGTGGCCAAACGAATCTTTCCTCATTTATGCTAGACACAAGAACACATACAAAAAGGATTTATCTGTGCATTCTACTTCTAGGAAAGGTCATGTGATGTGAAGACAAAAAGGCTCAAACCTTTTCAGTACACAACCTTCAACGTGAAAGACTTCTTGGACCTCTGTGCCTATAAAAGCAAGACTCCATCACTCTTCTTTCGTTGACGAAATATTTGAAAGAAATTCATTACAAGCTCTCATACAAATCTTTATCTTGTTGAATTTATTTCTAAGTTCTTAAATCTTAAGTGTAAAATCACAGTTGTGATATAGCTTAATTAGAAGCATTTAAACACTTATTTTATTCTTATATTTGATTGTAAAAGATCCTTAAGAAGATCCAGTTGGGATCAGTAGTTCTTAAAAAGACTAAGAACAATTGCTCTTAGTGCTTGCTATTCTAATCAGTTGATTAATAGTGGATTAAGTCCTTGTTGAGAAAGGAAAATCACTCTTGATAGGGTGGACTAGAGTAGTTGAGTTCAACGAACCAGGATAAAAATCCTTGAGTTTTTATTGCCATAAGTTATTCAATATACTTATTCAACCCCCCTTCTAAGTATTGTCTCACCTTCAGTTGGCATCAGAGCTCCGGTTCTGTGTGTGCTACCCCTTCACCGTGACAGAAAAGATCCAATGAGAAAACTTTGATATATATTTGGTTGTTATTATGGCTGAAACTTCAACATCTAACAGTAAACAACAGATATGAAAAAAGGGAAAGAATCAGCACAAAACCCCCTATGTTTGATGGGGAGAAATTTGATTATTGGAAGGACAGGATAGAAAGTTTCTTCCTTGGTTATGATGCTGATTTATGGGACTTGGTCATTGATGGGTATGTTCATCCCACTGATGGGGATGGCAAGAAAATTGATAGAAAATCAATGACTGAAGCCCAAAAGAAGGAGTTCAGAAATCACCACAAGGCTAGAACAAACTTGTTAAATGTAATATCTCATACTGAGTATGAGAAGATCACAAATAGAGAAACTGCATTTGACTTGTTTGAATCCTTCAAGATGATACATGAAGGAAACCTTCAAGTTAAAGAGACCAAGGCTCTGGCGCTAATACAGAAGTATGAAGCGTTCAAAATGGAAGAATATGAGTCTATAGAAACTATGTTCTCTAGATTCCAGATACTCACATCTGGTCTAAAAGTTCCGAACAAAGGCTACTCAACTGCTGATCATGTGAAGAAGGTCATCAGAAGCTTGCCTATCAGATGGAGACCTATGGTCACTGCTCTGAAGCTTGCTAAGGATCTGAACAAGATCACTCTGGAGGAGCTAATCAGCTCACTAAGGAGCCATGAAATTGAACTTGAGGAAGATGAGCCTCAAAATAAAGGTAAGTCAATTGCCTTAAAATATATCAAATTTGTGAAAGCTTTGCAGGTGTTAGAAGAAAGCTCTGAAGAATCTTCTTCTGAAGAAGAAGATGAACTTTCCTTGCTATCCAGAAGAATCAACAGACTCTAGAAGCACAAGCAGAGGAAGTTCAAGAACTTCAAAAAGTCAGATTAGCGCAAGGAGTCCTATGGACCAAAAAGATCTGGAAAGAAGGAAGTTGTTTGTTTTTAATGCAAACAACCTGGTCATTACAAAAATGAATGTCCAAAGCTTCAGAAAGAAAAGCCCAGAAGAAAGCCTGAGCACAAGAAGAAGGTCCTAATGGCTACATGGGATGATTTAGATGACTTTGAATCTTCATCAGATTCTGAAGAAGAATGCGCCAATATGGCTCTGATGGCAGGCATTGAAGATCAGAATGAAGGATCATCTAGATCTGAGTGTGATTCTGAGTCTGGCTCAGAAGAGGTACTTTCTGATCTCACTAGGGAAGAGCTTATTAAAGTCTTATCAGAAGTCCTGAAAAATTATAACCAGATTAAGCTCAAATGCAAGAAGCTTAAATGCAATCTTGAATCTGAGAATAATCTGTTAAAGTCAGAAGTTGCTGAGCTAAAAGAAAACAATTTAAAAATTAAAACTAATTTTGAAAAAGCTCAACAAGATTCTGAGTCTGAAACTAAGTCTAAATGCAAAAACATTTTAGAAGAATATGACTTCAGCTTTCAGAAGTTTCTTGCTAAAAGCATTGATAGAAGCAAGATGGCTTCAATGATCTATGGAGTTAGCAGAAACAACAGGAAAGGAATTGGATATGAGTCTTCCTCTGGAAAGGATTCAAATCCAATGCCTGTTGATAAACTTGTAATCAAGAAAACTCCCTTATACTCTCATTTCAAGTCTGGTCATCTGAATGACATTAAACACACACGTTCTGATCAGAACGTTCCTGTGTTTAAGCCAAAAGTAAGTCATAACAAAACTGTTGTAAAAAGACAGAAGTTCAGACCAACTTTCAAGGCAACTAACCCAAAAGGACCCAAAAAGATATGGGTACCTAAGGATAAGATTATCCCTGTTGCAGATGTTTTTAGCAGAAAAGTCAAGACGCTAGTCATGGTACCTGGACTCTGGCTGCTCACGTCACATGACGGGAGAAAGGTTTATGTTCCAAAGCCTGGAGCTTAAATCTTTAGGAGAAGTGAAGTTTGGAGGGAATCAGAAGGGCAAGATCATTGGCTCTGGTACTATTGGCAATGGTAACCTTCCCTCTATATCTAATGTTCTTCTTGTTGAAGGGTTAAAGCATAATCTATTGTCCATAAGTCAATTAAGTGACAATGGTTATGATATAATCTTTAATCAACAATGTTGTAAAGCTGTTAGTCAGAAGGATGGCTCAATCCTATTTAATGGAAAGAGGAAGAACAACATTTATAAAATCAATCTTTCAGAACTTAAGGTTCAAAATGTTAAATGCCTCTTGTCTATTAATGATGAGCAATGGGTCTGGCACAGAAGATTGGGGCATATTAATATGAGACGTATATCTCAGATTAATAAACTCAATCTGGTTAGAGGACTTCCTAAGTTGAAGTTCAACTCAGATGCTCTTTGTGAAGCATGTCAAAAAGGAAAATTTTCAAAAACTTCTTTTAAATCTAAGAATGTTGTTTCAACCTCAAGACCATTAGAATTACTTCACATTGATATGTTTGGACCAGTGAAAATTGCATCCATCAGAGGCAAGAAGTATGGATTAGTCATTGTTGATGACTACAGCAGATGGACATGGGTAAAGTTTCTAAGACACAAGGATGAGTCACATTCTGTGTTCTTTGACTTCTGCAAACAAGTCCAGAATGAAAAAGATTTTAAAATTGTTAAAGTCAGAAGTGATCATGGTGGTGAATTTGAAAACAAATATTTTGAAAAATATTTTAATGAAAATGACATTGCTCATTATTTTTCCTGTCCTAGAACTCCACAACAGAATGGAGTTGTAGAGAGAAAAAATAGAACTCTGCAAGAAATGGCCAGAACCATGATCAACGAGACTAATCTGGCAAAGCATTTTTGGGCAGAATCAATAAACACAGCTTGTTATATTCAGAACAGAGTGTCTGTAAGACCTCTTCTGGAAAAGACTCCCTATGAATTGTGGAGGAACAGAAAGCCCAACATTTCATATTTTCATCCTTTTGGATGTATTTGTTATATGTTGAACACTAAATAAAATCTTAACAAGTTTGATTCTAAAGCACAGAAGTGTTTCATGCTTGGCTATTCTGAATGCTCTAAAGGCTACAGAGTATAGAATACTGAAACACAGATTGTGGAGGAATCTATACATGTTAGATTTGATGATAAGCTTGGCATTGAAAAGCCAAAGCAGTTTGAAAGTTCTGCAGATAGAGAAGTAATTCTCACAGACTCTGAAGGCTCAGAGGCAGACAAAGCTCAAGTGAAGGAACCTGAAGCAACACCAGATGCAATTCCTTTAGCTTCTCAGATGAACAACTTGAACATTTCTGAAGAATCAACTGTTAGAGGATCATCTTCCAAAATTAAGGCCTCTCACCCAGAGGATGTGATAATTGGAAAGAAGGATGACCCCATTAGAACAAGATCCTTCCTCAGATCATCTGAAGCATCATTATTTAGGTTGGTGTCAGTTATTGAACCAACTTCTTTGGATGAAGCTCTGCATGACAATGACTGGATAATTGCCATGCAAGAAGAGCTCAATCAGTTCACTAGAAATGATGTTTGGGTTTTGGTTCCAAGACTAAAGGGATTCAACATAATTGGAACTAAATGGGTCTTCAGAAATAAGTTGAATGAAAAAGGAGAAGTTGAAAGAAACAAAGCAAGACTTGTTGCTCAAGGTTATAGCAAGCAAGAAGGAATTGATTATATAGAGACTTATGCTCCTGTAGCCAGGTTAGAGTCTATTCGCTTACTCATTTCTTTTGCTGCACAAAATAACATCACTCTATATCAGATGGATGTTAAGAGTGCCTTTCTAAATGGAATTATAGAAGAAGAAGTTTATGTTCACCAACCTCCTGGTTTTGAAAGTGAAAAATTTCCAGAACATGTTTTTAAACTAAAGAAATCTCTTTATGGTTTAAAACAAGCTCCCAGAGCTTGCTATGAGAGATTAAGCAATTTTCTTCTGGAGAAAAATTTCATCAGAGGCAAAGGGGACACAACTCTCTTTTGTAAAACATTTAAGAAAGATCTTTTAATTTGTCAAATATATGTGGATGATATTATATTTGGATCTACCAATGTTATGCTGGGAAAGGAGTTTGCTCAATGTATGCAGGCAGAATTTGAGATGAGTATGATGGGAGAATTGAGATTCTTTCTGGGAATTCAAGTCAACCAAACTCCAGATTGCACTTACCTTCATCAGACCAAATATGTTAAAGAGCTTCTGAAGAAGTTTAACATGACTAATAGTAAGATGGCAAAAACTCCCATGCATCCAACAAGTACTCTTGGTAAGGAAGAGGTAAGTAAGAAAGTAGATCAGAAACTCTACAGAGGTATGATAGGATCTCTTCTCTACTTAACTGCTTCTAGACCTGATATTTTATTAAGTGTATGCTTGTGTGCAAGATTCCAATCAGATCCTAGAGAATCACACTTAACAGCTGTTAAGAGGATTCTAAGGTATCTTAAAGGAACTTCTAATGTGGGTCTGTGTTACAGAAAATTTGATGATTTCAAATTAGTTGGATTCTGTGATGCTGACTACGCTGGAGACAGAGTGGAAAGAAAAAGTACTTCTGGAAGTTGTCAATTTCTAGGAAGAAATTTAATCTCCTGGTACAGCAAGAAGCAACCTACAATTGCACTATCAACTACAGAGGCAAAATATATTGCTGCTGCTGGATGTAGCACGCAGATGCTCTGGATGAAAAGTCAGCTAGAAGACTATCAGATCTTTGAAAGTAACATTTCTATATTCTGTGATAATACTTCTGCTATATGTTTGTCTAAAAACCCTATTTTACACTCTAAGGAAAAACATATAGAAATTAAACACCATTTCATCAGAGACTATGTTCAGAAGGGTATTATAAACTTAGCCTTTGTTGATACAGATCATCAGTGGGCTGATATTTTCACTAAACCCCTTGCTGAAGATAGGTTCAAGTTTATTCTGAAAAATATTGGTATGGATTTTTGTCCAGAATGATATTTATCAGAAGCAAATTTCTCAGATGCAAAATGCTTAATACTCTGAAGTATTTCATTTGTCAATTATTTGATTTCTTGAATTATTATTATTATTTGTGTGTATCTGAACTAACCAATCTTAGAGGATCTGAATGTTGGCTAACGTTTCATTTCTCAAGAGAATTCAGAAGCACATGCAAGCAAACACATGTCACTCTGAATGTGAAAAGATGGCGTGCACCCTACTGAAGAGACATTTGAGGTATTGTTTGAATAGTGAAAATCTTGGTTTCCCCCCCCCCCCCCCCCCCCAAATTGTCAGAATTAATTAATGCTTTGAAATGATTTTTATTCTTTTCATTAAATGCCATTAATTGCTTTGTGAGAATGTGCTGAATGTGTCTTTTTGATTGCCCTAATTGCTTTCTCTATAAATACCACATTGCACACCATTTCACACTTTTCAGTTCACCAACAATTTATGCATTTCTGCTTGCTATTTGCTCTCCACAAAAACCCTAAACCTTCGTCCAAATCATCTTCATCTTCAACAATGGTAACATCATCCTCAACATCAGCTCAGTTTCAATCATCTATGGCTGCAGTTACGTCAGCAAATATGGGTGTTACTCCTTTTAAGGAACCTAAGAGAACATTGTTAACCCCTGTGGACAAGCTTGAAGTTCTTTGTGAATCCATGGTGGAATTTGACTCTCTAGCTGCAAATGGGTTTGAGTTACATTCTATTATTGATGCACAAGGCTGAGTTAAATATTTTGACAGGCTGTTTGGTCCAGTGTATCCACACTTGGTGAAGGAATTTTGGATCCATGCTTCTGTTTATCCAAAATTTATCCTCTCTTCTGTTATGGGAAAGGAGATCATCATCACTGAAGATCTCATCAGAAAACTCATAGGGTATGAGGAGACTAATGGAGTTTGTCATCTGCCAGCTAGGCGTGTTGACATGGAAGAAGTGTATGAGGAAGTGATTGCATCTGGACAGGCTTCTAACAAATTTAAGGATCTGAAATCTGACTACAAAATCTGGACAAAGATTTTTCTGGGATGCATCAATCACAGAAAATCAACTAATTCTCCAGATTATGTAAATAATGAACAATTCTACTTGATGTACTGCTTGAGTCAGAGTACAAAGGTAGATCTTCCTTACATTCTCTTTATGCATCTGTGGAATCACATCAATGCATCCAGAGAATCCATAAAGGATAAGGGACAGAAGATTAGGACGTGGATTCCTTATGGAAGATTGATCTCAGACATTCTGACAGAGAATGGTCTGGTAGCTGCTCTTTATGAAGTTGGAGTTAAAGAAGAGCTTGAAACAATTGTTGGTAAACCATTGAATGCAAAGAGTCTTCAGAGGCTAAAGATTGTGGATGAACTTACAGCTATTCCTAAGAAGCTGAATGTTTCTGAAGTTAGTCAGAAAAGGATTCTAGTTCAAGATTTTCCACTCTTTGGTGCTGAAGAACCTAGGGATATTATTCTTAGGTATATTGATGCGTGCAAAGCAGATGGAACACATATTCCTGCATATATTCTGATTCGTGCTAGAGAACCTATTCCAGATGTGTATGAAGAGAACATGAGGAAAAGAAAACAATTAGAGGCAGAAGAAGCTGCTGCTCAGAAGAAACAAAGAGTTGCTGAAAAGCCACAGAAGCAGGTCAAGAGAAAAGCTTCTGGAGAAGTTCCCTCTGTTCCCACCAAGTGCATCAAGACAAAAGGTACTAAATCATCTTTTTCTAAAATTGTTGTAGATGTATCAACATTTAGTTCTATGCATGAACCGCCTCCCATTCAAAATCAAACTATTCCTTCTCCATCTCAAACCACTCAATCACTAAAATCATCTGATCCTGTTTCCACTACACCACCCAAATCATCTGACACTCCTCCATCAGAACCACAAACAAAACCAACAGAACAACCTACACCACAACAACAACCAGAAATACAACAACCAGCTGCATCTGAACCCATACAATCTGAAACAGTTGCATCTGATACTGTTGCATCTGAAACTGTTGCATCTGAACAAGTTGCATCTGACCCAGTTCTATCTGAACCACCTTCATCTAAACCTTCTGATCCTCAACCAGAACCATCCAATCCTGTTGAAACAAACATACCTGACTCTGAGATTCTGGATGTTCAACCTCTCAAGACTATGTTTGTTGTATCCTCTACATCTTGCACCCCAACCACCTCATGTGATTGATCTGAATCTGATATCCATCCAGATGTTATCTCACCCCCTTCCCTCAGAGTATTTGAATCTAACCAACCAGATCTACCCATTTCTTCTGAAACTATCATTCCTGAACCCACTCCTGAACCTATACCATGAACATCTAAATTTGTTTCATTTGCTTCTTCTAAACCATTTCCATCTGATCCCCTTCCATCTAGACTTGAAATAGAACACTTTTTTGATCAACCACCTCAATTAGCTTTTGTTCCTTGCCTTGTTAAGTCAAAACCATAAGCTTTTGTTCCTTATTTTGATAATCCAAAAGTTGTCATCCCTTCCATTCGCAGAATCAAACCGTTTTTTCGTATTATGCCAGCTCAGAAGAAACCAACATATCCTAGCCCTCTGATCATCATTCCAGAATTCATCATTCCACCTCCACCTCAACCCAAGCCACTCACCTTGGAAACCCTTCTGAAACCAAAAACTAGGCTAAATGTTGATAATTTATTTGCAACTTTTTTGAAAGAAATAAAGATGCATTTAGGATCTGTTCAGAAGAGATGCTTGTCAACCATGGATGCAAATGAATCTGATGCTATCTGGAATAGCTTCATTAAAAGATTCAATAATGTAGCCTCAAATCTAAAGAATGTATGTTCTGATGATGCGAAGCTAAGATTTGCTGAGAATGCCAGAAGCATGATCTGGAATGTAAAAATATTTGCACCTTTGCTTCTTGAAGATGTCCCTTCATCTTCTGGAGTATCTGCTACAGAAACTTTTGCAGAATCTGCTTCTGAAGAAAATCCTTTGGCCATGACAATTGTGGAAAATCCCTCTGGATCTGTTGCTCATGACTCTGCATCCCCAATGGAAATTGACTCTGTTCCTACTTCAGAATCTGCCCCACCTTCTTCATCTGAGATCAAGAAAGAGAATCCAGATTTGGAAGATAAGATTGCAGTTTTGGAAGCTGGACAATCTGAGATCAAGTCATGGATGGCCAAGCAATACCAGAAGACTAAAGACATGACACAATGGATGTCCAAGCATGATCAGAAGAATGACAACATGGCTAAGTGGATGACAAAGCAAGAAGAGTCTTCATCTGAGATCACTCAACTTTTGAAGATGATTCTGTCCAAGCAAACCTAGTTTATGTTTTTCTGTATCTGATGTTTGTGCACATGTACTTGAAATTAATCTGATGATGTGTCTGTCTGTTATCTGAATGATTGAATGACTTTGTTGTTTTCTCTTCACGATTGAATCTTTTCTGTATTTTCTTTTCTTTGTCTTTAAAAGTTTTACTTTTTGATTATGACAAAAAAAGGGGAGAAAATGGACCTGACTGTTCAAATAAACTCTACCTAAATGAAACTCAGACATATCTAATTATAACTAACGTGAATTCTTAGCATTTCAGAACATTTGGAAAATCTGAAAAATTCTTTAAAAAGTAACTCTGAGATCCCAAGATCAAGTTTAACCAATCAGGCTCTGATTCTGAAATGTGCATCCAAAGTCAAGATTATTTTTTGGAACAATCAGGCTCTGATTCTAAAAAGAATACTCATGCAAAAAAGGAAGTTTCTATTCCTTCTAAGTATTCAATTCAGGGGGAGATTCATAATCTCAGGGGGAGTTATAATTATGTTTTTGTTGAACAAATGTTTTTATGTTTTTGTCATCATCAAAAAGGGGGAGATTGTTAGAACACAGATTGGTTCTTAATTATATCTCTATGTTTTGATGATAACTCTTATGAAATTTTGTATTAAAGAATTATATACTCTAAAATTTGGTTTAGATTGTTTGCTGCAGATATTAAAAGTGAATCTTATTCTGAGAGCAAATTAGATCTAAACATGAAATTATGCAAGGCTCTGAAGCATCAGATGCATCTCTTAGAAGAATCTGAATGCTGTCTACAGAAGATTCTAAGCACTGCCTACAGAAGGATCTGAAGCAGAAGCCAGAAGCATCTGAAGCAGAAGCCAGAAGCATCTAAAGCATTGAAGATTTCTGTATGAAGAGTTTTATGCATAGTTATTTAGAAGACTCTTGTTGCGGTGAAAATAGGATATCAAACTATTAATTAGTTTGAATCGCAATTCAATTCACAACCGCTCTTTGATTTATCCGAAGGAAAAGGTCAAAAGAGGGAAAACCTATTTTTGCATCGTAAACACAATGCGGGGAAAGATCTAGGGTTCGGGGGTTGGTTAAATTTAGGGAAGGTATTAGCACCCTAAACTTCTGTAGTACTCTACAGGAACCTTTTGTTCAAATGTTTACTATTTTGCTTTATTTATTTGCTTAAAGTATATGTACAAAGGATTAGAAGTGAGAAAGGAGACCTAAGGGGTTAATTCTAAGTTTACTCGGCAAGACATCGCATCTTGTGCCTACGTATCCTTACGGGAGTGGAATCAGAGTAATCGTAGTTCCCCTCAAAAGGGAGGTTAGAAGCTTCTTGACTATGGTCAAGGTCTCAAGGGGAATAAACGTATCTTAGGGACACGCTTACGCGGAGTGTAGGAACTCCAAATTTCTACGTTGAAATGTTAAGTTGTAATTAGGGTTAAATTAGGGATTCCACGGCGGGAAACCCTAAAATGAGCACGGCGGCTCTTTGACCTAGTGCTAGGGGTAAAATGGTAACTTTGTCTGCGGCGAGACATTTATGGAAAATTAGGGTTTGTAAGGGTGTAGTTTTGAGGTTTTGAGGTTGAGGACTATTGACACGGCGGTCAAAAGGCTAGACCTAACCTTCGGATATGTGTAATGCGATAAAATAATTGATGAATGTGTGAGATAATTGAATTGTGCAAACAGAGAAAAATGTCCTAATTTAACTATGCGAGCAGAAATTTAAAGGCAGTAATTAAAGCGCGATTGTTAGGGTTCGCGAGGTTACAACCGAGAAGCAGTTACAATAATAATAAGACTTAAATAAGACACCACGCAATAGTAGTGAACATGAGCTGCAAAAGATGAACACCCGTTAGTAAACAAAGTTAGACAGTAATGGGACGGGTCAGGAGAAAAAAGTGCAATATTGGAGGTTTTTGTTGTTTTGAAAAAGATGTTAAATGAATAAAAAAAAGAAAGAGTACTGTTAATTAGAAAAATATTTTAAATTTAATCTTAAAAAAAGGTTTTAACTTAGATTTTTTTAAAAAAAGGATTTTTAAGTTATTTATTTAAAAAAAAAGTTTTTTATTTTTATTATATTAAAAGAGGTTTTTTTTAATTTTATTATAAAAAAGGTTTTTAAAGTTTTTATTTATCTTTTTAAAAACAAATTCAATATTTATACAAAGAAAGGTTTTTTAAAAAACAATTTTTGATTATCAAAATAAAAGGTTTTAAAAACAAATTTTTAAAAAAAAAACAAAAAAAATAAAAGGGGTTGGGCCGGTAATCACTTTCGAACCCAACCCGGTTGATGATTAACAAAAGCTACAATTAGGGTTTCATAACCCTGTTATCCCCACGGCGCCGTTGTGCTTTCTCTCACTCTTGTTTCCATCTCTCGTATTCATTTTGCTGCGATTCTCTTCGATCTTCTTCATTTCTTTCATTAACCTGAAACAGAACATGAAAATTGTAAGGAAAACGTTTCATGGCTTTCATTTACGATGGAATTTCGGTGAAAACGACCGATGATGAAGTGAGCTGAGGCCCGAAGCGGTTGATTGCCCGTCGTTTGGTTAAAACGGCGCTGGTGGTCTTTCGTTTGAACGATTTGAGGTCTTGTTGTGGCTTTGGTTGAAAACTTCTTCTTCTTTCGGTATCGCGGCCGCTAGGGTTCGGCTTGCGATTGTGGTTCGCCCTTTTTTCTAGGGTTTGTACGAGGTGATACTATTCCCTTTTTATAGTCTCTCTGAATCCATTGGTATTGGGCCCTTATTTGCAATGATTTACGTTATTTTTTACTGATAAGACTTGATTCTATTCGTATCTTATGATGATTGGATTCTAATTGAGATTTCTCCCCTTTTTGGGATTCGCTTCCTGATGTTATTTGATTTTGCTGGGTTTTCGGAACATATATCCTTTTGATGTGATTGAAATTCTTTCCATTTTCGGATTTATGCTGATTGGATTCGCTTTGATTTTATCTGGATTTGCATTTGATTTGTCTGATAACTGAATTGATTTGTTTTGATTTCGTTTGGACATTGCTTTGGATTTCGATTTGATTTGTTTGATATCTGAACTGGTTTGGTTTTGATGGACTGGATATGGATTGCTGATGCCCTGTTTTTTCTGATGAATTTCTCTGATCTTTCTGATGAGATCTTATGTCTCTGAACAGGACTCTGCTTCTCTCTTGTAATCGGAGTTGGTCCTCTTGCACACGAGCTTAATTCTGTCTTTCCTTTCAAACCTGAATTCAGCTTGTGTTGGGCGATGACGTTTGCACCGAGCTCATGTCCCGTACCTTCGGTTTTTCCACTGTGAATTAACTTTTCCTCTTCTTCTTTCAGGATGGACATTGTCGGGTCGATGCCGCCGGGAAGGGTTGTGTGGCGATGATGACAGTTCGTCTGAGCCGTTTGGAAAAGATACTACAATCCTATGTTGTTGCTCGTGTTGCGAGCAAGATAGTGACTGGTTGTTGGTTTTCAGATTGATTGTTTCTGTGATATTATGTTGGGCCATGATGTGCGATAGCTGAGCCCGGCTTCTTGTATTTGTGGTAACACATGTGCTGGCTTATTTCTGAACTGCATTACCGATGCTATGCTGGTGATATTTCATGAACCAATCCTGCCAATTTTTGGATTTCAATTGCGGGCCGGCTTATCCTTGTGTCTGCTATTCTAGTGACATATGAATTCCATGATGTTATTTCCTTTGTTGTTTTCAGACTTTGACCCGTTGAGATTCGTCGCGGGATTGGCTATCAAAGCTGGATGCAGTTAATTGGGATAGAGCGTCTTGCGAACCACCTTTGCATTATGAGCTTTGAACTTTACTGTGAGGCTTGTGGACTTCAGATATTGATGTTGCTGATGTGCTTCCATGATGATTTGTGAGCTGAGTTTGCATTTGGTTCATTACATGGCTGCTGTTGTGATTTTGATGGTGTTGTTACGAGTGTTGTTCTGATGCAGTTTGGTTTGCATTCTGAGCCTTTTGTGGCAAATTTGTTTCTTTGTGTCTTTCCACGATTGAACTGGTGCGGGATTTCCTTTTGCCTGGTTGCTGTTATGGCTTCTTTTGATGCATTCTGAACTTGGCTGAATTCTTTCCTTCTTATGAACCTAAACTGTTTCTCTCGTTTGGTTCGAACTTGATTCTTTGGTGCTGTTTTGTGAATTTCAGGTATTGGAAAAACTTTGAAAGCAAAGCGATTCAGACCTGCCGGCATCCGGGTCTGAATCCGGATTGACTATGTTGCTTTACTCTCGTATCAGTTTGGAAACCAAACTTGATGAACGAATCCAAATACGAAAAAAACGAATCAGTCCGACTTCTTTTATCTCTATCTCTCGGTTGTCCCGTATGATAAGAACAGATGACCACTTGATCTGACGCCAACGGCGCAGGTCGGTAACGGGGGTAGGACGCAACTTCGGTTGTGCCACTCCCGGCACTCGATGATGACGCTGTTCTGAGAGTGTCGAAAACAAACTTCTAACCCTTTCCTGCTTCTGTTTTGTTTTGTTTCTCTTCGTGCAGGTTAATCGGAGGAGCATGGAGTAATGTCCAATGGATGAACATCATGAAGACACCAATGGATGTTTAGGACTTAGGATTTTTAGGATAGATGTAATATCTGTAAATGTAACCTTACAGCAATTCAAATGTAAAATGATTCAACTCCTTTTGTACAATGATATTCTTATGAAATAAAAATTCCCAAAAGTTTTCATTTATCCATGATCATTCAACTTTGAATCTGTTTATATTTATTTCTAGTTATAAATTACAAACATTTGTGAATAAATCCACAAATATTTAAATTCATTATTCTAGTCATAAATCATAACTATTCGCGAATGATATTCTTGTTCATGCACTTGTCTCATTTGTATTCCCAATCTCATCACCTGACTACATTCACTTGCATTCCAACTTAGATTCTAGCCAGCAACTTTATAACCAAACACGGATGTGCGCCGTAATCACAACAGATTCAGTATCAATGATAACATCGCGCGTAATTGAATTCCACTGATCAAATGCTAAGAGCAACAATCCAATAATATCCAATTAAACTGTGCCTTATTAACAGAAACGGGAGTGCTCTAGAAATAAACCATGAGCGATAAACTAGGTCTTAAATCCAGTTGTGCTCGACAAATTTCAATACCGAACACATCGAATTGGCGCCTTGATATAATCAAACCTGGTGATAGATAAATGCCTCAGAAATAGTGTCTCGAGTGTCTCAAAGCTCAGTAACAGCCCATTTTCAAGGAATTAGCGGAATCCACGTAAAATGACCAAAATACCCCTGGAACCAATCCTGCAAACAAATACCTCCATGACTTGATAGTGGTTAGCAGATGCACAGATGAGATGTTATGCGAAATGACTGACTAAATGTAAGGGTAAAATTTGGGGTATTACAACTCTGATAAGTACTATGCTGCCAGTACTGAGGATCTGATTCCAAACTCTGCTCTGAATAATTACACGTTGAAACCACACTTGCTGCATTGCTCTGATTCAGCAAACTCTGATGAACATCAGAAGGCTCTGATCACTCAAGGCTCTGATGATTTTTGCTGAAACTTGTTGAAGAAGAATTCAAAGTTATGTCCGTTGGTGTGGCCAAACGACTCTTTCCTCATTTATGCTAGACACAAGAACACAGACAAAAAGGATTTATCTATGCATTCTACTTCTAGGAAAGGTCATGTGATGTGAAGACAAAAAGGCTCAGACCTTTTCAGTACACAACCTTCAACGTGAAAGACTTCTTGGACCTCTGTGCCTATAAAAGCAAGACTCCATCACTCTTCTTCAGTTGACGAAATATTTGAAAGAAATTCATTACAAGCTCTCATACAAATCTTTATCTTGCTAAATTTATTTCTAAGTTCTTAAATCTTAAGTGTAAAATCACAGTTGTGATATAGCTTAATTAGAAGCATTTAAACACTTGTTTTAGTGCTTGGTATTGTAATCAGTTGATTAATAGTGGATTAAGTCCTTATTGAGAAAGGCAAATGACTCTTGATAGGGTGGACTGGAGTAGTTGAGTTCAACGAACCAGGATAAAAATCCTTGAGTTTTTATTGCCATAAGTTTTTCAATATACTTATTCAACCCCCCTTCTAAGTATTTTCTCACTTTCAAATCTTTCTCGTTTCGAGATTTAGCAATCATGTCGTCGACGTAGACCTCAATCTATTGGTGTATCATGTCATGAAATAATGCCATCATAGCCCGTTGGTACGTAGCTCCAACGTTCTTCAGACCAAAAGGCATAACCTTATAACAATAGGTGCCCTAGGGGGTGATGAATGTCGTCTTTTTTATGTCAGATGGATCCATTTTGATCAGGTTATAACCAGAGAAACCATCCATGAATGAAAACACCACGACTTTATCAACCAAGGTGTTAATATATGGTAGGGGGAAATTGTCCTTTGGACTGGCCTTGTTGAGGTCCCTATAATCTACTCACATTCGAACCATGCCATCCTTTTTGGGCACTGTTACAATATTAGCCACCCATTCATGGTATTTGGAGACTGCCAAGAAGCCCGCGTCGATTTGTTTCTTAACTTCTTCCCTGATTTTGAGGGCCATGCCAGGTCGAGATCTTGGAAGCTTTTGCTTGACCAGAGGACATTTGGGTTTAAGAGGAAGCTTGTGCATTACAATGTCAGTATCCAGCCCATGCATATCATGGTAAAACCAAGCAAATACATATGTATATTCCTAGAGAAGGGTTATCAGTCTGCCATTAACCTCTTCCCCTAGTGATGCCCCAATCTTGACTTCTTTTCTCTCTTCTTCAGAGCCCAAGTTGACGACATCAATTTGCTCTTTGTACGGATGAAGATAGGCATCTTCGTACTCAGCCATTTTGGTCAGTTCATCTGGAACTTCAGAATCTTCATCATTGTCTTCTTCAGCTTGGAACACCACCGAATTGAAGCTAAATGGGATCGGATGACTATCGGATTTAAGAGGTGATGGAGGTTCTCTGCATGTGTTCAACGGGTCTAAATAAGCACACACATACAAAGGGATGAAGATGATTTTGTTTTAGGTTTTTGAAAAGATTGCCATTTTCCTTTTTTTAAAAGTGAAAACAATAAAAATGCAATGAACAACAAAAATGGAGTTTAACAAAACACTCATTAATTGTTTTTTGAAAGCGTGGTCCGTACAGAATGATCCACTGGCCTTGGGCACGACCAGGGATTTGAAACATAGAAAATGCTAACAAGCAAAAACAAGCAAATTACTCGACGAGAGGCAACATGACAGGAATTTCGACGGCCTCCCAGTTGCTCAGAACAACTTCACCTCAGAACACCAGGTGGTTTATGCAACTTTTTTCATCGTTTCCCTCAATAGTGTTAACTTGGACGCCGCCATTTACAAATATTTCTTCCAGAGTTTTGAGACACCTGCCGTTGACTTCTGGCTCTTCATCTGGAGTTGGTTCGTAACCCAATCCTCGGCAGTCGTTCTTTTCTCTGGAATTGACTTCGATCACTTCTCCCCATCCTTGCGGAAGTCCTTCTTTCATAGCAATTTTTATGCTTTGAGTGGAGACAAAGAACGGACCACGTGTAACGACATCATCTTCCACCATCACAACGTGTGCAATCTCCAACGCTTGGAAACAGTTTCCAATGTGTCTTCATCAGCTTCGATATATCGGAAAGAGGAGAGGTTTCTGACCATCAAGTCCTCTTCACCGTGCACCACAATCAGCTGATCCTCGACAAAGAATTTCATCTTTTGATGCAGTTGGACATGACACCGCCCGCCGCGTCTATCCAGGGTCTTGCTAACAGGCAGCTGTAAGCTGGATTTATATACATCATCTAGAAGGTGACTTTAAAAATTCGGGGGCCTACCATGACAGGTAAATCAGCTTCTCCGATCACCGTTCTCCTTGATCCATCAAACGCTTTTACAATCAATGACGTAACTCTCATCTCTACCCTTTTGTAAGCCAATTTGGCCAACATTTTTTTAGGCATCATGTTAAAAGCCGATCTGCTGTCCACAAGTACTCTAGAAAGGGTGTATTCTTCACATTTAATAGACACATGCAAGGTACGGTTGTGCTTGCGACCTTTAGTAGTTAGATCAGAGTTGTCAAAACTCAGCGTCTTGTAGGTCGTAATGTTGGCAACCACAAAAATTGAACTGCCCCAAAGTGATGTCCTTAGTGACATGGGCGCGTGTCAGTAACTTCAATAGGGCTTGTCGGTGGACAGGAGAGTTTAACAGTAATGACATGATGGAGATCTTAGACGGTGTTTGGTGGAGTTGGTCTACCACTCGGTAATCACTTCGGCGAATGATTCTTAAAAGTTCTTCTTCATCCTCCTTCGGGACTTCCTTCCCTTTTGTTTTTTTTTCAAAAATCGGTTCTTTGGAGGTGGTTTCCTTCGGAACAGCTTCCTTAGGAATGGTGGCAGTTTTTTTGAGCATAGTGGTCGCAGCCTAAGGAACGATGAATTTTTCCTTGGGCTGATACACACGACCACTGCAGGTCATTTTGATTTCTCCGACAATATTGTTAGTTACGTCTTCTTGCTTTCTTCCTGCATTCATGTCGTACCAGGAGTAGTCGCGTTTCTAGGTTACCGCTCTTGGATGAGGACCCGGTCCCCTCCTTAGATCGTACCCAAGCTTAGGCTGGTCTGTAGTTGGTGTGGGACCATTGTGGAAAACAGGTTTGGCCATAGCGGAAGGAGCAAACTTATTATTCCTGATATTGAACACTGGTCTTTTTTCAGATTTCCTTGGCAGGTTGGAGATCGGCTCAATTACCGAGACATCCTCTTTCTTTTTCTTTCCACAGATTTGAAGTATACCTTCATCAATCATTGACTCGATATCTTGTTGCACAAGGTTACAACCCTGTGGCTTATGATGACAATCATTGCATCCTTCATGGGGACCCTTGAATAAACTCACTTTCACTAGATTTTTGTGTAATTCAACCAATGGAGTCTTGATTTCAGATACCTCGGAAATTACCCTTATGTCGAGTCGTCTTCCACAGTATTGACACCACCATGATTTGGCAAGGGACAGTTCTCTACATTCGGCTTATTATCCTCAGAGAGTATTCTCTTTCCAATTAGTTCCCGCACAATATGCTAAAGGGCTCTATAGCTCTCGAGATCATGGCCGACGGCATTTTCATGAAACGAGCAGTGTGCGTTCGGATTGTAGTAGTAAGGTAGTGGAGTCAGAGGAGTGCTGCACCCCAAAATTTGCCTAACCTTTTTCTTACTTGGCTTTTGTTTCATTGCATTAGCATATGATTGGTCTAGCATTTGCATAGCATATCATTATTCATTTAGCAGGAGATCAAGTGTGGTTTATATCAAGAGGAGTCTATCTAGGGGTTTTGTTCAAGCTTGAGAGGTCACCAAAGTCATCAGAAAGTGGGGTGTGTTCTTGAGAAGTTTGGATGCTGGTATGTGGTTCATATCCTAACTTGGGGGGCCAAATTGAAGACCATCAGTGGGTTTTGAAGCCTTGATTATGGATAGAGTATGTGGATAGAGCTCATGGAGTGCTTTGAGGGTCATGGTGGAGCTCAATCAAGTCATTATGCTAGGTGTGAAGAGCCACAGTTGAAGGTGTTGCAATTAGGGTTTTCATCTGGTCAACCCTAAGTCAACTGTAAAATTGAAGGAGCTCAAAGCTCAACTCTAAGTAATGGTGATCATGGGATGTTGTGTTGAGGCATTTGAGATGTTATTCCAAGACCAATCAAGAAGAATCAAAGGTGTGAGGAGTTGTTAAATTAGGGTTCTCAGTGTAAAATCCCCTATTTAGTCCCTAACTTCAAGACCACCTAGCTCAAGATGTGATATTCATCTCATCTTGGCATCCACATGAATGTTGTAGAGCATCTTCATACCTTTAATTTGAGTACTAGAAGTCCTCCATTGGATTTGTAGAACTCAAGTTACAAGCTTTGCAAGGCAGGGGTATTTTGGGAAACTTTGGTTACAGGTCATAAAATTACAGGTCAAGTTCACCACTTTTCATAACTCAAATGGAATTTTTTCCAACATGAAAGTTGCTCCAAATGGGGTCATCTGGTCAACTAAACCTCAAGTTATCAATGGGCTAGCTCATGGTTGAAAATTGGTGAAGGATATTTTGTGAAAGGCATGTGAAAATCCAAGTTTGTGATGTTGCCAAAATTTAATCAAATATGGTCATATTTGTGCTCATTTTGAATGGAAAACATATTTTAAGATCATTGGTGATAAAATAAATTGCAACTAAGACTTGTTTTGTAGGGTATTTCAAGCTTTCTTCATGTTTAAGCAACATAATGGATTATGGCCATTGAGATCCAAATTGTTAGACTATGGCACGGATCTAGAAGGGGGGGTTGAATAGATCCCCGATTAAAATTTGAGTCGGCGCTACCAATTTAAAATTGGTTTTGAAAATGTTTTAAGTGCGGAAGCGGCCGAGGAAAAATGTAGTCTAAAAATGAACGGTTATTGGAAAACCGGATATACGTAAGCCTATGGATTTATGACAATTTGGAAAAATAAAATCACAACACAAACTATGCTTATCAATTGTTTACTTCAATTTGCAAGGTGGCCTAGTTCCAATGACTAACTAGACACACAAAAACTAGAAGCAAAATAAGACAATTTTAGTTCAGGACTTTTGTCGAACAGTTTGTGTGCACAAATATCTCAAAGGATATTTATTTTGAGTGAGGGATTGGAAATGCCCTAGTACAATATTTTTATTGTACTTAGTAGTTAAAAACAGAGTTTCAACACCTTACTCAATTTGTTTCACAGTTTGACAATAATCACTTAAGCTAGAATCACTTATTTTATAAGCTGAATTGAAAATGACAGAAAATAAAGAACACATGATTTGATGAGGCAGTTCCCCCGTCGTCCTCGCTTCGGGGTACGTCTGCCCTCAATTCTAAAATTAGAATTGAGATATATTGAATATATATCACCTGTTGGAATGAACAGTTTACACAAGAGTTGATAGACAATGATACAAACAATCTCAAATGTTGTTGATGCTTGCTATCACTTCTTGCACCTTGATTCAAGATGAATCAAGCCCTTCAATTTGTTGTGAATGACCTCCGATTCCAGCCACCTTAATGAAAAACCTTCTGTTGTTCAAACCTTCGGCTCGGCTGATCTTAGACACCAACAAATCAAACCCGGAAAGTCTTCAACACTTCAACGCCCTCGCTACTAAATTGATGAACCTTCCGTTGATCAATTACCTTCGCACCTGCTTGAATGTTGAACGAACTATTCCGTGACAAAAGCCCTTCAAAACCTTCTAGTCTTGATGGGTAAAACCCTCAAGGTTTTCTGCAAGAAACACCTGCCCCAATTTCCACTCGAACCGGATCTTCAATCAACGCGTTCGAACCTTATCACCCTTTGAACAAGACACTAATCTCAGCAAAAATGATTGTGTATATTTGTGGATTTGTGTGTTGTGTGAGGGATGAAGATGAAGAAATTTGTTGCACCTATTTCACGTTTCTTGCCCTGACAATTTACTCAAGATTTTCAATTGTTAGTTGTTAAAAATGAACAAAACTCTATTTATAGTAATAACCAAAACAGCCAACAAAACAGATTTTTAAACACAGCAAGAAAAACAGCACAGCGCGCGAATGGTCGACCATAGGGTCGGCGTGCGCTGACCCGTGGGAAATCCTTAGCACCATGCGCTGAGTGGCATGGTCGACGCATGTCTTTATGCGCTGAACCGTGGAAAATCAAAACACTCATGCGCCGACTGTACGGTCGACGCATAGCTTCCATGCGCTGAGCCGTGAGAAATGCCAGGCTTCATGCGCCGACTGTATGGTCGACTCACTGCTTAGAAACCTGCAAAATTAACAACTTTTTTCATTTTGCATATCCTGCTACATTCAGTAATGACACATATTAGGGTATAACGATTTAACACCGAAACACGAGGTATAGCAATGAAAACAGAGATATAGCATGATGCTTCTAATTTGTTTTGTCATCATCGAAAAACTCGGAGGCCTGTATTGTGAGACAACTTGCCCTCACACAAATAAGGGGAGATTATGAGCCATTGATCTTCCATCCATTGTAAGGAATGGATTTGAGTCAGAAGCAAGGAAAATTGGCCATGAATTCATCCATTTTCATGGGCTTCCAACATCTAAAAATCCAAAACCCATTTAATTCATTCTCTCACAATGGGGCCCCCAATTTGCCACAAATACTTTCTATAAGTGTCGCACATGAGATCTATCATTTTTTTTTATGATTTTGGTGAAGAATCAGGTTGTTGCAAGTTGATCAAAGAGAGGTCCAAGTGATTTTCGAATTCTCCATTTCTTATCAATTCAAGTCATTATAAGCAGTCAAACACCTCTAGCAACCATCCTTGAGTAATTCTGAGCAAGTTTCTTGGAGAATTCGTGGCTGTTTGAAGCATACCATCACCACTTTCAGAGGTATTGAAAAATCAACATATCTCATTAATTATGGATCTTTATGGCACCATCCTTGTATCATTGCATTGTCCTTGATGTGAATTTGGATTCTGGTAATAATTGAGGCATTTCCATGGAGATTTATGGTTCTTGGAATTTTCTTGGATTGATACAGGTTTGGAGTTTGAGGAAGATTCAATGCAATTCATCACCATAGTTGAATTCCTCGTGAAATTTGGAGCAAGATTGGTTCAGGAATCATTGCATTTGGTGGAGTTCTGAGTGAGATAGGGTTTTGGTTAGTTGGAAGGGATGACCGAAGTTCCCCTCCGGCCACCACGTACAGCGTACCTGTAATTTCCCACCTTTTGTAATTCAAATGAAGAAGACAAGCCAGGACAATTGGATCTTGCTGAATCTGTTGACTGAGTACACAAATCTCACGCGTATTAGCTTGCCACGCCACCCACTCCCTTATACGCTGCGTCTCACTTAAAGAATTCAGATGGGCTTAACCTTTCCTTTCTACTCACACCCCTATTCCAAGCCCAACCCAAGTTTCAACTGATTTCTTGTGCTATTTACCACACAGCTTTTTCATTTTCCATTGTTTTTTCCTTATTTTCATTCTTTTATGCTTGCTTGTTTTAATTCATGAAAAATATTAATCTTGCTTCTAAAATCTTGATACTTTTACACAATAATCTTTGACGTGATTAGAGATTTTAGGAATTGAGAAAACTGATTTTGGATTTATTTCCAATTTGTTTGATTTTTTCTATTTTTAATAGTCATTAAAATATGATAATTGTGTCCTTTTCTTGTGGATTTTTGTTGAGGTACCAAAACAACAAATAAACTCCTAATATTTTTTGGGACTATTGTGCATAGGATGAGGGATTTATGTGTAGTTTTATCTGGATTTTATTATACCATTTTCATTGGTTTTTGATAGCATCTAGTGCATGCTCTAGTTTGCCCTAGTTTTGGAGTATCCTTGATTGTTTGCCCTCTGTTTAGGCACTTCCCTTTGGATTATTTTTCTACCCTTTGAACCTATGATTACTAACACTTTGTAGGTGCTTGGAGAATTTATTTGGCATTTTTAGATGCATTTTGCTATTTTTTCCTTATTTTGCAAGTTGACTCGTAATTTGGAACTTTCACTTGTACACTTGTATTGTTTTGGCTCCAAAAGCCATGTAATGCTTGTATGATGGACATTATGGTGATTGTT
Organism: Lathyrus sativus; assembly: GCA_963859935.3. Lineage (NCBI taxonomy): Eukaryota > Viridiplantae > Streptophyta > Magnoliopsida > Fabales > Fabaceae > Lathyrus > Lathyrus sativus. Next base: position 684,045,780 of record OZ012735.1, on the reverse strand, counting down.
TCATGTTGTGGACTCATTATAGGTATTGTGGACCAATTGGTGGACTTTTATATTGTGTGTAGCATTCCCATTTGCCTTTATATTTCAATGCTTAAACTTTGTACTTGTAAATGTCATTACATGAGTACCTTTTGCGCATTTCTCTTGGTTCCTTGCCATTTTCCTTTTGATATTCATTTGTGGATTATGTTGTATGATTAGAATGTGTCACTCTCTGTCCAATGACCTTGGTGTGTCATTTAAGGAGGTTTTAGGTCCCTCCTTTGGAGGTCTCTAAGGCATGCCTAAAGTGGTGAATCCTTGAGGACTTCTTTTGGATGTTGTTTGTGACTTGCTTTTTGTTGCATTTCTTCCCCTCTTCTCTTTGCATTTACTCATATTTGGCTTGAGGTTGAGATGGGCTTGTGGAGGCTCCTGCCCCACACATATTTCCTCCCTCACTTTCATTGCATCCTTACCTTCCATGTTTGCATTCTTATAATTGTTTTCTTCTTCTTCTTTTGTCTTCCTTCCCTTAGGATTTCCATTCCTTCTTGTTCAAGTTGGAATGTGATAGACATTAGGGTCCTAACCATGCATGATAACATTAGGTAGTTCCCTCCTAACCTCAATCATAGTATAAACTTTGCATGACAACTTTAGGATTGGATTAGTTCCCCTTTAGTGCGTCCTTTCTCTTCTCATCTTCAAACATCTTTAAAACACCTAATAAAGATTAACGCATGTTGTACGCTACGAGCCTTAAGCACTTGAGAAAGGGTTGTTGGAGAGTTTCTTTTCAACAGCTTGGATGTTTAGTATGGTACCCTTTGGGTGACATGCGACACATTCACTCTTAAGTCCAAGTCTTTAGTGCGACATGAGTTACAAACAAAACTCAAAACACTTCTTCTAAAAGACTTCAAAATAAAGATCAAACTTCTTTTTGTCCTCTGGGACCTTTAATCCTTGGAAACCCTTTTCTTAAGGAGAGTTTTGTTAACTCTCAGTTCTACCGCAAATGGTAAGCGCCTAAGTCTCCAAAGGTCGAGTTGCATACACCAAACTGCTAGAACCGTTTGTTAATCCTACTCGGGTAAAACATTTGAACCAACCTGTGGTCTTGTTAGCCCAAAATATGTTTGCTCTGATCTTTCGTGCCGTGTGAAAGTATGTAGGCACGATATGCGATATCTCGGCGAGCAACCTTCCCCCGTAACCCATAGTTAGGCGAACTACGTTGACTCTGATTTCTCGTTCCAGACGGGAATACGTAGGCATAGAACTGATGTGTTCTGCCGAGCCATTTTTCTTTTCTTTTCAAACCAGACTTTTAGCGTAGATAGTTAAACCAACCCATTCGTTCCTCCGTAGTTAGGCGAACTACGTTGACTCTGATTTCTCGTTCCATACGGGAATACGTAGGCATAAAGCGCGACGCTTTACCGAGTCATTTTCTTTTCTTTTTAGACCAACCTTTTAGCGTAAATAGATAAAACCAACCCGTCAGATAAACACAACAAGCATGGATCCCATCGAGTACGATGGACGTGAGGGGTGCTAATACCTTACCCTTGCGTAACCGACTCTTGAACCCAGACATGGTTGCGATGACCTTGTCTTATACCTTTTCGTCAAGTTTTTCCGATTGTTTCCTTTCTCGTTCTATGGGATAAATAACGAAAGGTGGCGACTCTTCTGTTTTGTCGGCACCTTATTTTCGCGGTAGCTCTTGTTGCACCAGCTGAGGGTACAAATCCGTATAGCTCATAGGGATGGGCCGAATTTTCGGCCTTCTGTTTTGAAAAGCGGCCCTCGGAGCTGGTGCTCCTTGCTACAGGCATGCCTGATGATTGTTATTCGGTCGATAGGCATTGGGTGTCTGCTGTGGAGGATTTTGTGAATTTGGTCGTGGTTGAAAAACCGGTGTGACCGCAGCCACGTACTGTTGTTGATGATGATTTTTTTGAGGTCGCGGACGAGAGGACTGTTGATTCTGTGGATGGCTCCTTCTATTTTGAATATGTCCATCGTGCATTATAGCATTCATTTCTCCTTCCTTTTTCTTGTGGAGATGACCCAACGGTGTTTTCGCTGTGCTACTGCTAGCTGCACTTGTCACCTTGCCGCTTTTCAATCAGGCTTCTACTTTTACGCTGATAGCCACGATGCAGGAGAAATTTTATGTGACACTGCTGATCATTCTCTCGTATATCTCTGGTTTGACGGTGTCCACAAACCAGTAGGCAAGCTCCTTTTTAGTCAGTGGAGGCTCTACCTGGACAGTTGTCTTGCGCCATCTTTGCGCGCATTCTTTGAAGGTTTTAGATTTTTTCCAGGTCATACACAACAGTTGACGTCGGTCTGGTGCCAGGTCCATATTATATTTGTATTGTTTTATGAGCGCATCGGATAAGTCCTGAAAGTAGTGGATCTTGGATTGATCTAGGCTTAAATACTACTTAGCAAAGGCGCCTTTCAGACTATCCTGGAAGTAGTGGATTAACAGTTTATCATTTTCGATGTGTAGAGCATGCGCCGACAATACATAATTAGGTGGACTTTCGGGCAAAAGGCCCCTTCGTATTTCTCAAACACAAGCATTACGAATTTTGTTGGAAATACCAAGCCTGAGACTAGTCACATGTCTTTAGCATCATAACCAAAGATATTATTTCCCTCTATGGCCCTCATTCTCCTGGCCATTATATCCATCTCAACTCGCAACTTCTCATGTTTTTCGTCTTCAACTTTGGACCCGTCGGGTATGTCGAATATTGGCTGGTGGTGGTTGAAGATCGGTCGAGCTTGGGCTTGAGTGCCAACTTACGTGTATATCAAATTCTGAAAATCCTTCATTAGGGGAACACTCTGTGGGTTCGAATATGGTTGATGGTTGAACGGCTCGGCATCGCTGAGTGGAGGTATAAAATCTCTGGTGATGCCGAAGGGATGATCTGCCACTGAAGTTACTGGTGGTAGAGGAACTGCTATCGTCGCATTGACTTCAAACAATATAGTGGCTTACTTGTCCATCTTCACTCTAATCACCTGAAAAACTTCCATTATTTGGTTGACGTCGTTGCACAGTCCTTCAACGTTGTTGTCAATCTGATTAAACCTCGGGTCTTGTTCGACCATCTTCATTTGAGCGCGAGTTCTCGTGTTATACCGACGGGAGTTCATTGTGATTCTGATCGCAACAGGACACAAAATTAGTCGGAGAAACAATGAAATGCAAAATGAAGATGTAAATGCAAACCACACATTCAAGGAATAAACAAGTTTTATTTACGAACAAAGTTAAATTAACATGTAACGACGTGTTCCTTATCATTGACAAATGAGAGCTGAAACAAAATTCATTGATAACAAAAAGGTTTTATAACATTGAGTTTTTCATTAAAAAATGAAACTCTTTCTTTGAAAAGAAAGATTACATTCCCATAAGCTTGGGATATTGTTAGAACACAGATTGGTGTTTAATATATCTCATTGTTTTGATGATAACATTAATGAAATTTTGTATAGAGAATTTATATACTCTAATTTTGTTCAAGTTTATTTGTTTCAGATATCAAAATTTATATTCATCTGAAAGCATAAAATACTCTGAACGTTACTTTATACAAAGCTCTGAGCGTAGAAGCACTGCTGCAGAAGACTCTGAAGCTAAGCTACAGAAGACTCTAAGCACAGAGTAAAGATTCAGCAATTCAGTAGACTCTGATAGAACTAACGTTGCAACCTACAGAGGCTCTGATGAATCAAGTCTGCTCTGATAAAGATATTCACGCTAAAAGCACTTTGCTGCAAAACTCTGATAGAGTAACTCTGATATGAAGAACAAGGAACATCATCAGAAGATCTGATGCGAGACTGTTCCAGAGTTGATTGATAAAGATATTGTTCAAATAAAGATCCGTTGGCATATTCCTTGTCCTTATCCAAACAGCTCTTTCCTCATTCGTGCATGACACAAGGATTCATACAAAAAGGATTTGTCTGAAAATTCCTCTTCTAGGAAAGAAAACTCAAAGATGCCAGAATGCATCAGCTGCACGCCCTTTAAGAAATGAAAGTGAAGTGCTATTTAAAGAAGACTTCAAGCATCATTTCAAGTTGATGAATTAACGAATTATTGAACAAGCAAAGAACTATTCTCAAACATCTTTCAACTTCATACTAAGATTTAAATCGTTCTTCATTTGTGTAAAATCACAGTTGTGATATAGCTTTTTAGAAGCAACTCTTAAACACACATTGTATTTTTACTTGTTGTAAACTTCCTTAAGAGACCAAGTGTGGTCAGATTCCTTGAGAAGACTAAGATTGTTTGTCTTAGTGGTTAACACTGTAATCAGTTTGATTTAGTGGATTAAGTCCTTGTTGAGAAAGGCAAATCACCTTGATAGGGTGGACTAGAGTAGTTTGAGTTCAAACGAACCAGGATAAAAATACGTTGTTATTTTTCTATCATCTTAATTATTTTTGAAACCCTTATTCAACCCCCCCCCCCCCCCTCTAAGTGTTTTTCCTACCTTCATATACAACACAAGGAAATTAAAGCTAAGGATCTTCTAACAAGACAACCCTTTTTCTTCTTACAACATGGCTCTGTTTTGACTCTGATGAAGTAGATCCGAAAGCTCTTCATTTTCTCTTCTAGCTTTGGCTAGAGCGAACCTCAGCTCTTTTCTAGACAAAAGTTCATCTGGCTCCAGAGAGATGTCATATGGCTGGGTGTAGAGCATCTTCAATGCTATTTCCTTTTACCAAAGTATATATGCATTTGTAAATAGACAACTAGGATTTTCCACAACTGCCATTCCTTGAAGATTGGGGCTACACCAGGAGAAAACGACTCGCGCTTCAAATTCCGAGTTGTCATTTCTTTCATAAAAGAAATCTTTTAGAAACTCTGGTTCTGGTTCTCCCTCGGTGGGGTATCCTAGCTGACGACGAGCCAGGATGGGATTATAGCTGATATACCCTCGAGTACCAATCAGAGCTATGTTGGGGAACTCCCCATAGCTGTGTATCATTGCAATTCCTCCAAGGGTCGGGTCGTACCAACTGACGTCGTAGTGAGGGAGGATAATTTTTCAACCCATGTGTCACTTTCTTGCAGGTTCCATAGCAGGAATGTCCTATGAAAATGTGAAATAAACCATTTTCTCAGGAGGGTTGTGCAGCAATAAAACTGTCCCAGATCATATATTTTCCACCAATGGATGGTGTAGTAAGTGTCATCCAAGAGGGTGGGAACCGGGTTCCTGGCGATAAACAAATTGACGGCTTCCAGACTGATGAAATTTGGGCTGCTAGGAAATAGATACAAATAATAAATCAAGAATGCTAATATGGCTTCGAAGATTCCCAACTCCATATAGTTGTAATAGAATTCAACTTTCTCTATGAAAGTTTTGGATTCCATTCCAGTGATTCCATCCCTATCACTCAACTGAGCCGGAAGATCAGTAGGCTCTAAGTGAAGAGCTTTAGCATTGTCTATTCTCCTTGGTGTTCTCTCTGCTCCGAAGTTAGCCTCGAAAGTCATCAGGATCTTCAGATACCCAGAATATTCTACCAAAGTTGGCACTAATTGGAAGTTTGGAAATGTAAAGCGGTGGTAGACGGGGTCATAGAACTGTACGAGCGCTTGCAACATTTCCTCGTCTACTTAGGCATCAAGTAAAGATAAAAAAATCTCCGGATTTGGCTATAAAAGCCGAAGGATTCCTCACTAGGTTCCTTAAAATCCTTACGTTACCCAACCTTATTCTGGGGAGTACAATCATGTTTCCTTGACTCATTATTATGTCTGCAAAAAAACAAAGATTTAATTCCTTGAATGGTTAGTAAAAATGCAAAATGTAATGCAAGGATGCAACTGGTTTTACAAAACTCAGAAGATAGTTAAAGCAAAAACCCTCGTTTCATTTTATGATTGGGAAAGAAGACTCAAGTCTTATGGTTAGGAGATCTGACAAGAATCATATCCGCGTGTCCTCTTCAGTCTTTTCAGCATAGTATTCTCCATCACCAACTTGTCTATTATTCATTTCCAGGCGCCAGAAGTCGGTGGGATGCTTGAATACTCGTGATTGCTCTTTGTAGGCTTGACACTAGAGAAAAATAAATTCTCTTTTGTCACCTCTCCGTCAGTTAGGCGTCTTTCGAACCACCCAATCAACTCATCCTTGTCTTGCAATTCTCTCTGTAACTATGTCGTCTCAGCGCGAAAAGCATGATATTTGTCTTCCCATGTATCCCTCTCAACTCTTGTTCTTTCGAGAACCTCTTGATATTCTTCCATATTTTCAATGGGAATGGTGGAAGATGACGCGATGACGATCTGCGTATTCTTCTCAGGGAGGTAAGGCATCTTGAGATCATGAGCTCTAGATTAGACCCACCGAGTGAATGTCTCAAAAGCTACACAGTTCCTTTTCCCCAAGTCAGCGTTAGTTTTTCTTCGGATGTTCTTCCAAGCGTCGATTGTACTGTTTCTTAAGCTTTCTTCTGTTTCGACATTGAGGTAGAAGAAACTAGACAATAGGATGTTGTTGGGCTTGTCCTTCATCGGGAATACGAACTGGCGTCTGACCAAAACAGGATTATAGTTGATTCCTCCTTGTGCCCCTAGGAGTGCTACATTTGGGAAAGAACCGCATCTGTCAATGTATACTCCTCGGTCATATGCAGGAGCATACCAATGGATATCCGCTTGAGTTAGAGACCTGATTCGTTGAGACCACCTTCAACCATTGGGATTTTCTTTGAAAGCATATGTTCTTGGTAGATGATTGACAAACCATCTGTAAAGCAAAGGAGCACAATAGTTGATAGTTCCTCTACCTTGGAGAGTTCTGCAATGAATGGAATGATAAGTGTCACCTAACAAAGTGGGCACCGGTTACCATTCAAGAATATTGTGATGGGAGATGAATTGACGAATTCTTCTACCTCTAGGAACAATACCAAACCATAGATTTGGAGAGACAGAACTGCTTCAAATGCATCAATACTTCCTTCCTCAACAAGGTAAGTAGCCTTCTTCAATAAGTAATCAGAGTGAAAACCCTTGACCTCATTCTCTGAGATGTGATTAGTGTTAATCTCGGACACTTCTAGGTGAAGTGCGTTAGCAATTTCCTTCGGTGAGGGTAGCTTTTCCAGACCACTGAAGGGTTTCTTATCCTTCACGGGAATTCCAACGTGAAGGAATACTCTTCTAGTGTTGGCATTAACTGATAATCTGGGAAGGTAAAACAGTGATCCAATGGATCGTAGAATTGAACCAAGGTGTTGAGAACTCCTTCTTCCATCCTAGTCTTCACAATGCTCATAAGTTTCCTATATGTATTCCCAAATTCTTCAGATACCATAGTCCCTAGCTTTCTTAACTCCAATGTATCAAATTTCTTGAAGTTATATTTCTTGGTGTTTCTATTCCCATAATCCATGATCACTAGGGTTTCGAAAAATAAAATTACTGAGTTTTACAAAACTAGTGCAACCAGATGAAGTTCTTATGATGATTATGATGATATGATGCACACATAACACATAGACAAGTATTCACAAATATAATGCATATAAACACACAAGGTTTCCCTAGGTTCAGGATCAAAGCATGAAGTCAAAAGGTCTAACCATCCCCAGGACTTGTACTATAGGTTGTTGTTGTACCTGTAGATTGGGTTTTAACAAGAGTGCCCAGAGTCATAGGTAAATCCCTCGGATATTATCAACTAACATGACTACTCACATGCATTAAAAATATTCTCGGGATAGACTCGTCTGAATTTAGCATCACGTAACAACTATTTAGGGACTACTCCCTCATAGTCACCGCACTACGTCCTAAAAAGGCCAAGTTGGGTAAGTAGGTAACTAAAGGTCCTAGTTTCACGGACTCTCAGGTTGAAATAGTTAATGAAATGCATGAGTATTCATACATCATCAATCATCTCAAGAAGGTCTCAACTGAGCGTCATTACATCATATGTCAAACTTGTTAGGACTACTCCCAACAGTCAACTATTGATCATATCACATCCTATCTCATGTACACTCAAGTCTGGGTTAGGACTTATCTCACCATTCATGATACCTGATGTCCACAACATACAATACAAATATGTTCACAAATACACATGTAAGCAAGTATTTGTTGCACCCCAAAATTTGACCAACCGGGTCTCGTATCTGGCTCGAGGTTTCGACGCATAATCGCATTCGCATCTGCATATTACATACAGTGCATTTTTCAATTTGTTTTGATTTTATTGGGATCACAGCTCTCGTCTCGTGTTTCAGGTGTTTTTAATCAGTTTGGATAGTAGAATCGTATTTTTGGGATATTTCGGTGCCCGTTTATTTTTACCGGCTATTTTGTTGCGCTCTCGCAGTGTTATGTGTCGTTCGGTGCTATTTTTGTCCCTCTGGGAATTATTATGTTTTTCTGGATTTTATTGGCTATTTTTAGGGTTTAAATAGTTTTTAAATCATTTTGGGAGTTAATAGATTTTTTAGGATAATATAGAATTTTTAGAATATTAATGATTTTTTAAATAGTTTTAATAGCTTTTAATCTTTTTTAATATAGATTTTTCCTTATTAAATAAATAGCATTTTTCATTTTTAGAATATTAATAGGATTTTTAATAGTTTTAATTCTTTTTAGATAGATTTTAATCATTTTAGGATTTAATAGATTTTTAGGATAATATAGCATTTTATAGAATAGTAATAGATTTTTTCTAGAATATTAATTGAATTTTTGAATATATTTTTAGATATAGAATATTAATAGATTTTTCTAGAATATTAATTGAATTTTTGAATATATTTTTAGATATAGAATATTAATAGATTTTTCTAGAATATTAATTGAGTTTTTGAATTTAATTTTAGATATAGAATAATAATAGATTTTTTTTTTCTTTTATTAGTAAATATAGTTTTTTTAATAGTTTTATTAGAGTAATAGATTTTCTTTTAATAATAAATAATATAGTTTTTCAGAATTTATTAGGATTTATAGAAATTAATTAGAGTAGTTTTAATGTTCAGTTTAGTTAATTGAATTTTTAATAGTTAATTAGGATTAGGTTTAATTCATTTTTCATTAGCTTTTTAATCCATTATAATGCAGGTTTTTTTTTTTTTTTTGAAGTTTTTTATCATATTTCGTTGGGCCTCATTCTCAGATTCAGCATATCCATTTCGCAGCCCAATTCAAAGTCCAGGTTCTGTCCAAAATGATCCAGCAATTTCCAGAATATTCTGGAACGATCCAGATAACCCTCAGGGTATATAAGTCAGCGTACACGTGTACGCACGAGGATGGACCCACATTTCGTTCCCACACCACGCCACGTCTCACACGCCGTCCGTCCCTCTGCCACGCGTGGGACACGCGTCTGGCATGCATGCACTTCCCCCATTATCTCTGCCACGCCACCCTCTCCCTCCACCAGCTGCAGCCACGTGGCAACCACCAAGTCCTCGCCTGAAAGCGTCACCGGCCGGCATGCATGGCCGGCGACCGCCGTGAGCTTCGCCGGAGAACCTCACAAACCCAGAATCCGATCCTCATCTTCATCCTCCTTCAACCTTCATCTCATTCCCAGAAGAACACCTCCGATCAAACCTCCATAACCTCCCCTAATCTTCATCACCTAAAACCCAGAAACTACCAGATTCGACCAATCATCGTCATCATCACAAGATCTTGAACTCAAGGTGTTCATCCTTCTTTAGATTCAGTGAAACTCTTCAAGAACTCCATTCAAACTTCGTTCATCCAACATGCAACCAATCGTTTATTATCAAGAATTCTGAGAATCATCAAGCCAGTTTGTATTGATTGAGATCGTTGGGGATTACAAGGGTCAGAGCGTGTTTGGTTCGATGGTGAGCGATTTGGTGAGAAGAAGACGATGGATTGTAAGTTGAAGAACAAGAGAGAACGAGGTTGAGGGAGGAAGACGAAGAAGGTTGACGGCGGCGCTAGGTTGAAGGAGAAAGGAGTGTAGAATTAGGGTTTCAGGAGAGGAAGGGTTCGTGAATTGGGTTAGGGATTAGGCCCTGAGCCCAATATTCTGGATTCACCCCCGAATCACACGTTACACCCCCTCCCCATTTTTTTTTCTGTTTGTTTTTTCTGGGCTGGGCCCAATTTGCTGTTTTTGTTATTTTATTTGTATAACCCCCTGTACCAGCACACCCCCCTCCCTTTACATTTTTCTTTTATTTTCTTTTATATTTTCTTCTTTATAGAATGTGAAAAATATAAGAAAAGTGTATTGAAAAAAAAAAGAAATAATAGAAAAAGAAATGAAAAAGAGATATTAAAAAAGAAAAGGAATATGAAAGAACATGAAAAAATATGAGAAAATATTATGAGAAAATAGTGAAAAATATTGAAGAAGAATTTGAAAAAAGAAAGAGGAGAAAAATATATAGAAAAATACATAGAAAAATATAGAAAAATATGGAAAAATAGTTGAAAAGAAAAGAAGGAAAAAAGGGAAAAAATATTAAAGTAGATTTAATATTTTTAAAGTACATTTTCTTTTAGGATATATCTTCATAGAAATTATTTTACGATTTTAGGATAGTTTAGAAGCCCACTTGTTAGGGGGCTATTTTCCATTCGATTTTTCAGAATAGGATAGGATAGTATTTCCTAGGAGATTTATTTTTCAGTATTCACTCATTGTAATCATTTTTCAGAATGTTAATAAAACGAGATTTGAGTTGTGGTCCCGATAGTAGCCGAACTACAGCTGCTCTGATTTCTCGTACCAGACGAGAATATGTAGGCATAGAATGCGATATCCTAGCGAGCACACTAACGACTGACTTTGTGTTCTCTCGCTGCTGTGCGATCGAGACTTTCCCGCTGACGACTAATTGTTACCCTTTTTCTCTCTTGCCCGAGTGCATTTGAGACCAAGCCGTAGTTTTGCCCATAGGTTCCCGACCCTGTGAAACCAGTTGTTTTTCTCACTGCTGTGTGAGAATGTTTGTTTAGCCGTAGTTAGCCTGAACTACGTAAAGCTCTGATCTTCCATGCAGTGTGGAAGTACGTAGGCACAAGACGCGAGGTCTTGGCGAGCCAACTTTCCCTGTAGTCCCGAACTATGTTGACTCTGACTTTCTCTCTTGAGAATACGTAGGCATAGAGTGCGACGCTCTATCGAGTCCATTCCCTTCCGTTTAGATTTAGCAGCCGTAGATAGATTTGTTGCATCCTTTAGACAACCCAAGCAAGCGTGGATCCCGTCGAGTACGACGGACGTGAGGGGTGCTAATACCTTCCCCTTGCGTAACCGACTCCCGAACCCAGGTTTTGGTTGCGTTGACCATACCTTTCCCCGTTTTTTTGCGAGGTTTACTTCGAGCGTTTCCTTTCCCTCCCGTGGGATAAATAACGCACGGTGGCGACTCTTCTGTCAGCCGGCGCCGATTTCCGCAGTAGCGACAGCTGGCGACTCTGCTGGGGACTGCGATAGTCCTTATGCATGTGGGATCCAACGTCCCCTAAGAGAGAGTCAATCCTAGCGCTTGTTTGCTTGTCTATTTGGTGCTTATTTATCGATATTATCTATTGCTGTTGGGGTGTTACGGGTGTTCTATGATTGAGTGATAAGCCGGACCTGGGCTTGAGTACACACCTAGACATAGTTACGGAGAAGTAGTAGACGAACCTGTCTGCTGAGCAGGCACAGTTCCCTACGAAAATCTGCGCTCAGACGAGGTTCTCGCAGAGGTGCTCCTTTCCGGTCCTGAGGATCTGAGGGGAGTCCAGACGTGAGGATTGTCGACTCTGGGAACCGATCATTTGGAAGTTAGCTAAGTGAGGCCTCTTCAGGACTCGATGATGCCACTCCTTCTGGGAATCGTATCGTCAGTTCTGAAAGTCTGTGACGCTGACGACCGCATAGGATGCCGTACCTTGTCAGATATAGGTCCATACCTGTGAGTGGGGGGTTTTTTTTGTGCAGGAAACTTGACTTCCAACCTACCCGTTATTCTGGTCTTCTCTTCAGAGCAACCGTACTCCGTCAGCAGTACAGCAGTATTTAGATTGTGTGGGGGCTGTGATCCCGTATTTGTTGCATTGCATTGCATTTACATAGGCATCTTCGCATCATATTGCATACCATTCGCCAGCTAGTCAGAGCTCTTATCCAGCCATTATTTTGGTTTTGAAGGTGAGTATTGAAGACGACCAAGGGGTTGAAGCAGATTTAAAGCAGATTTAATCAGAGCCAAGCAGTAAAGTCAGCTGACAGTTGTTGGTAGCTATGTCAGAGAGCAGCTTCCAGTTTGTTGATACCTTGTCAGGTTTCACCGTGACGTCCAATCCTCTGTATGGATCTCCGCACGACGAAGACTTTCCGCAAGTAAACAACCTTACTGCAGCTCAGCTTGTGCAGCCATCTGTTGAAGACCAAGGTCTGTGTGAGCAGTTTGTTGTCCAAGGTGAACGTTCTCCTTCTGTTGATGTCTCGGACTACCAGGGTTTTGCCTTCCCTGTGCCAAAGCCCCGAAGAGAGGTCCCAACAGCAAAGAATGAAGACCCATTAGCTCCCGTGTATGCTGAAAGGTTTCGTGCATTAGATGAGAGATTCAAAGCCTTGAAAGGTAAAGACGCTGTTACTCCTAGTGCTGCAGATATGTGTCTGGTTCCTGGCCTAGTGTTACCTCCGAAGTTCAAAATGCTGAGGTTTGAAAGGTACAAAGGAGATAGTTGCCCGAAGCAACATTTGGTGATGTTCTGCCAAAGAATGACTTCATTTATGCACAACGACAAGCTGATGATTCATTGCTTTCAAGATAGTCTGACTAGGGCACCTCTGAGTTGGTATATGCAGTTAGAGCGTGATCAGATCCGATCATGGATGGACTTAGCCAATGCCTTTCTGAAGCAGTACGACTATAATCTTGACGAAGCTCCTACTAGCGTGCAACTGCAAGAATTGTCTCAAGGGAACAATGAATCTTTCAGAAAGTATGTTCAGAGATGGAGAGAATTTGCTGGTAGGGTGCAGCCACCGCTCCTAGACCAAGAGCTGAAAGGCATGTTCGTAAACTCCTTGCAGAGCCTGTACTTCGAAAGAATGTTTGAAACCGCACCAAATTTCTCTGAGTTGGTGAGGACGGGAGAGCGCATCGAATATGGTGTAAAGACTGGAAGAATCCCGAACATTTCAAGAGGTCAGGCCAGTGAAACTGAATCTCTCTATAGCTCTCAATCTGAAGATGAAGCTATGATCAATGCGGTCCTGACAGATGTTGGATATCCTCAAGTCGAATCGGTGAAATCTGTTGGTTCTCCGTCTTCTCAGCGGTCAGTATCTTCTGTGTCTCGTTATTCTGGACAGACAACTGTGCCTGGGGCACCCCATCGGGAACCTTATGTCGCTCCTCTTGCAAGACCACGAGCCCGTAGCCGAGGTTATCAGAATCAGCGTCAGAATCAGAACCGACCTCGTAACAACTTGGAACGAAGGAACGCTCCTTTCCATCCAGTACCTGTGCCGTATAGCCAGATTCTTCCGCGTTTGATTCAGAATTCTTTGATGGAACCAAAAGCTCTCAAGCCCGTGCCAGAGCCTTACCCCCCAGGATACAATCCCCGCGCTCAGTGTGGTTATCATGGTGGATCTCCAGGGCATTCGACAGAAGATTGTAAAGCATTTCAGGCGAAGATACAGCAGTTGATTGATCAGGATCGCATTTCCTTTCGAGAAGGGTTTCTGTTTGTTCATCCCAACCGCTCGGCTGTCTAAGCTCGTAGATTCGAAAAGTATTCTCCAGCAAAAGCCAGTGGTTCAGACAGGCAGGCGCCTCAGCATTGGCAGTCCTCAGACTTTTATATCATTTGCATCTGTAGTTTCTTTTTCTGTTAGTTACTACCTGCTTTTAAACATTGTATGTTTCGAATGGTGATAATAATAAAGTGACTATGCATTTTTCTGAATTAATCATGTCGCTGTCGCTCATTTACTGCATTGCACTGACACTTGCATTTTTATTCACTCCACTTTGTCACTGTGACTAGCAAAGATTGGAGGGAGGATGACGAAACTAAACTCATAACCGATGATCGTATGCTTTCAGATAAAACCTTGCCGATGACGTACAAGGCATTGTTTCAAATTCCCTAAACATTGGAGATATAAGGAGTTAGTCCCTTGTTAACCACTTCGAGCCAAGAAGTAGAAGTTTTTCGGACTTATAAACCCTCACATCTTAACCCGGGGCAGGGTAGTTGTCAGTTAGCTTGACCGAGCATTCAAGTCTTACAGAGGAGTGTTGTCTTTCGAGGACCAATATCAGTTTATACCTTTCAAGAGGTTAAACCTCACCAATCAGGAGTGAGACAGTTACAATCCTTTCGGAGCAATCAAGACAACCAGTGTCACACGACTTTGTTCCAAAAATAAGAAAGCCCGCTAAGTAAAAAGAACGAAAAAGCTGGAAAGCTAATACTTAGGCAAAAATCAGGGCATCCCGCTGGACTTCAAAAAGAAAAAATTGAAAAGAACTCAAAAGGAGTCAGTCCAGACAAAAATTAGGGAATCAAAAGAATGAAAAAGAGGGATTAAAAAGAAAATTTTCCCCAGCAAATCACAAAGTCGTGTACACAGACACCGAAAACGAAAAGGAGTAACTGTCACTCCGAAAGAAATCCTTGTGAATTCCGTAACTGTGGGTCTTACCATTCAGCATACCTCTCGAAGAGGCGAGCGCTTGTGCTAGGTTAACTGAACCTTAGGATCGGAGATCATCACGTAGAAGGGGTGGGTACAAATCAAAAATTTGAGCCAAATATCCTTTGTTTCACGAACCGTGAACCCGACCACGATACAACCCTTAAAAGACCTAATTGAGGTAGGGTTAGTCTGAAGCGCATTACGATAAGGTTGAGTAACCTGACTCCTTCTTGACTTGCTAGTCACATCCTTGTTGTATTTTCACTGACCACGTAAGCACTACGTTTGAACTTAGGTTCATTCGTCACTCATAATCATTGCATATAAATGAGTGACAGCTCAAAATTTTTTCAAAATCTGCATAAACACTGCATTAAGATTACCATTCGTAGACAGACGATTCTAATTGCAGGTTAGTAGTTGGCATGAAAGAAATTCCAACAAGGAATAATCGAACAGGACTGAGTAATTCAGCAGTCTGAACCAGAATGGTGTACGTTGTGAAGCCCAATGGATCAGGGGCATTATTTTCCAGTAAGTTCGGTATCAGTTAGTCTGAGGACAAGTCCCGAAGCTTCAGTTGATCAGGGGCAGTTTGCTTGAGAAGTAGTTGATCAGAAGTGAGTCTTCTCGAAGAGCCAATCAGGGGCAGTTATACAGAATGCGGATATTTGAAAGCAGATACTTCCAGTGGATAATCAGATCGGGTTAAGTCGCTAGAACGCTCATTCAGGGGCAAGTCATCGCAGAGAATGTTGAAATCAACTGGGTTGTTAGGGGGTTTCTATGGAGATTGAATTCTGTTGTTGTACAGACACCGGGGCAAATAATCTCGAAGTCGTCTTGTAGCAAGCTGTTCAGAGCAGTATTCCCAAGAGTTAAATTGGGGCAAGCTGAGCATACTGGGGCAAGTTGTTCGAGCCAGTCTTTTTACCCCCAGCTGAGTGTACTGGGGCAAGTCGTGCAAACCAGTTTGTTTATCCCCAGCCAGAGTTGAGTATCGGGGAATCATGTTAATACCTTTATCAAAAACCTGAACCTTCCAAATGAAAGGCCTTGCTGTCGTTGGATCATTATCCTACAGTCTAAACCTGTTGCGTGTCCGTAACCAGTCATTTCCAAAGCCCAGTTCTCGTCTGGCTCACCGTCTGTAAGCATCAGTTCCTGTCTGGTGCAGTTTATTGTAAGCATCAGTTCCCGTCTGGTGCAGTTTATTGTAACCAGTTCTAGCCTGGTCACCGTTTCTTCAAGTGTTGTATCAGTTCTCGTCTGGTACATGTCGTCGCGTAACCAGTTCTCGTCTGATCATCGTATGTTTTAACCTGTGTGTTATACCAGTTCTCATCTGGTGTACGTCAGCTTTCAGCCAGTTCTCGCCTGGTTGTCTATACCTCAGTCTGCTATCCAGTCAGCCCGTCTGATGTCCAAACCAAATCAATTCCCGTCTGATATCCAGAACCCGTAAGTCAGTTCTCGTTTGACAACCTAACATGTTTCGCTATCAGCTCTCATTTGGTAGTCCACCCTGAATGCTAGTTCTCGTCTAGTATTTCTTATATCTCCCACTGTGTACATAATCCGTGTTTATCCTAAACCAGAAAAACAAAAAGAAACCTAAAGGTATCTGACACAGTATTTCCCAATGACCCGCATGTTGTCATGTTCCCCGATACGAAGCTCGACGGATGCCAGCGCTCCGAGTAATGTTTGAATTCCTTGTGGATGTTGTTAAAACAGAATTGCCACTCTTCAGTAGATTAAGAGCGACATCCTTGATAGTAGGGGCATTTCCAGCAGTGTGCGGCGCGTAATCAATCCCAGTTTGGGTCAATCCCCGCAGAGTACAATCAGCTGTCAATGGTTTGAAGGAAGCATCCCCAAGCAGAGTTGTTTTCTTTCCCCAGTAAAGTCACCGAGGCAGGATTCTTTCCCCAGCACCGGGTCACAAGTGCAGGTTTCGCAAGGAGTTTTTCGTATGCCGAAGTATGCAGTAACTGATGGTGCCAGACTGAAGTCTCTAGCGGAATTGAGATTCCCCACCAGAGTCGTGCTCTCTCCTGAAGCCGGATGATTCCCTCTTCCCCAGTGGAGTGTGGAGCAGCTGAAGTTGTTTCCCCACAGAGTAGTTATCCCCAGAAGAGTAGCCGAGACGGCCACGCAGTTCACTCCCGCGATTGACATCGCTTTCCTTCAGCAGGTTCGGGTTCTCGTAGAGCCTCGTTCCCCTGCAGTAATCAACTGAAGTTGTTTTCCATGCGGCAATCAAAGGAAGATCATTTCCCCAGACGGAGTCCGATTGATATTGGCATGCAACATTCTCCTCAGCAGGATGATTCCTCTATCTGAGTAGCTCTTTCTCCTTGGCAGGAGAATCTCCCCTCAACATTTATTTTGCTGACGGGATCGCATCATTGTGCATGACTGCATAGCATTTAACACTACATAAGCATTTAACACTGCATAGCATTTAACGTTGCATAGCATTGTGCATGATTGCACAACATTTAGCATAAACGCATATCATTCCCACCGTGTGGGGCATGGCGCAGAAGCATACGCATCATAAGCATGATCTAGGTTACTATCATCCTTGTTTTACAGGAGTTCCACCGAAGGACCAGTTGCTCAGGATGATTCCTGACTTTCTCCCCAGCAAGGTCGCTTTCCTAAGGTGATTTTTAAGACCCCGGTGTAATCCCCATAGTCGCTCGCTCAAGATGATTTTTGAGATCCCCAGCGAAGTCTTCAGTTCAAGACGATTCTTGAATTCCTCAGCAGGGCCGTTTGCTTAAGATGATTCTTAAGACTTCAGCGCAGTTTCCCGAGTTGTTTGCCTAGTATGATACTTGAGCTCCCCAATAGCGTCCCCAGCAAAAGTTGCCCAGGAAGATTCCTGGAATACCCAGCAGAATGAAGTATCCAGAATGGTTACCGGTTCAGGATGATTCTTGAAGGTGCCCGACGGAGTTGTTTGTTCAAGATGATTCTTGAAACCCCTAGCAGCGTGATATGTCTGTTCCAACAGTGATGTCTAATCTGAAGATTGACTTCGTAAGCGCCTGGTGGCGATATCAGAAGGTTCCTGTGAGTTCAGATTTCCTTGTTGATGAATCAACGTGTGGCTGAAGACAAGGTTCCAAAGTTTGTAGATATAACAAGATGATCCGTGTTGGTCTGAAGACCAAGACAGTTGTCCTGAGGAGATGATTGATTGCGATCAAGTGGATAGTTTTCCTTCTGACTGAAGTCGAAGATGTTTCTCCAGCTGAAGCGGAGTTTTGCCTGAAGGCAAAGTGTTTGAATCCCCGTAGAGTCATGAATGGCTCAGGATACCATTTCTTTGACTGAAGTCACAGATTTCCCAAGCTGACGCGAAGGTGCCTAAGGGCAAGGTTATCCCCAAGGTCATGAATGACCTAGGATTCATTTTTCGGACTGAAGGCCGAAGTATATCCCTGACTGAAGTCTCGGATGCTCTATAGCAGAGGCGGAGTTGCCTGAAGGCAGATCCATGCATCCTTGAAGGCCAAGGACCATTTCTTCAGACTGAAGTCAAAGATACCTCCTGCAGAGTTGCCGACGGGCAAAGTTTACATCCTTGAAGGCCAAGGATGTTTTTCTAGCTGAAGCTGGAAATAGCCGACGGGCAGGGTTTCATCTTTCTTCAGAAGAACTTGAAGATTCTCCAGCGGATCTGGAGTGGCCAGGGGCCAGGGTTTCATCTATCTTCAGAAATACTTGAAAATGTTTCTAGCTGAAGCTGGAAGTGGCCAGGGGCCAGGGGCCAGGGTTTCATATATCTTTAATGTTGAAGTTCTACGGCGGGCAGTTGTGCAGCAGTATTCCGATGTTCGTTATGGTTCTGAGGGTGAACCCCAGATCAGAGTGTGCTCGGTTAAGTCTCTCATTCCCAGCGGAGTGGTTCCAAATACGCAAGTGTACCTTTTGTTCCATTTACCAGGGGTGAGCCCCAGGTCAGATTATGATTTGTTCGACGGCGAGGTCAGATCATCATTTATCCGACGGCGAGGTTGGATGTTTGTTCGACGGCGAGGTTGAACGTTTGGATTTGACGGCGAGGTTGAACGTTTGGATTTGACGGCGAG
Source organism: Lathyrus sativus (assembly GCA_963859935.3). Lineage (NCBI taxonomy): Eukaryota > Viridiplantae > Streptophyta > Magnoliopsida > Fabales > Fabaceae > Lathyrus > Lathyrus sativus. Next base: position 684,026,957 of record OZ012735.1, on the reverse strand, counting down.
GTCAGATCATCAGTTGTCCGGCGGCGAGGTTGGATGTTGGTTCGACGACGAGGTTGAACGTTTGGATTTGACGGCGAGGTCAGATTATGTTTGTTCGACGGCGAGGTTGGATATTTGTTTGACGGCGAGGTCAGACTCCTAAAATCCCCAGCAGAGATGATGTTTGTACGACGGCGATGTCGAGTGTCTCTCAGAGCGATGTTTGTTTCCGACGGCGATGTCAGATTCAGTTTTCCAGCGGCGATGTTGGGCATGTCAAGTTGATCCAGTCTTCTGACGGCGATGTTAGGTGATGCAGATCCTTTAGTTCTCCAGCGGCGATGCGGGGTATTTTGTCCTTTAGTTCTCCAGCGGCGATGCGGGGTATTTTGTTCAGTGTTGTATTCTCTCCAGCGGCGATGCGGGGTATTTTGATGGTCCGACGGCGATGTCAGATCAATATTTCTCCAGCTAGTTGCCGTGCAGCTAGTATTGCAGTATTCAAAGATTTATTCTCCGCAGAGTATCATGTGCTCGTGCAGTTGGCAGATTTTCGAGTTTACCGGTATTCAACCGTCTCGCACCTTGATTGGCTGAGAGCCGTTCGCTCCTCACCCAGTCAGGTCCAAGCCGCTTGAATAGGGGCAGCTGTTGCACCCCAAAATTTGACCAACCGGGTCTCGTATCTGGCTCGAGGTTTCGACGCATAATCGCATTCGCATCTGCATATTGCATACAGTGCATTTTTCAATTTGTTTTGACTTTATTGGGATCACAGCTCTCGTCTCGTGTTTCAGGTGTTTTTAATCAGTTTGGATAGTAGAATCGTATTTTTTGGGATATTTCGGTGCCCGTTTATTTTTACCGGCTATTTTGTTGCGCTCTCGCAGTGTTATGTGTCGTTCGGTGCTATTTTTGTCCCTCTGGGAATTATTGTGTTTTTCTGGATTTTATTGGCTATTTTTAGGGTTTAAATAGTTTTTAAATCATTTTGGGAGTTAATAGATTTTTTAGGATAATATAGAATTTTTAGAATATTAATGATTTTTTAAATAGTTTTAATAGCTTTTAATCTTTTTTAATATAGATTTTTCCTTATTAAATAAATAGCATTTTTCATTTTTAGAATATTAATAGGATTTTTAATAGTTTTAATTCTTTTTAGATAGATTTTAATCATTTTAGGATTTAATAGATTTTTAGGATAATATAGCATTTTATAGAATAGTAATAGATTTTTTCTAGAATATTAATTGAATTTTTGAATATATTTTTAGATATAGAATATTAATAGATTTTTCTAGAATATTAATTGAATTTTTGAATATATTTTTAGATATAGAATATTAATAGATTTTTCTAGAATATTAATTGAGTTTTTGAATTTAATTTTAGATATAGAATAATAATAGATTTTTTTTTCTTTTATTAGTAAATATAGTTTTTTTTAATAGTTTTATTAGAGTAATAGATTTTCTTTTAATAATAAATAATATAGTTTTTCAGAATTTATTAGGATTTATAGAAATTAATTAGAGTAGTTTTAATGTTCAGTTTAGTTAATTGAATTTTTAATAGTTAATTAGGATTAGGTTTAATTCATTTTTCATTAGCTTTTTAATCCATTATAATGCAGGTTTTTTTTTTTTTGAAGTTTTTTATCATATTTCGTTGGGCCTCATTCTCAGATTCAGCATATCCATTTCGCAGCCCAATTCAAAGTCCAGGTTCTGTCCAAAATGATCCAGCAATTTCCAGATGTGTCCAGCAATTTCCAGAATATTCTGGAACGATCCAGATAACCCTCAGGGTATATAAGTCAGCGTACACGTGTACGCACGAGGATGGACCCACATTTCGTTCCCACACCACGCCACGTCTCACACGCCGTCCGTCCCTCTGCCACGCGTGGGACACGCGTCTGGCATGCATGCACTTCCCCCATTATCTCTGCCACGCCACCCTCTCCCTCCACCAGCTGCAGCCATGTGGCAACCACCAAGTCCTCGCCTGAAAGCGTCACCGGCCGGCATGCATGGCCGGCGACCTCCGTGAGCTTCGCCGGAGAACCTCACAAACCCAGAATCCGATCCTCATCTTCATCCTCCTTCAACCTTCATCTCATTCCCAGAAGAACACCTCCGATCAAACCTCCATAACCTCCCCTAATCTTCATCACCTAAAACCCAGAAACTACCAGATTCGACCAATCATCGTCATCATCACAAGATCTTGAACTCAAGGTGTTCATCCTTCTTCAGATTCAGTGAAACTCTTCAAGAACTCCATTCAAACTTCGTTCATCCAACATGCAACCAATCGTTTATTATCAAGAATTCTGAGAATCATCAAGCCAGTTTGTATTGATTGAGATCGTTGGGGATTACAAGGGTCAGAGCGTGTTTGGTTCGATGGTGAGCGATTTGGTGAGAAGAAGACGATGGATTGTAAGTTGAAGAACAAGAGAGAACGAGGTTGAGGGAGGAAGACGAAGAAGGTTGACGGCGGCGCTAGGTTGAAGGAGAAAGGAGTGTAGAATTAGGGTTTCAGGAGAGGAAGGGTTCGTGAATTGGGTTAGGGATTGGGCCCTGAGCCCAATATTCTGGATTCACCCCCGAATCACACGTTACACCCCCTCCCCATTTTTTTTCTGTTTGTTTTTTCTGGGCTGGGCCCAATTTGCTGTTTTTGTTATTTTATTTGTATAACCCCCTGTACCAGCACACCCCCCTCCCTTTACATTTTTCTTTTATTTTCTTTTATATTTTCTTCTTTATAGAATGTGAAAAATATAAGATAAGTATATTGAAAAAAAAAAGAAATAATAGAAAAAGAAATGAAAAAGAGATATTAAAAAAGAAAAAGAATATGAAAGAACATGAAAAAATATGAGAAAATATTATGAGAAAATAGTGAAAAATATTGAAGAAGAATTTGAAAAAAGAAAGAGGAGAAAAATATATAGAAAAATACATAGAAAAATATAGAAAAATATGGAAAAATAGTTGAAAAGAAAAGAAGGAAAAAAGGGAAAAAATATTAAAGTAGATTTAATATTTTTAAAGTACATTTTCTTTTAGGATATATCTTCATAGAAATTATTTTACGATTTTAGGATAGTTTAGAAGCCCACTTGTTAGGGGGCTATTTTCCATTCGATTTTTCAGAATAGGATAGGATAGTATTTCCTAGGAGATTTATTTTTCAGTATTCACTCATTGTAATCATTTTTCAGAATGTTAATAAAACGAGATTTGAGCTGTGGTCCCGATAGTAGCCGAACTACAGCTGCTCTGATTTCTCGTACCAGACGAGAATATGTAGGCATAGAATGCGATATCCTAGCGAGCACACTAACGACTGACTTTGTGTTCTCTCGCTGTTGTGCGATCGAGACTTTCCCGCTGACGACTAATTGTTACCCTTTTTCTCTCTTGCCCGAGTGCATTTGAGACCAAGCCGTAGTTTTGCCCATAGGTTCCCGACCCTGTGAAACCAGTTGTTTTTCTCACTGCTGTGTGAGAATGTTTGTTTAGCCGTAGTTAGCCTGAACTACGTAAAGCTCTGATCTTCCATGCAGTGTGGAAGTACGTAGGCACAAGACGCAAGGTCTTGGCGAGCCAATTTTCCCTGTAGTCCCGAACTACGTTGACTCTGACTTTCTCTCTTGAGAATACGTAGGCATAGAGTGCGACGCTCTATCGAGTCCATTCCCTTCCGTTTAGATTTAGCAGCCGTAGATAGATTTGTTGCATCCTTTAGACAACCCAAGCAAGCGTGGATCCCGTCGAGTACGACGGACGTGAGGGGTGCTAATACCTTCCCCTTGCGTAACCGACTCCCGAACCCAGGTTTTGGTTGCGATGACCATACCTTTCCCCGTTTTTTTGCGAGGTTTACTTCGAGCGTTTCCTTTCCCTCCCGTGGGATAAATAACGCACGGTGGCGACTCTTCTGTCAGCCGGCGCCGATTTCCGCAGTAGCGACAGTATTCATACAATCGTATAAAATAGGTTAAACCCTCAAGTTAAACTAGGGTCTCCAGTGAAGTCGCCATTTCTTTTGCGGTGAGAATTGGGATGTCAAGCTATTGATTAACTTGAATCTTAATTCATTAAATTCACAATCGGACTTTGATTTATCCAAAGGAAAGGTTAAATAAAGAAAGACCTTTTGCATGATGTAACAACAACGCTAAGAGATTCAGGGATTGGGGGTTGGTTATGCTTAGGGTAAGTATTTCACATCCTAAACATCTGTAGTACTCTACAAAAACCTTTTGTATGTTTGTATGCTAAGTTACTTGCTATGTTTTGGGATCAAAGTTGAAGTTTTGAGGTAAAGACCTAAGGATTGATGTTTCTAAGTTCTCGCAAAGATATCGCATCTTCTACCTACGTATCCTAACTAGGATAGAATTAGAGCAATTGTAGTTCACCTCACCGAGGGTGGATGAAAATTTGATTATGATCAAGGTTCAAGGGGAACAAACATAACAATGCTTGTATAGTGTTTAACAAAACTCCCTATTATAAGTTGTGCACTCAAGATTGACTTTGACAAAAGCCAAGAGGAGTAAGTAATCATGACAATGATCCTTACACTGAGTTGACAAACTCTAACCTAGGGTTCTAGTTGAAGAACACTCCTAGTAAAAGTAGGTTTTTTAGACTTAAGAAAAGTCTAATGGCTAGTAGGTTCTAACATAACTAAGCTAAGGTTCAAGATGACTTAAAAAATTCAAAGGGAGGGTAATGAGCTGTATATGACCATGGGGGTCAATGAAGAAATTTTCCTTTGGAATAGGAGAAGAGTGAGGCAACTAGATGAGAACTAAAAAGCTCCATATCTTGGGGAAGGCTTAACAAAGTCAAAGAAACATATAAGCATTCATTCAAACATGATGAAGATAAGAAAAGAATCGTTACAATAGATGAACAACAGTCAAAATCAACAGAAAGACATAGAGGTGACAACCATCAATGCAAGTAAAGAACATGTGTAATTCAAGGTATACCATTCACAATCAAGCATTCAAAAAGGCAAGAAACAAAACCTAAACATGTAATGGTTCTAACAAGACACATAAAAAGTGGAATAAGACATGTTAAACATATTCAAGAGGTTACAACATCAAGAATCATGGTATAGGTCACAGATAAAGTTCAACAGGCCACTTTCACATGTATACATTCACAAAAGCAAACATGAACATAGAAAGTAAATGAATTAAACAACTTTGAACATTTAAACATGTTAAAAAAACATATATGAATCATACAAGATAAATCTCACAAGAAAAATCAAGTTATAAGTTGAAAAAGTTCAAGAACACCAAGGTAAAAACCATAACAACACATGTTTTTCAAGTGGACCAAAGCATTTCTTGGATAAAAATCCTTGAATTCTTTGTTAACTCAATGAAGATAGACATGTTAAGGAGTATTTTACAACAATAATGAAATCAATAGCATAAAAAATGAGCAAGTTATGATCATTGAAAGTTGGTGCACCAAGAGGGCAAAACTAGATCATAACAAGGTAAGGCAACTTTAGGTCATTTGCATGAAGAAATGGAACTCAGTCAAAATTTAACCAAATGAGGTGAAACAAAAGTGAAAATTGTGTATTTTTGAACAAGGAACTCAATGGTACCATTTTTTTATACCATGAACCCACAAGAAAACGCAATAGCATCATTGGTAGGGCAAGTTTGGTGACAACCAAATGCAAGAACATGTGGACGACATTATGTAGTGGTTTGCTTTGTAAAACAAGTGTACAAAAATCACATATACACCATATATAGAGGTTGGCATAAAATAAAACAAGAAATGCACATGTGGTTAAGCATATTGGAATCAAAATGCAAAAAGTGACTAGGTTGGGCCTAGTTTGTGACCTAGTTTGTGACCTGAGTTTGATAGTTCAAAAGATGCACATTTTTCTGCAAGAAATGGTGCATACATGACACATAACATACATGAAACATGTCTAAACAATGTTGAATACAAAATCATGACTAGAACTCAAGGTGGCATGAAAAATGCAAGTTGAAAACTTACCTCTTGTAGCCTTATGTTGCAAACTTGGGAAACAAGAAAACTAGAGATCCCTCAAGGCCTTAGATGGTCTACAAATGCTCCAAGGATGATAATAATATGCTCCAAGTTAACCTTAAGCAAGCTAGTGGGCAGAATGCCTTGATAGTGAAGAAAATACCAAAAAATCTAAGGATTTCCAAAGCCAACTTGTTCAATCCTTGTTACAGAAGTGTGGATTAATTACGGATAACATATATATGTCAAATATGAGGTGCAAGTGGTCTCAAAGATCAAGGAAATACAATGGTTTGAAGGTTGCTCTTCAAAATGCAGAAAAGTCAACAAATGAGGTTTTGGAGGTTGACTTTTGGCTTGGATTGTTTTCTGGCTAAAGTGGGGGCATGGACAGCTCTAACACATCATTTGTGAAGTGTCTGAAGCTTGTTTTGAGTTTTAGAATGTTTGGAAATGGTTTTAGAAGAGAGAATGCAAAACACAATTTGAAGTGGTTTGAAACTTGGTTCAAACTTGCAAGAACTTTGTGATTGAGTGATGGAGAGAGTTCTAGCTGGTTTCTAGCAATGAACTCGTGTCCTTGAAGTGTCAAAATGAGTTTCAATTTATAGGGAGATGTCTTGAAGGAGAGGCATGGGCAGATTGGAACCAAATGGCAATTTTGGCCTTGTCATTTTGAAATCTTTGTGCCAACCAATGCAATCTTGCATTTATGACCTCAAGCCACTCTACCAAGAGCTTCTCCATGCCCTGTAGGTCATTTTCATCATGTTTGAGGGGATAGGAAGTGACTGGTTGCATCATCGCTTGTGGTTTGAAGAAGGGAAGCCACCATTTTTCTCTTTCTTCATTATTCACTTTTGCGCCATGCCTTAAACAATGGTATTCTTCATTTCTTGTGCCAAACTCATGGGATATGGTGCTAAATACTTCCATTAGCAATGTGAAGATCACAAATGAAGCTTAATCCTTTATTATAGTTGGTTTTGCAGCAGTGAGTTTTTGCTAACTTGTGAGATTTGGTTATCTCCAACCATGATGAGTTATGGAACCCACTTGTACTTTTTAGAAAGCCCCCATTAGGTACTACAACATTTCTGTTTGAGTTAGGAACTCGTTCCACTTGAAACTAGGTCAAAACCTCTTGTGAAGATGTTAAATTCTTGACTTACAAGCCAAGAAACCTCAACATTTCTAAGTGTTCAAAATCCTTCACAACTTGATGAATTCATAACTCCAAATACATTGATTTTATAGGGCTCCTTAATACCTTTCCAATAAGCTTTGAACCACTCTATTTGGATGTGTGGTTAGGAAGTTACGGCCATTTGAAGTTTGATCAAAAGAGGGTTTTTTCACTTACCCTTGTTTCTTGATTTGCAAGTTATCTATTAATTCTTGATTTAATCTCCACCAAACTTCATAATTAGATGTCAAAAGATGTTGTAAACAATTTTGGCTTCAATTTGAGGTAAAAACCCTGTTGTTCAATGCGTTAACTTTTCTGATAGGCGAATAAAACAGTTGAAAATCTCTAGATCGACTGTTGGTGTTTTGGGTTCCCTGAGGCCTTTAAACTTCTTGAGTATAATTCATTAGGTCATATGAGCCTTATGGACCACAATTACCTCATTATAAAACCTTCTAGATCAAAAGTCAAACTACAGTTGACTTTTCCAACAAGAAACCCTGATTAGGGTTCTTTCACTACACTACTTCCATTTTCTTGGTGACAACCTCAAATTGAGCTTATTATTGATCTCATGTGATATCCATTATGATATAGAGACTTTTTATATGGAGGATCAATCCAAAACCTTGAATGATCAATCCCTAGAAACCCTAATTTTGACTGTATGGGACCCTGATTCATATGTATCTTGGCAAAGACAAACTTGAAATAGGTTAAGGTTAGATAATCAATGTTGATGCTCCTATAATGATGATGGAATTTAGAGGGTAAATTTTGGGGTATAACAAGTGTTATGATTTATGCATGTTGATTCATTGATCTTTTGTTATAAGTAATGTTTTGACTTATACATGTTCCATGCTTGAATATTGTTATGATTTATGCATGTTGATTCATTGATCTTTTTTTATAAGTAATGTTTTGACTTATACATGTTCTATGCTTGAATATTATTATGATTTATGCATGTTGACTTTGATCTTGGTTATAACTAATGTCTTGACTTATACATGTTCCATGCTTGAATATTGTTATGATTTATGCATGTTGATTTTGGATCTTGAAACTTTGCCATGGTAAGTAATGTCTTGACTTATGCATGATGCTTGTAATGTTTGGTCTTGTTAGAACCTTATCATCACTCTCTCTTGTAGATGTTGTAATATCTATGCTTACCTTTGGTTGTATCCATTTAGTTTGATTCTTTCATTGATAAGTACTTAGTTGTAACCTTGTCATTCTTTGCTTGGTGTTGTTACATGCTTGCATTTACTTTATTGATATTTACATCTTCATCATGTTGGAATAAATGTATGCTTCTCCCCATGTGATGTATCTTGTTATTTCTCATCCCCAAGTTATCCCCCATATCCTTTATTCCAGAGGAAAGTCTCTCTATTAACTTAATGTCATAGATAGCTCATATCTCTTTTAGTTTCCCTTTGACCTTGTTAGAGTCATTAGGACTGTTATAGAACCTTATAGCATACCTTGTTAGGGACCATATAACTTAGAACTTAGGATTAGAGTTTGTTAACTCTATGTGTGTACCATTGTTATTGGTACTCACCTCCCCCTTTTGGTTTTTGTTAAAGTCAATCCCCAGTTAGTCTTTCAACATAGACTTAGGGAGTTTGTTAACTCTACGAAAGTATCATTGTTATGGATGCTTATTCCCCTCGAGCCTTGACCACATTCAAGAGTTCTCTCCCTAGTTAGGAGAACTACGGTTGCTCTGATTCCATCCTTGTTAGGATACGTAGGCACGAGATGTGACGTCTCGGAGAGCATACTTACTCCAAACCCATAGGTCTTTACTTTAGTACAACCATTAGAAACCAGACATTAACACAAACACAACTACAAAACAAGAGGTTCAGGTAGAGTACTACAGATACTCAGGGTGCTAATACCTTCCTTTAGTATAACCAACCCCTGAACCCCCACTGATCTCTTAGCTTCATTGTAACATAGTGCACTTAGGTTTTTTCTTCAATCTTTACCCTTTCCTTTGGATAAATCAAAGCTCGATGGTGAATACTTAAAGATTCATGATTCAAGTTAATCAATAGCTTGATATCCGATTCTCACTGTAAAAAAAGGATTTATCTACATAATTTTATCTATATAAGAACAATATCCTTGAGCACTAAAGGAAGTTCCCATTCTATATCTGGCTCCTCCCCATCTTCATTAGAATCAAAATAAGCGATCTTCTTTGGCACTCTCTTCTTCTTCTTGTGAGTCATTTTCTTCTTAGAAGCCTTCCTCACTTTGAGTGTGTAACGCCCCGATTTCGACTATTCCTTTTTCGTTGAGTCCTTTTTGGTTTAATTGGGCGAATATTATTTGAATGTGGGATTTGTGTGGAAATATGTTAAGTTTGCATATTATTCTATTTTAACCGATTTTGGGAGTTTTCGGAGAAAATAGTTTGGAGGGTATTTTGGACATTTCCTATTTAATGTTAAGTGAGATATTTTATGAGATATGAAATTAGTTGATGTTTGGAAAATAATGAGAAAGATATAAAAGAGGAAATAGAAAGGAAAGAAAAGGAAAAAAAAAAGAAAGAAGAAGAGGAGAAAGAGAAGAGAAAGAAGAGAAAACCTAGATTCTTCAAGGTCAACCAAAGCTTGCGATTAATCAGGTAAGGGTGAGAAGTTCTATCATCTTAATAATGTATAAGATCATATATGTACTAGATTTGGATTTGTTTGGTAGTTTCTACACTTTCCATTTTTAGGTCGAAATTGGATTAATCGATAGAAATCGTTATTTAACGGTTAGAATCGTGTTTAGATGATGTAGATTAGTCGATATATGTTAGACTAAGGCTACTGGAACGACATTGGATTTAATCGGGTGATTTTGGTGAGTTTGGAAGTGCTAGGACAAAACTGAATGTTGCTGTTTGCAGGCGACTCGCTAGCAGCTCGCTAGGCGAGTGCGTAGCAAATGGTCCCAGACTTGGGACAGTAAGGTTTTGGCATTCTTCGCTGGAGGCGAAGGGAGTGGCGAATGACTCGCTGATGGTTCGCTAGGCGAGCAGGTAGCGAACGCTCTCTAGCAGCTCGCTAGGCGAGCGTGTAGCGAACGTAGCAGGATGAACCTTCCCTGTTGCTTCGTGCTGTTTTGGCTTGGGGTTTCGGTTGCGATCGACCTCTTCTTGATTTGAGTAGCTTGTATTCTAGTTATGATGTGTTGTGGGTAGCCGTATGGCGTGAATCCTAGTTTATGAATTGTGAAGTGTGGAATGTGGTCGTTTGGCATTTTGGTGCATTACTTGAATGTAATAGAAATGCATGATGAGATTATATGATGAATGTATGTATGTATTGTGATATGTATATATAGTGGATGCATAATGAATATATGCAATGAATGTCAAGAATGCATGAGCATGTTCGCAAACGTGGTTGCATTTCAAGAAGTGTATGAAGTACATTCTTGTGTTGTTGACTCTTAGGAGAGTCTGATGAGTGGTGTGACTCTTAGGAGAGTCTGACGAATGAAGTGATTCCTAGGAGAATCTGATGAACGAATTGATTCCTCAGAGAATCTGATGAAAGATGTGATTCCTCGGAGAATCTGATGAAAGATGTGATTCCTCGGAGAATCTGCTAAATGACTTGATTCCTCGGAGAATCTGATGAACGGTGTGATTCCTCGGAGAATTTGATGAACGGTGTGATTCCTCGGAGAATCTGATGAACAGTGTGATTCCTCGGAGAATCTGATGAACGGTGTGATTCCTCGGAGAATCTGATGGACGGTGTGATTCCTCGAAGAATCTGATGAACAGTGTGATTCCTCGGAGAATCTGATGAATGGTGTGATTCCTAGGAGAGTCTGATGAGTGATGTGATTTCTAGGAAGATCTGATGAGTTGTAGGATACCCATGAGGGGTGGGAGTGAATTGATTCTTAGGAGAATCTGACGGACGATTAAGTCGATAATGTGTTGCATTTGCGTAGAGTAGTGAGTTGGCCTCTACGGTTTGCGTGTTGACATCTGTGCATGATGTATGGCGAAATAAGCATGTTGTGTATGTTTATTAGAATAATGTGAAAGGTGTGAATGACATAATGAAATGCTTGAAGATATATATATGTATATATATGTATGAATGAATATATGTATATATGTATATGTGTGTAACATGTATGAATGTTCCTGAATGGATATAAACCTTAATGATGCATATTGTTTATGCTTGATGTTCTATTTGTAAATAGACTTTAGTAGATACATTGCGATGTACGATGTGAGTCATGGTGAGAAAGCATAAGATGTATGATTGTGGATATGATGTATATATATATATGCCTTTATGCATTATTTGTTATGATATTGTTTCTCACCCTTCTGCTGTTTTATAATGCTCTATGAGGCATTGCAGATTAGATTGCTGGAGATCTTTTGTGAGGCGTGGCTTCATCCTTTAGATGGTCGGCTCTGATATGTAGCACCGGGTAGCTAGGAGTTGTTTTGTTTCTTTTGTGATGCATGTGTATATGTATCTGCTGATGAAAGTTATGTAACCATGTTGGTTGATGATTTGTATATATGAATACATGTGTTAGAGAATTATGAAATATTTGGATGTTCCGCCCTTGTTCTAGATATTTTCTCGTGGGTGTTACCCCGTTGTTGCATATCATTATATATGAGCAGGTGTTTTATATGTGTGATTTTCGGATAATGTGGCATGTCCCTTTTATACCGTTTTATAAACTTACTCTGATGAAATTTTGAATTTGTGCCTAAATGATTAATTGTATTATTTAGGGGTATAGAAAGGGGGTGTTACAGAGTGCTTCTCTAAAAGTGGCCGACCCAAATTGTTGGGCTTTTTCATTTGTCTGTTGTTGATGTTACACCTTGGTGGTAGTTTCATTCTCTACAGTAGTTTCTGTCAAGATGATGACCTTGGGATTCTCAAAAGGAGTACTCATATTGGTTAAGAAGAAATAGTGTTGGATGGAGATGTGAGATTTCAAACTTTGGAATTGTGATTTTATAGAGAAACTTGTATGTCTCTTACATTGCTTATAGAAGTTCAAGCATCTCTGATCATTAATGCATGAAGCTCTGGATCTTAATGGTAATGGTTACTTCTGATGGTTACAATTCCTTAATGGCGTGTATCTGACTGTCTTAAGAAGAAAAGAAAATTTTCACTCAATCTAGTTGTTTCTTTCTCTGTTGGGAAGTGCAAAAGCTGTTTTTTTTTTTTTTTCATTTTTATCAGAATTTAATTTTTTCCATATGTTTTTCATTCCAAATATTTTTATCTGTCTATGCTGACATGTCTTAATTCACTTTTTGTTGATGACAAAAGGGGGAGAAATTCATGGGAGTATTTAAGAGGATAACAATATTTTTGAATGCTTTTGCTTACCTGAACCCTTTTTTTTCTTTTATCTGAACATTGTTTTATGCTATCAATATAAGTTTAATTAACTTGGATAGGACTTAGGGGGAGCTTACAAACCTTTGGACTATTAGACTCAAAGCAAACTTACAAACCTCATACTCTGATATTGTCAAGTTAGTCAAACTTACCGACCATTGTTCTTAAATACCTTTGTTTGTCATTGTAACACCCCCTTCTATACCCCCAAATAAACAATAATATATATATATATAGGCACATATAAATTTTATCATAGTATAATTTAAAATACAGTATAAAAGAATTATGTCACATTATTACCAATAAAACACTCAACACCTGCTCTATAAAAATATGCAACAGTGGGATAGTTTTCAAAGTAGAGGAACTTAGTCCTTAAACCCACATCTCGATATTTAGAATTAAAGCGGAAGATAAAACATTTGAATTACCTCAAAACATTTAATCACATAAATACATGTTATCCAGTTGGTTCATCAATATCTTTCATGTTACAAAACATCATCAACTGATACATCACAAGTGTATCACAAAAGAATGCTATACAAGCCTAACTACCCGTGCTACATTATCAGAGCAGTCCAACTCAAAAGAATGAAGCTATACTTCACAAAAGAAACCTCCAGCAACCTAATCTGCAATGCCTCATAGAGCATTATAAAACAGCAGAAGGGTGAGAAATATTACCATAATAATCAATGCATAAGATTATATATATAATCAATGCATTATAAAACAAGTAACAATTACATATAATCCACATTTCTCACCACAATTCATATCCGTAGTCATACACATCTCATCATACATATGAACAAATATGGATATTCATCTAGCATATCTCATCATGCACAATTCACAATTATCCAATATACATTCACTCACAAGCATATTCCATATATCAATGACATTTATGCTATGTGACTCCCAAAACAACTCAATGCAACTCAATGCAATGTGGTACCAACACTCGTTATCATTTTTCGGTTTTTACTTTAAACCAGGTCCACCCTTCTAGACCGATAACTACAAAGCCAGTCCCCTAGGCTTCAAACCCACCCTTCTAGGTTTGGGACAAGCCACTAGTTTCCACGAAACTAGCAAACATTGCCTCTTGACTAAATGATGCATATGCAATCAACCAACAAAAATGCACTTAAGACCGTTCCCGCGTCTTATTCCCATGCATTCAAATAATTCATCCCTTCAAGAATTACAATATGATTGCACACACAACATATTCATAATAATTCAAGGCATTCACATTCAATACCCTCATCACATTCATCAAAACAAGGCACACATATCCACGATATGTTCCCATGCATTACATACATTAGCATACAACAATATGCATTCACATACTTATTAGACAATACACACATATTCACTAATGTGTTCTCATGTATACTTATCACATAATTGTACACAACATCATCAATGTATTCATAATTCAATACTATCACTACATTAGCACACAATTCACACATACTCATAATATATTCTCATGCATTATTATTCGATTTAAATAATGCATTCCGTTATCAATTACATTTTATGATCTAGGATTCACGCCTTACGGCTACCCACAACATATCTCATTTCAATAGTACACATACTATTCGATTCATATGCGTATTAACCTAATCGAACCAAGCAACCACTCATCGGATGAAAATCACAGAACAAAAACAACACTGTCTGATTCACCATCATTCGCCTGGCGAAGCCTTGTGGCGAATGCTCGCTGGACCTTCGCCCGACGAACTCCCTAGCGAGCAAAGTCAGTAGCTACTGACTTGGTTCGCTGCCCTTCGCTGAAGGATTCGCCTGGCGAACCTTCGCTACCTATCCTTCGCCTGGCGAACTTACCAGCGAAAACCACTGGGATTTAATTCTGAATTATTTGCTAGCATTCGCTGAGCTTCGCCCGGCGAAGCTTCGCCTTCATTCGCCTGGCGAGAACCAGCGAATCTACGAAGACAGAACCCTCAATCTGTCCCCAACTTCCAATCCACCAATAATCAACCGATTCTTCACCAAATCGGTACCAACAACTTAACCACACATCACCCGCCTATTCTACGGCATTATTTTCAGTTTCTAACCGATTAAACTATGATTCTACCGATTAAATCCATTTTGCCCTAGCTTGAAAAATGGTGGAAACTCACAACAAAACCCAACCCACACATACATAACCACATACATTGACTAGATAATAATGTTTCACACCCTTACCTTGATTGGATTGAAGCTTGAAGTTGATTCTTGATGATTTCTCCAAGTTTCCCTCTTCTCTTCTCTTTTCTCCTCTTTCTCTATTCTTTCTCTTCTATTTCCTTTATCTTACTATATTTTCTTTTCTCTTCCACTTTCCTTATATACTTCCTTATTTTCTTTCCTTCCCATTTCTCTTCTCACAAATTCTCTACCAAATAAATCCAATAATTAAAATAAGTCAATTAATTAAATTAATTAACATTAATAATTAATTAATGAAATTTGGGCTATTACAGTCATCATCAAAAACAGGGAGATTGTTTGAACAAAATTGTTCATATCCCTTAGGTTTTGATGATAACAAAGTACTTAAAGAACAATTAGGTATACTAACATATGTTCAAGTGTGCATGATCACAAGTTTAAAATTCAACTCTGAATTGACCCTATTAAAAGCATAGGAAGAGAAACAAAGTGATTCTGATTTTGAAAGAACAGATTGATGACTCTTAAAGTGTATATCAGCTTCTAAAGGATCAGAATCTGATCATGGTATCCCTACCTCTGGTGTCAACTCAGACTATGAAGACCTCAGCTATAGGTGCTCAGCCTTTGATCTGTACTCTGTTCCAAAAGCATATTAGTCTTGTCAAAAGCTAGAGTTTGGAGTAAGTCAACTAGGGTTTCGTTTTACAAGGCTCAAGAAATGGTGATATGACCTCTCAAATTTGCTCCAACCTTTTATAGATACCTATTATGAGAAAAACACCTTGAAAAATATTATTACTCAATGGCCTATAATCTTAACTAGATACATCCTCCAACGTCTCTCTTGGATTGCTTCTCAACAAAGATCACATGTGCAAACAACTTTCCAACGACTATTTTTCTGCCTCTATAAAAGGGAGCTGCAGATTTGAAGGAAGGTTAACAACAATCAAACAATCTAACAGAACACATTGAGTACAAAATTTGAGCTAAAGTTTCAACTGTTTATTTGCACAAGCTCTTAAGATCTCTTATCTTTGTATATCATAGAAATATTAAGTGTTAAGAATCATTTTGGTTGTTGTAACACTTCTATACTTTTTATTATGTATCAAAGTATAGTTATAATAATTTCTACTAAACTATTTGTCCAAAGTAGAGGAATTCTCTTGCAAGTTTGCTTGAGCGGTGAAGTATCTTGCTTGTGTGCTTAAGTAGTGAAGTTTCTTTCTAGTGTGATTGAGAAGAAGTCTCTTGCAAGGTTGCTTGATTGGATGTCTCTTTCGGGTTTGATTGAGCAGTTGAAGTCTGTTTCTGACTTGATTAAGCAAAGTTGTAATCAGTTTGATTATAGTGAAAAACTCTTGTTGAGACATGGGGACTGAATTACTCTCAATTTGGGAGAGGAATCAAGATAAACATTTTGTGTTGTTTTACTCTTGCTTCTGAACTTTATTATTCTACTGCTATTATCATTCTGAGTTCAGACTCTGAACCTATTCATATACTGAAGTTGAGTTTTTCAAAAGCAAAAAAGAAATAACATACACAATTCAACCCCCCTTCTTGTGTATCTTTCTCACCTTCAGGGGGGGTTAAACTTGTAACTTACAACTCAAGTCAGTTGCTAAATCATTTTTCAAACCTGTAACTTGCAGTACAAGTCAGTACTTTGTATTGTGCCTTTTATATGACTTGCTATTGTAGGTTGTTATTTTGTGTGTTTTCGGAGTTAGATAGGATTTGCACATGCTCTACCTAACAACTTGTAATTGATCAATATAATTTTCAATCAATTTTTTCTCTCTTTTATATTAAATTTACTCTTCTTCATGAAGAACTATATGGTTTATTTTAAAATAATAAAATATAAAACACTATATGTTATAAAATAATTGAATTAAAAATAATTTAGATATAAGGCTTAATCGCAACTTTGGTCTCTCATATTGATCTTTTTTTTTCGATTTTGGTCCCTCCATTTTTAAAACTGGTTTTTGTAGTCCCTTTATTTATTTATGATTTTAGTCCCTCTTCAAATATAAAAGAGTTTTTAATGAATTGGTAGTGGTAATGGTGACATTTTAGGTATTTTTCTTTAGGTATTGCTCTCGCAGCCACCCTTTTACCTTTGCATGTCCAACTGATATGTCTCTCATTCCTACATTTTTGACATTTCACTATTTGAATAATTATGGACAAAGTATTTGTGTTTCTAGGCTCATCATTTTTATTTTCATGATTCTTATTTAGACGACCAATAGCTCTCGTCATGACCGGAGGGTTGATTGGCTCAAGTCCATCTATTGGCCATACTTGTGGGCCATTTGTTGGCAGGATGATATGAAGAGGGACTAAAATCCTCAAAAAATAAAATAAAGGGACTAAAAAAATCGATTTTTAAAATGGTGGAAGGGACTAAAATAAAAAAAAGTGATAATAAGAAGACCAAAGTTGCAATTGAACCTAGATATAATTGTTCTTAATTTTTCACTGTAACCCCATGCTGCTCACTTTAACGTTTTAGACAACATCTGTCATTGTTCGTTAATAAGTTAAGTACAAATATTTTTGTAAGTATTATTTAAATCTTAAGGTTTTCAAAGAATAATACTTTCAACATAAATTTCTCTTTTATATATAGCCAGCTAAGGTATTCCATCATATATGGTGTTATTCATAAGTCTTTAACCAAAGCTAATCCTCAATCCGTACCAACAATTTGGACCTTTTTTCTTTACCTAAGTATCTTAACTCAAGAACAACCTAGGTATTCATCGTGTCTTACGTGAAAAATCATGTTCCACTAACCAATACTTGGTCTCATACCTAAGCTTATAGTTTGTTGCTGGATCACTTTCCAATTAATTATCTCCCAATCACGTAGTGACCACTTGAAATCATTGCTTTATGTTCTAGTTGCACTGACACACTTGATCTTTCACTTATCAATGATGTGAAATCTTGAGCATCTAACCCTAATTCTTATTGATACCAATGCTAATATTTTCTTAAAGAGTTAAAGGATCAAAAGTTGCCTTGAACGAGGGTTTAAGACATTTAAACAAGAGGTTTAAATCCATTTTAGTCAAAATTATGTGACAACTAGAACTATTCAAGTTACTTCAATTGATCCTTCTGTTCTGCTTCCAGTTTTTCTATCGAAAGCCTTGCCTGACCTCTAGACTCTACAAGGAAATCTCGGAGTGTAAGGTGCTAACAAATTTTTGAATAGAGTGTATAACATTGCTCGACAATACAAATCGAGTGCACTTAAAGGAAGGCTACAAGTGCTTGAAGAAAGCCTCTACAACACTACACCTCGCAAAAATGTCGTCAATAATACCGCGTCAAAGAGGACCCATACTGCCATCTCAAAGCTGTCAGCATTGAATAAAAACAAAACTCTTTGATCAAGAGAAAAATCTATGATTAAGAAGCATCAGACTCCTCCCGAAAGTCCCGAGAGGGACCGAGGTAGTCACACTTCTTCCTTAGATCGGGAAGAGAGTCAACCGAAAAAAGATGTAGCTAAAGCATCCACTGG
The DNA here is from genome assembly GCA_963859935.3 of Lathyrus sativus. Taxonomy (NCBI): domain Eukaryota; kingdom Viridiplantae; phylum Streptophyta; class Magnoliopsida; order Fabales; family Fabaceae; genus Lathyrus; species Lathyrus sativus. The sequence goes on along the minus strand of OZ012735.1, from coordinate 684,008,549 downwards.
ATATGAGGATTATGGAAGAAAAAAATCCCGATGTCCATGGAGAAACCTCCCAAGCTAGGCAAATATGATGGAAAAGGAGACCCCGAAGAACACGTGCATCTCGTTAACAACCGACTAAATTACTTTAGCATGGATGAGGCCTCTAAGTGCTAGATATTTGAATTAACTCACACTAGAGTAGCCCGACTATGGTTCAATGGTCTGTCAGGTAGAAGAGTTACATCATGGACACATTTCTATAAGCGATTCTCTACACGCTTCATAACCCAGAAGAGACGACTTATGACTGAAGTCGCTTTGAGAAGAATAGTCCATGGAAATAAGGAAAACTTATGGTCTTACATAGATCGACTTACATAATTTATTGTCAAGGTCGATGGGGCCGGTGAGGGTCTTCAGTGCTGGATCTTCGAGAATGGCCTCTTGAAGGACCGTCCCTTTAAGTCGAAGATATGAAGTAAGAAAGTTAGAACCATCAAAGAGATGCTTACCATGACTGAGTCGTACACGATCCTAGTGGAAATGTTGAGTATGCATTTTGACAATCGTGCGTCAGGAGAAATCCACTCCAATGGCTCGACTTAGAGGGGGTCCCATCGGTGTCGAGATGAATTTGACCGGGGTATTCATGGACAGTATGAAAAATATACCCCTGATGGTCTCTCGGAAAAAGATCTACAAGGATTACGCCAATAACGAATCTCAAAAGGCAAGAATCTGACTTCCTTATCGCGTATAGGAATGATCTCGCCCCGGTAAATAGAAGTATTGTCTCTACTATATAAGCCACGACCATAAGACTAACAATTGCATCCCGGTGAAGGATGCAATTGGAATACTGATTAAAAAAGGGTTGTCGGAGTATGTCAAAAGGGGCAAAAGTGATATGGATGAATCACTTAGAGGTAAATCCCCATCTAAGACTGTTAATGCTGAAACCAGTTGCGAGAACCGGGAGGCCAGTAAAGGAAAACACTCGTACATCGCCTCCATCACTAGAGGTACGCCCCATACCAATCCTCCTTCCAAAGGGACAATGAAGAGAAAGATCGTCGAGATGATGGTTGTCTACAGAAAGATTGTCGTTGAAGATTCAAATTGCGGACCCTCTCCCCCAACCTTGGCTTCTCAGCACGATATTGGTCAAACCAAAGAAACTCCCAATGGCCAGATCCACCGAGGGCTTAAGTAGTAGAAACATGTCGGGTATACTGAGCCAAAGTAGCTAGTTCTTCTTCCACATGAGGCCTAGAAAAATTAGCCAAGTAAAAGCATTACTCATCTAAGGGATAAGATTGGTGACCCTCGGTGGAACGGGAGCTAGACCCCATCTACATTGGAAACGAAACACTCTGTAAAGTCGACAGGGTCACTAAAACAACATTTCTTTCAGTCGAATGTATTCATCACCTTATAATTCAGAGTTGTTCTTCATCATTCATATGATCTGTGCACAAGTATTGAAAAATAAAATACATCATGGATAGAAAGGTTAAAAAAGATAAGAGCCTAGAATTATAGAACTTACTAAATATGGTTCTGATCTCTTCCCGAGAACGAGAACTTATCAGCAGCAAGACGCCAATAAGGTGTTGCAAGAGCTTCTTTTCGACCTCCTCCACATGGATACCTCCTCTGAAGTATCCCAAATTATTGATAAAATTCATAAACCGACCCTTATGATATCGAGCCTCATCATAAAGATCCATTTCCTTGTACCCATATATATTGTTCCCTATTAGAAAGGGACCCTTGATCTAGTATTTAGGGAATAACTCAGCATATTTTCCCTTCACTCGGTCTCTAATGGCACACACTATAGCATGCACTTCGGGGCCGATGGGAGCGACCCAAAAGAATTGATCTTCGAAAGGAGGTAGCTTAAAAAAATGCCCAAAGTTGCCCACAATCAACTCCAAATAGATCAATCCTATGCCCCTGGTCCAATTCAAATAGCCGCAATAAAATTCAAAGAGATAAAAAAAAGGTCATGGAAGGCTTTTCGTCCAGATATTGACACCAATACTGGTAAACTTTCACGTATGCTCAGCAGGTGGGATGAAGTTGCAAAAGGGTCATTGCCAAATGCCTTAGAACCTCTATCTTAAAGGCAGTGAAAGGGAGGCGAAGACCCATGACAAAGAAAGTACACTCATAAAAAGGAATGATGTAATCGTCATACTTGTCACATATTCTTTCATCCTTGGTGGGATTCAAGATTCCCCAGCATGAAGAAGGGCCAATGTCAATAAAGACGTCGTCAAGACCACCCACTTTTTTGAAAGCCTAAATATTGGAAAAGCGGATATAATCCACCTAAGAAGGTGGAACACTGTTCTGGAACTTGTGAGTGCTCTTCTATGATTTCTTATCTACAATGCACTAACTTTTTAGAAGCAGGGAAGTAAAATCGCAAAACAAGATGGTTGCTAAACTAACAAAGTAACTCAAAGAAAGTAGCGTTGACTCTTCAAAAGCTATTATATAACATGCAATAGAATCCACGAAATGTGTCTAATCACTCACACGCAACACTAAAGTGTTTCATTTTCCAAGAATTCCAATGATGGAACTTTCGAGAAGACGTTTGCATTATGGAGCATTAAATGCACGAATTCTCAAGAAACTGAAACATGTCTCTTTCGCCCTTCCAAAGGTAACCAACATAATGGATGACATCTGATGTTGACATAACAAGCCCTTGCCTTACTACGCGATAACAAGGGCTTGATGGACAGTTGTTCTGGGCAGGTCATATGGACCTCGACCGTCCACCAGGAATGACAAATATTCTTTTTGGGACCTCTCAGCACACAATTTTTCATCTTAATAATTGCAAAGGATCTCAACTGCAAATACATCAAACGGATCCTCACAATTTACTCCTAATAAACAGTGAGTTAATTAATCTCTCTCTCTCTCTCTCTCTCTCTCTCTCTCACACACACACACACACACACATATATATATGGAAGACGCCAAATTGAAGTTCTCTCTCTCTCTCTCTCTCTCACACACACACACACACACACATATATATATGGAAGACGCCAAATTGAAGTTCTCTCTCTCTCTCTCTCACACACACACACACACACACACACACACACACACACACACACACACACACACACACACACACACACACACACACACACACACACACACACACACACACACACACACACACACACACACACACACACACACACACACACACACACACACACACACACACACACACACACACACACACACACACACACACACACACACACACACACACACACACACACACACACACACACACACACACACACACACACACACACACACACACACACACACACACACACACACACACACACACACACACACACACACACACACACACACACACACACACACACACACACACACACACACACACACACACACACACACACACACACACACACACACACACACACACACACACACACACACACACACACACACACACACACACACACACACACACACACACACACACACACACACACACACACACACACACACACACACACACACACACACACACACACACACACACACACACACACACACACACACACACACACACACACACACACACACACACACACACACACACACACACACACACACGACGAAAGACGCCAAATTGAAGTAACAAATTCACATTCAATTTTATTTTATTCTTTTTTTTTTTTCATATACTGATTTAAGTGTTAGTGTGTTAACTTTGCTGATTTTCCTACTCCACCACATCTTAAGCTTTGCAAATTTTCCTGCTCCACCGCATTTTAAACTTTAATCCACGGTTACCACTGCTTTTCAACTTGTTTATGATTTCCCAATATAATAGAACAATTTAAAAAAAAAATCATTTAAGAACTATATAAATTGATTTTTTTCACTAATAAAGATGATATGGAATCATATGATTCATAATACTTCGTTGGTTTCATAATCTTATTATTCATATTATATCAGGTTGTTTCAGATCATATAATGTTGATCTTTTGATTAAAAATGTGTTTTCTTTCTTACAAATTTAAAGTCATAAAACCCTCTTGTACATTGTATTTACATGTACAAAATTCTTGAAAAAAATTATAGAAGAGCTAAAGTGACGGCTGCATATATATAGATATAAATTTATTACATTAAATAGGTGATAAAATTTATGTTTTCACTAATAAAGTTGAGGTGGAATCATATGATTCCTACTTCATTTTTCTTTTCATAATCATATGATTCGCATTACGTCGATTGATTTTATTAAAAGATCATGAACATAGACTATAGGAAACGCATGTCCTTGAAAAGAAAGATCCCTGGATTTGGATTGTGTTTTCACTATATTAAAAAGGAATTATATGGCTATCCACATGAATCCCACTCTATCCTCGGTCTATTGCCAAAATCATACAAAAAGCAAGTTAAATCCAAGTGTGCTAATAAGTTATACATACCAACATCTTATGAATACATGAAGCTACAGTATTTATATTTATTAAAGTAATATAATGATCTTGGTTGATATAATAGTCATGGAAAAGAATCAGGTAGAACTTCCAAGTCATATATATATATATATATATATATATATATATATATATATATATATATATATATATATATATATATATATATATATATATATATATATATATATATATATATATATATATATATATATATATATATATATATATATATATATATATATATATATATATATATATATATATATATATATCTTTAAGATTAGCATTTTAATATTCAACTTAGTTTGAGATTCACAATAAATGTAGTGAAAAATAGAGATCATAAAATGTACCTTGAGTATTTCGTGTGAGATGACTTTTATACCTTGATTTTGTGAAGTGAATTTGCATTGATTTGAGACTCATTGATTTGGTCATTTTCCCGGCCTAGAACAATTGCCCCCAAGGCATTGTCGGCGCTTAGGGAGCTGAGGAAGTCTTTGGCGATCACGGATGACCTCGAAGGGTGTCGCTTGCTTCGAACTAGACGTGAAATGTTTGGAGTTAGCTAAAAAAAATAGTGGGGAATAAGCCCATAAAATGCATTTCCATCATTGAAACGTTTCACTGAATTTTTCTAAACGTGGGCTGAAGTGACTAGTTAAGGCATGACACTGTTTATAGTGCACTCGAGTTTGTTTATGCTTCCATGGGAAAGATCCAGTCGCTGACTTTATAATTTCTTTCACTACTGACCTGGTTCTTTTGATCTCCTTTGCCTATTCACATGATTAGTAAATTTGAGAGTGATGTTTCTTCAGTTGCAGAAATGTGGGTTTCCCTTGATTAACATTCCCTTCTCCTTACTTATGATCACATGGGCCACGAAGTTGTGTCCTTGACCGATGATTCTGATCTGGAAATGGTATATTGGAACTCCCTTGATGAGAGAGGTTCTTTCCTGGATTCTTTGGAGGCCCTCTTGTTAGATGATGACGTTGAGGAGGGTCACACTGATGCTTCTATGCCTCCTCCCATTTTGTTTGATGCAGAGATACGAGGTGCTAAGCAGATGAGAGAACGCATTGAGGATTTCATCCAGGATAACTAGAGAACTCACAACTACAAACCTAGTGACACTGAAATTAAGACCGATATGAAATATAGGGGTAGGCCAGATGTAGTCTCTTGGGTCAAGCCCTCTGGAATGACCAACCTTTCTCGTGGATTCAGAAAAAAAGAACATGTAGCTATTTTGACGAGTGCTCCCATTTTATGAGTATCCGCTCACCAAGATAGGATTGCAGGTGCTCTTTTCTAAATTTGGGATGGTCATTCAGAAAAACTTGAAGGTTTCCCCCTTCCAACTTCATCCGGGGGCCTGAGCTTACACGAACGTGTTCTAGATTTGGCCCGAGAACAAGTCTTAAAAGCCTTCTCTCTGGCTATTTTTTGATTTGTTATACATCGTGCGTACCTCCCAAAATGACATCCACAATCAAGGGCTTATTACATTTCACCCAGATGATCCTTGGTTTAGCCCTTTCACCAGCGACTAGGGCGATTCCCTGAGGCATTTCGTACTAGTGAAACCCCTCAGTCAGGAGGCCATCGGTGCCTTTTTTATGCCCTGAGTGAGTCTTCTTGCTTTTGTGAAAGTAGATTTCTGAAGTATTGGTCTTGGCCTCACTTCAAATTTACCATTAATTATTTCTGCCTAAATTATGTCCCCTTTTCCTCAAAGAGGTTACAATGAAGGAAGACTCACTTCCTTGTTTCTAGGACTTGGCTATGAAGAAGGGTTTGGCCCTGGTGAAATGCCTTCTTCCTAGTAAAGGAAGAAGCAAATCGATACCTACTCTATCGTGAGTGTTGTCGGCCATGTTGAGAGGAAAGAGATCTTTGGTAAGGACGGAGTCCCATAGTTTTTATTACATGTCTGAATGTATCTTATACATTTCATGGATAAATTGCAGATACTCTACAACCTTGCCAACACTCAAGGTATTAAGATAGGTTCTACAGGTCGGGATGTTACACCTCCTCCTACGAACTCCGCTCCTACTATGAAAGACAAACTTCTATTTGATACTATATGTTGCGGTGAAAATTGGATATCAAGCTATTATATTAACTTGAACCTTAATTCTTTTACAACCGAACTTTAATTTATCCAAAGGAAAGGTCTAAAGAAAGAAAAACCATTTTCGCGATGTAACGACGGCGCTAAGAGATTCGGGGATCGGGGTTGGTTATGCCTAGGGAAGGTGTTAGCACCCTAAGCATCTGTAGTACTCTACATGAACCTTTTGTTTGTTTGTGTACTAAGTTTGGTAAATGTTTGCTAAGGATTGAAAAAGGTATAAGTTAAAACTTAAAGTTATGTACACTAAGTTTGCTCGCAAAGACGTCGCGTCTTCTGCCTACGTATCCTAACTAGGATAGAATCAGAGCAATCGTAGTTCATCTCACTAAGTTTGAAGAACACTTGATTGTGATCAAGGTTCAGAGGGGAGCAAACATCACAATGTCTGTATGGAGTTTTAACAAAACTCCCTAATCTACGTTGAACACTCAAGCGGGGAAGTAAGAATTCATCACAATGATTCTTACATAGAGTTGACAAACTCTACCCTAGGGTTCTAGTTGAAGAACACTCCTAGTACAGGTGGGTTTCTTAGACTTAAAGAAAAGTCTAATGGCTTCTAAACTAAGGTTAAAATGACTTAAAAAAGTCAAGAGAATGGTGAATGAGCTTTCCATGACACAAGGGTCAATGGAGAGACTTTCCTTTGGAAGGAGAGAGGGGAGGCAACTTGGATGAGAACTAACAATTTTCATCACTTGGGGAAAGGAAAACAATTAACAAAGTACTAGGCATGATGAAGATAAAAGCATGGTGACAACCATTAAATGAACTTGTTAAAAGTAAAAACAAGGATGCATTGATGACAATCAAAGCAAATGATCAAGCAAGAAATGTGATGACAGATCAAGCTTAAGTAAATTCCTCAGAAGAAGCAAAATAATCATGGTAACAACCTAAAGACAAAACCCTAACTTGTTGACTAACATAAAAGACAAGAGTGTAATCAAATATCACAATATTCACAAATATAACAAGAGAAAAATTCATCAGCACACGCGATAACGATAACGAAACATCACTAACTTGCAAGTGGTCAAAAGGGATGAAAATTTACACAACCAAGGAATTTTAAAATATGGCATGAAAGTAGACATAAAAATAAACACAATGCAAAAAAGAATGCGTGCAAAAAGATTAAAAATGAAGGAGATATTATTTTTGGAAGTTTGGTAAAATAATGGTGAAAAATCACAAAAGGGTTGCCCTCCTCAGGGGTCGAACCCAGGTTCACATGGTCAAAGGCGCTTTTGGTGACAAGTTGGTTACCACTGGGGTGGCTGTACATCCATTGATGAATCCACCCCATTAAACATATAGGGAGTATTTTCAAGGCAGGCTGGGAACAAAATACACCAAAACTCAGGATTTGCATTTTGTATCACAACTCAGTCAAATCTCAATGGATTGAAACAAAATTTTAGTCTAAATTGAGTGGAATTTAACAAGGAATTCATTGGTGGCATTGGTTTTTCAAGATCATGCTTCCGTTTAAAAATTCGATGGTGTGTGCAAAGTGATCTTTAGAAATGCATTTTGGAATGAAGCTCATACTCCAGTCAGTTTTAAATCAATGTGATCAAACATACACACCACATAAATGCTAATGAATGAATTTGAACCACAGTTATGGATCAAGACAGTCTAAAATAAAAAATGATGTGCAAGTTGCAAAATGTGAACAAAATGCATCTTTGAAGCTAGTGATCAGTTCAGGCATGTTATAATTAAAAATATGGTTCAAACACAATCCAAATATCATGCATACAATGATCATACATTCAATAGGCTTGCTTATGAAACAAACATCAACTGTCATATGGAAATGGCAAGGAAAATCATGACAGTTTGCAAGAATGAGGGTTTGAGATGCAATTCCAATGTCAACACATGCTTAGATCAAACTGAAGGTTATCACATATTCCAAATACCTCATACAAGTAATTCCAACAAAAATGAGGCTCACACCTGAACATAAAGCAAAACTGATGCATGAGTTGCAAACATATCTTTGAAAAATGCATTTTTGAAGTTGTAGATCAAAGTAGATGCCTACATGCCTAAGTGATGGTCTGAGCATATTATGTGTGAGATGTTTGATGAATTCTAGTAGCAAGTTCAACCAAAGTAGCATTGGTGCAGAAAAATAATGTGTAGTGCGCAAGTGTGCATTTTGAAGTGCATAATGAACTCAAGACATGATTCTATGCACATTTAGATCAAACAACTCACACATACAAACTTTACATGTATTAACCAATGACTCTACACTCATGGATCAATTACAAACCAAACTGTAATGAAAATGGTTCATGAATAGCAAAAATGTCATTAATGGGGGGGGGGGGGTGGGTATGCTGTCAAAGATGCAAGTAGGAAGTTTCAGCTCATTCACACCTTCACAGCCTACACACTCTAATCACGCTAAGGCTCACATTTATAGATCAAACAAAACAAATCCAAGCAAAAAAAAACAATGTGTGATGCATCTGTGTGCTTTGAAATGCAGGATACAATATGACATGCATCATGGAAATGAAAGAGTGGAACAAGTAAAATCAATTCATGCAACCAATGCTCACAAGTCACAAACATGAAATTTGATGAATTTAACCTCAAAGTTTAACCATATCTTGCTTAGAACAGAACTGGTATGATGTTACACATGAATTGTCATTACAAGTGCAAGCATAAGATTCAATCATTTTTGGTGTGCTTTAGTCCACACATACATCATTCACAAATCATAAACTACTCAACAAAAAGTTTCCACAACTCAAATTTGGGGCATAAACCAATTGGAGACAAACTGATGTGGCAGTTGCAAAAAGGAGGTTTGGTATGCAGTTTGATTCTCATGCATCTTTGGATCAAGTGAAACACATATGCACATTGAAAACAGGTCATACCAATCACATGTACACATCATAATCAAGATATTAAGTATGATCCAACTCACAAATCAATCATATTACCTTTGAAACAAAATTTGACATATTGGTTGCTTATGAAAATGCAACAGTTTTGGGAAAGCATGTATGCATTCTTAGCACATGACCTCAAATTTGTAAAACATGGTAAGGTAAAGTATGAGAGGGAGTTTCAATGTCACATACCTCTTGTAGACAGTCTTGAACAAGTGAGAACACCAAGAAACCCAGAAAAACTTCCAAATGACACTAGCCTTGGAGCTTTCTTCCTCTTGAAGCAAAAGTGCAATCCTTAAGACAATTGGAGAAATACACTGTACCAATGATCCTCAATGCTTTGGACAGTTGAGGTATGATATATGTGAGGTGTTTGAATGATTAGAACATCAAGAACAAGTCTAGAACATGATTTGGCAGATTTTATGCATTATGGTCAAAGTTACTTGGTATGGAAGTTGACTTTTTGAATGGTGAGGTTTTTGAGTGGTCTAGAGGTTTGGACACCTTCTATATCATATTTATGGATTGTGTGTATGATCTTTGGTGAGTTTGAGTGTAGGGAAATGGTTTTGGCAGTTGTTCTTACCAACGCAAATTTTGTGGTATTTTGGTGGTTTTTGTGATTTTGTAAAAATGGGAGCAAAGAGTGAAAGAGAGCTTGAACTTTCTCTGGTTTTTAGAAGAGTTCTTGTGTATCAAATGAGGTGGAGAGTGCCTCTATTTATAGGAAAAGCAAGGGTAGTGGGCAGATTTGAGGTTTCCTTCCTAAGAAGGAAAGGTTTTGCACATTTGGATTCAACCTTTCAAAAAGGGCTTTCTTGGATGATAGGTAAACTTAAAGTCAAGAAAAATGATGAACTTAGAGTGGCTAAATTCAGGCTAGAGGACATAGGTTTATGGCTGGTTCAGATTTCACTTTCCACCTCTTGCTTGTTTTATGATTTTTTAATGCAAGTTGCATTTGCAACTTGCAAGGCAACTTGCAAACTTGGCAAATCCAATTCTTCTGCATTTTCTTCACATTTCTACACTACAAATCCTCTACGTATCAGAAACAATGACATCCAAGGGCTGAGATTGGTCCAATTGATCAACGGAATGATTTTTGAAAGTTTGTCAATGTGGGACTCAAGTGTGAAAACACCAACTTGCCAAACCCATAACTTTCAGCTCACAAATCCTTTTGAGATGTTCTAGTACTTTTTAGAAAGCCCTCAAATAGCTCTAAAACATTCATGTTTTCATGAGTTTCAAATTCTCAAAGGAACTTGGCCAAAGAACCTCTTAAAGTTGCTAAAAAATGAGCTTAAAAGTGAAATTTTCTAAGTCATTTTCCCTTCTTGAAATGAATTTGATCATAACTCCAAATCTATGCATTTTTTGATCATGGAACACTTTGAGGCTTTTGTAGGATTTGTTAAGAGCTTTCTAATGAGCTTTGAACCACTTCATTCGGATGTGTGGTTAAGGAGTTATGGTCTTGCCCCTTTTGAAACCCTATTTCCCGACTTTTGTGATTACTGCTCAACCCTTGATCCAATTGTCATGAACTTTTATGGGTAGATGCTATATGTCATTAGTAACATTTTTTATTCACATCTTAAGGTCAGATTCCTTATTGTTGAAGAGTTAACTTTTCGGTCAACCGAACGATCGATCGGTGGCTACCGAGTCGACTGTTGATGCTCTGGACCTCTTGAGGCTTTGAAACTTCTTGAATGGACTTTACCAAGCCATATGAACATTATGAACCATGATCACATCATTGTAACACCTTTTAAATCAAAAGGCAAACCACAGTTGACTTTTCCTGCTCGAAAACCCTAATCGGGTATCCTGAACTTCACTGCCTTTGATTCCTGGGTGACAACCTCAAATTGGATTCATGCTTGATCCAATGGAATACTCTTGATGATATGGAGACCCAATCCCAAAGAGAACCGATCCAAGACATTAACTGTTTAACCCTCGAAATCTCGATTTCGGCTGTACAAGACCCTGATTCTCCTGTAACTTGACAAAGACCACTTGAAACAGGTTAAGGTTAGGTAATCATGTGAACATGCTCCTAAAATGATGATGAAGATCTAAGGGGTCAAAATTTGGGGTATGACAGTTGCCCCTATTTAAATCTTTCACTGGATGGCGGCGAAAGATGACAATCCTCGCGAAATCGTAGTGAAAGGTATTTAAATATAGCGAACCAAAAATTTTGTCCCTTAGATCCATTGGTATGCAAAAGGACAAATGCAGATATGCTATGAATCTAGATGATGCTTTATGATGTTTAAATGCAAGACAAATGCAAACACGCGAGCAAAGATAAAAGAACGACAATACAACGAGTAACTACTCATGAGGGACCGACACACTGGGGAAAGATCCAAGGAAAAGCAAATGAAAATAGTTCAAACGTGACTAAAGATGCTGCTCAGGGGAATCTTTCACACAGGGACGCAAACTCCAACAGGGAAGACAAAACTTCATTGGGGAAAAGGAGACAAAACTCCGCTGGGAAGAAGGAAATCTTCCACCGGGGAAACGAAAGAAAAGAGACACAAACCTCACTGGAGATAATTAGATGAGGAATTTCCTATAACGAAGAGTTCGAACGGGATCTTCGGAAACACCAGAAAAGAAACAGAGGAAAAAAAAGACTTTGCATAATAGCAAAAAGGGATAAGATTTCCAAAGACAAATGGTCCTTCAAACAATGCCAGTCACCACTGGACTTTAACAGAAAACGCCAGTCACCAGTGGACTTTAAAAGAAAGCTGCCAGTCACCACTGGACTTTAACAGGAAATGCCAGTCACCACTGGACTTTAACAAGAAATGCCAGTCACCACTGGACTTTAACAAGAAATGCCAGTCACCACTGGACTTTAAAAGAAAGCTGCCAGTCACCACTGGGCTTTAAAAGAAAGCTGCCAGTCACCACTGGGCTTTAAAAGAAAGCTTCCAGTCACCACTGGACTTTAAAGGAAAGCTGCCAGTTACCACTGGATTTTAAAGGAAAGCTGCCAGTTACCACTGGACTTTAAAAGAAATGTCAGTCACCACTGGACTTTAACAAGAAATTCCAGTCACCACTGGACTTTAACAAGAAATGCCAGTCACCACTGGACTTTAACAAGAAACGCCAGTCACCACTGGACTTTCTGGGGACCTCACCAAAAGATGTGGGACAATTGCTTTACAAGCCAAACTTTCTCAAACAAAGAGAAATAACCAAAAGAAATTCCTCAACTCCTCAAGGATATGCCATTTAATCCAAAGAGAGGTGGTTACCACAACACTACTAGAGAAGGATTTTTCTTCGAATAGGATCTGTAAAAGATTCTTCCTGGGGGTGTAGTGCACGATAAGCGTACACCCAACATAGATTTGGAAGCCACTTCCCAGGGATCAAAGTTCAATCTAGGAAAGAGCTAGAAAGAAACGGTCAAACAAGACTCCAACCATTGAGGGTTGAACTCAATGGGAATTTATCTTATCCAGGCGTGGGAAAGATAACTGAAACAACCATCATCCACGAGGATTGAACTCTGTGGGGAAATTAGAATTGGCAGGAACTTTATGCCTAAGGGCTGACAACTCTATTGGAGAGAAGAGCAAACCCAATCGCTTGGTGAAAAACACCAAAGTGAAACAGGAACAGGTAATAACCGGAGATAGCAAAAATGCACGGATGCTATGCATATGCTTTATTCCATGCTTATGTTTATGTTGACAAAACAGACGAAACAAAACAGGAGATGAAATAAACATCTCGACACGGATACCTAGCCAACTTTACCAGATGGACCATCACTGGGAATGATCATGTAGAATCAACAGCTCTACTTCAAGGTGACCACCTTCTTTGGGGAAAATAGTACTCCACTCAAGATACAACACTAAGCTTTACTTGAGGGTCTGGCAGAATGAGTCCAATTTCTTTGTTGGAGGAGGAACCCATGGGAAACTTCCAATATCAACTGAAGTAACGACTTATTGGGGAACTGCCAGAAGACGCCATAAGAACCAAATAGCTTTGTACCCTATCTTGCATAATGATCATCACAACGAGTAATGACCCTTGTAACCAATGATCTCTCAAACTTCTCTTCCCCGGAATACATGGTCTGTGAGAAGAAATCGCCAAGAGGATTTTACAGAAGAATTGACATACAAGATGCCCCAATATCTTCAAACTCTGAGAGATTCACGAATCTCGGCATAACTGCCCCAGTTTAACTGTCTTTGAGAGATTAATCTAATCTCGACTTGATTGCTTCTGATTAACTGGTCTAGAGTGGCCGGCCTTGAAAGGAGCTAAGAAACAACTTGTTTATAAGACCCCAAACGACGTGCCCTAGAACACATGGTCTGCAAGAAGAAATCACCAAGAGGATTTTACAGAAGAATTGACATACAAGATGCCTCAATATCTTCAAACTCTTGGAGAGGTTCACGAACCTCGACGTAACTTCCCCTATTCAAAGGTGCTTTCCCCACAAAGTCTCAGACTGGAAGTAACGACTGGGGAACAAACTTGCCCCTGCAACAGAGTTGCCCCAGACTAAACTGTTCTTTGAGAGCTTCATCGGCTTCTGACCTGCGGTCGTGACAAGTGATGAACAAATCTTTTAGCTTGGTTACCCCAGGCTAAGCCTCCTTTATCAAATCAAATTCCCTAGCTGACAGCGTTTGTTGGGATTCCTTTGACATTGGATTGTCTAGAAAACAATATTGTTCATTTAGAAATTGGCAAATTTCAATGTAAAATTCATGCAATCTTTTGAAAACATTTTGATGAAACACACGCGGCAGAGTGATTAAACGATCAAAGTGAAAGCGATCCAATCATTTTACGGATGATGGATAAAGTGATGAACACACACAAACATCAAAGATCATTTAGGAGTCAGGTTATCCAACCTTGCTGTAATATGCGTTCAAAACAACCTTACCTCAATTAGGTCTTTTAAGGGTTGTAACGTGGTTTGGTTCACAGCTCATGAAACAAAGGATAAAGGATCAAAGTTATTTGTCCCACCCATTCTCCATGATGAACTTCAATCCAACGATCGGTTAACTCAAACTATACATTCAGGTTCCCATAGGCTTTAAGAATTGAACTGATGATAGTTGGTGATGATTCACAAATCTAGGGTAGTCACAACTCCCTTACAGTATTTGATAGCTTTTTGCTAATTGAGGATTTCAAAGTGAAAGTTTTAAAGGTTTCCTCTTTTTATTATCCCTTACTTTTTGCTTGAACTGTTTTCTTTTGGATATACAGTCAGCGGGATGCCCCATTTTTGCCTAAGTCCCCTTCATAGGTTTTTGACTTAGCGGGCTTTTTAATTTTTCTTTTTTCTTCTTCTTCTTTTTCTTTTTTGAGAAAGGAGGTGACTACCTAGTTTAATGGCTACGACGGACCATCATCATCTTTTGAACTTCGAAACTTGTTTGTTGTGTGCAAAGGAAAACCTGAATGCACCACTTTTAAAGTGTCTTGTATGCATATATCTCTGAGTTAACTGAGAACTACCCGCCCCAGGTTTGAGATTTAAGGTTTGTTTTTGTAGAGAAAGAAAACTCCTACTTCTAGGCTCGAAGGGGTTAACGAGGGATTATCTTCCTTATTTCTCCGGTGTTTAGGGATTGAAACAATGCCTTACATCATCGGCAAAGTTAAATTGAAAGCATATCAACATCAATTATGGATATAGTTCTCATCATCCTCCCTAATCTTTGCTTTAAACAACAGTTTAGTAAAGAAATTTCTTCATTTTTGTATTTCATAACAATGAAAGGAAAAAGAAAGAGTGAAACGAATGGACTTAATCAAAAGATGCACAAACATTTCATTAATATTGCCAATTCAAAATGAACAACAGCTTACAAGCAATTCAAATTAAACAACAAGGAAAATACTGAAATAAACAGAATACAACCAACTTAGGAGAATTGACTTAACAACTTTAGTTTCCAGGCCAAAACGGGGGAACCCCTCTATCACTGATTACTTGCTCCTTGTGGTATAGAACCTTGAGAGGCCTCGTAGGTCCTTTGTCTTTTTCTTTGAGAGCTGAGACACTGATACCTGGTTTACCTTCTTGAGGTTTTAACAGCTCCAACAAGCTTTGCACCTTCAACCCAAAACCTTTGCACTCTTCCACCAAATGCCCCATTGTCCCAGTATGGTACTTGCATTCAACTTCTGGGTGATCTTCAAAGATCAATTTTTTGTCATAGACTAGCTCTTGCACCACAAATCCTAATTCCAAGCAAGTGTCTAGTTCATGTCCTTCAGCCCCTTTGTGAAACTCACAAGTCAAGTTTGTGTTATGCCATGGTCCTGGCACACGGTTAAGAGCTCGTGGAGTCACCAATGAATTCTGAATTAGCAGCGGATAAAGCTTACTTAGCAGCACAGGAACTGTCTTGTAGCATGCCTTGTTCCTTTTGACAAGATTCTTCTTACTCATGTTCTGGACTCGAGAACCTCGAGGGGAAACAACCAATAAATGCTGAGATGCTTTTTTGGTAACCACCTGACAAGGATGACGTTTTGGCGCAGGCCCAAATGCTGATTGACGATGGTCTGACCGTTGAAGCTTAGGAGGTCCTTGAGCTGGAAGAGTCACCGGAAGTGACGAACTCACAACCTCCCTAGGCGCGATAGGGGGAGAATACCCTTCATTCTTCATCAAATTTTGCAAAGTTTCCAAAACCCAATTCATCTGATCTTTGAGGACCCTGATTTCCTCCTTCAAGGCTTCTTGCCCTTTCAACAGCTCGCTCATTGTTTCCATTGGTCTAGAATGCGTGCTAGGTATCCCTCTAGAGACAGGAAGAGGAACATGAGACTCAAGGCTGAGAAATGCAAATGCAAATGCAAATGTGACAACATGCTCATGCAATGCAAAAAAGTTTCACGGAACTCAAAATATTTACAAACATCAAGATAAACCAAAAATTTCTTTCATTAACCATTAATTTGAATTACACCATGTGAGTACTGCTTACAAGAGTCTTAAACAGAAAGCTAAATAAAAGCTAACAAAAGTCCTAAAGAGATTCTCTAGACAGCCTCATGTTGAGCCACTTGATCTCTTCTTCCATCTGGGACGTCTCGAGGATAGGCTTCTCCACAATTAACTTCTACGGAGTCAACTGAGGAATAAATGAAGGTAAATCAGCTGATACTTTCCTCTTCTTACAAGAGAGTACTTTCTCATTCTTCAACCATATTTGTTTCTCGAGCTCTACGTTTTCTTTGACAATCACATGATCTTGTGCTTCAATGCTTCTTCTGTTTGTTGTGCTTTTCTCAAAGCGACTCCCAAACGTGTAGCCTTAACAATATCTTTCTCCATATGGTCTTTCCCCATGATTGGAAAAGGAGATTCGTCAAGAATGAGCAATCCAACCAAATAATAGTTTTCCTTTAGTGGGTATTAGTTGATAGTCGGAAAAGTGAAACGATGATAGACTGGATCATAGAACTGGAGAAGCATGGAGAGGAGTCCATTATCCACCTTTATCTTCAACAATAACAACAATTTCCCATATATTTTTGAATCCCTTTGGATCTATCACCAAGGTACCCAACCTCTTTAGGTCATCCAAGTTAAAACTCTTGTAAGTGTACTTCAAAGTTTCTTTCTTTTACTGTTCATAACAACCTTGATGTTTACAAAAAAAAGTCTGAGTTCCATGAAACTTTATGATATGATGTTTATGAATGCAAAAATGCACAAACACAGGCAAATGCAAAGATCACATATGCACAAACACAAGCCTAGGTTTAAAGGACGAGCGTGGATCCAAGGTCTACCCATCCCTAAAAAGGTGTGTAATATGGATTTTCAAACCTGTAGAGCAGGGTTCTAAACAGTTTTCAGAGTCAACAACCCATCTTTCGGATATTACCAACTTCCCAAATTACTTGGTGATCGATAATATTCTCAAGAGAGTCTCGTCTAAGTGTAGTATCGCGTATCAACTACTTCGGAAATACTTCCTTATAGCCATCGCACTACGTCCTAGTAAGGCCAAAGTGGGGTAGAATGTAATCTAAAAGTCCACAGTGTCATGGGCTCCTTCGTCGAAAGTAGCATTGTTTTCACGAATACTCGATCAACAATACTAAACTCTCAAGAGGGCATTGTTTCTCAAGTTAGCTTGGTCGGGAATCAACTCCCTATAAGCCTCCTTGAATATACCACCATCCTATCATAATTGCACTCAAGTCCGGGTATAGGACCATCTCACCACTCAAAAGGTCCCAAAATCCAACACTCAAACAAATATACACAAATATACATGTAAAGAAAATATTTACAAATATAGCACATAAACAAACAAAATAGGCTAAACCCTCAAGTTTTAAAGATCCCTAGTGAAGTCGCCATTTCTGTTGCGGTGAAAATTGGATATCAAGCTATTATATTAACTTGAACCTTAATTCTTTTACAACCAAACTTTAATTTATCCAAAGGAAAGGTCTAAAGAAAGAAAAACCCTTTTCGCAATGTAACGACAATGCTAAGAGATTCGGGGATCGGGGGTTGGTTATGCCTAGGGAAGGTGTTATCACCCTAAGCATCTATAGTACTCTACAGGAACCTTTTGTTTGTTTGTGTACTAAGTTTGGTAAATGTTTTCTAAGGACTGGAAAAGGTATAAATTAAAACTTAAAGTTATGTACACTAAGTTTGCTCGCAAAGACGTCGCGTCTTCTGCCTACGTATCCTAACTAGGATAGAATCAGAGCAATCGTAGCTCACCTCACTAAGTTTGAAGAACACTTGATTGTGATCAAGGTTCAAAGGGGAACAAACATCACAATGTTTGTGTGGAGTGTTAACAAAACTCCCTAATCTACGTTGAACACTCAAGAGGGGAAGTAAGAATTCATCACAATGATTCTTACATAGAGTTGACAAACTCTATCCTAGGGTTCTAGTTGAAGAACACTCCTAGTACAGGTGGGTTTCTTAGACTTAAAGCAAAGTCTAATGGCTTCTAAACTAAGGTTAAAATGACTTAAAAAAGTCAAGAGAATGGTGAATGAGCTTTCCATGACACAAGGGTCAATGGAGAGACTTTCCTTTGGAAGGAGAGAGGGGAGGCAACTTGGATGAGAACTAACAAGTTTCATCACTTGGGGAAAGGAAAACAATTAACAAAGTACTAGGCATGATGAAGATAAAAGCATGGTGACAACCATTAAATGAACTTGTTAAAAGTAAAAACAAGGATGCATTGATGACAATCAAAGCAAATGATCAAGCAAGAAATGTGATGACAGATCAAGCTTAAGTAAATTCCTCAGAAGAAGCAAAATAATCATGGTAACAACCTAAAGACAAAACCCTAACTTGTTGACTAACATAAAGGACAAGAGTGTAATCAAATATCACAATATTCACAAATATAACAAGAGAAAAATTCATCAGCACACGCGATAACGATCACGAAACATCACTAACTTGCAAGTGGTCACGAAACATCACTAACTTTTAAAATATGGCATGAAAGTAGACATAAAAATAAACACAATGCAAAAAAGAATGCGTGCAAAAAGATTAAAAATGAAGGAGATATGATTTTTGGAAGTTTGGTAAAATAATGGTGAAAAATCACAAAAGGGTTGCCCTCCTCAGGGGTCGAACCCAGGTTCACATGGTCAAAGGCGATTTTGGTGACAAGTTGGTTACCAATAGGGTGGCTGTACATCCATTGATGAAGCCACCCCATTAAACATATAGGGAGTATTTTCAAGGCAGGCTGGGCACAAAATACACCAAAACTCAGGATTTGCATTTTGTATCACAACTCAGTCAAATCTCAATGGATTGAAACAAAATTTTAGTCTAAATTGAGTGGAATTTAACAAGGAGTTCATTGGTGGCATTGGTTTTTCAAGATCATGCTTCCATTTAAAAATACGATGGTGTGTGCAAAGTGATCTTTAGAAATGCATTTTGGAATGAAGCTCATACTCCAGTCAGTTTTAAATCAATGTGATCATACATACACACCACATAAATGCTAATGAATTAATTTGAACCACAGTTATGGATCAAGACAGTCTAAAATAAAAAATGATGTGCAAGTTGCAAAATGTGAACAAAATGCATCTTTGAAGCTAGTGATCAGTTCAGGCATGTTATAATAAAAAATATGGTTCAAACACAATCCAAATATCATGCATACAATGATCATACATTCAAAAGACTTGCTTATGAAACAAACATCAACTGTCATATGGAAATGGCAAGGAAAATCATGACAGTTTGCAAGAATGAGGGTTTGAGATGCAATTCCAATGTCAACACATGCTTAGATCAAACTGAAGGTTAGCACATATTCCAAATACCTCATACAATTAATTCCAACAAAAATGAGGCTCACACCTGAACATAAAGCAAAACTGATGCATGAGTTGCAAACATATCTTTGAAAAATGCATTTTTGAAGCTGTAGATCAAAGTAGATGCCTACATGCCTAAGTGATGGTCTGAGCATATTATGTATGAGATGTTTGATGAATTCTATTAGCAAGTTCAACCAAAGTAGCATTGGTGCAGAAAATAATGTGTAGTGCGCAAGTGTGCATTTTGAAGTGCATAATGAACTCAAGACATGATTCTATGCATATTTAGATCAAACAACTCACACATACAAACTTTACATGTATTAACCAATGACTCTACACTCATGGATCAATTACAAACCAAACTGTAATGAAAATGGTTCATGAATAGCAAAAATGTCATTAATGGGGGGGGGGGGTATGCTGTCAAAGATGCAAGTAGGAAGTTTCAGCTCATTCACACCTTCACAGCCTACACACTCTAATCATGCTAAGGCTCACATTTATAGATCAAACAAAACAAATCCAAGCAAAAAAAACAATGTGTGATGCAACTGTGTGCTTTGAAATGCAGGATACAATATGACATGCATCATGGAAATGAAAGAGTGGAACAAGTAAAATCAATTCATGCAACCAATGCTCACAAGTCACAAACATGAAATTTGATGAATTTAACCTCAAAGTTTAACCATATCTTGCTTAGAATAGAACTGGTATGATGTTACACATGAATTGTCATTACAAGTGCAAGCATAAGATTCAATCATTTTTGGTGTGCTTTAGTCCACACATACATCATTCACAAATCATAAACTACTCAACAAAAAGTTTCCACAACTCAAATTTGGGGCATAAACCAATTGGAGACAAACTGATGTGGCAGTTGCAAAAAGGAGGTTTGGTATGCAGTTTGATTCTCATGCATCTTTGGATCAAGTAAAACACATATGCACATTGAAAACAGGTCATACCAATCACATGTACACATCATAATCAAGAGATTAAGTATGATCCAACTCACAAATCAAGCATATTGCCTTTGAAACAGAATTTGACATATTGGTTTCTTATGAAAATGCAACAGTTTTGGGAAAGCATGTATGCATTCTTAGCACATAACCTCAAATTTGCAAAACATGGTAAGGTAAAGTATGAGAGGGAGTTTCAATGTCACATACCTCTTGTAGACAGTCTTGAACAAGTGAGAACACCAAGAAACCCAGAGAAACTTCCAAATGACACTAGCCTTGGAGCTTTCTTCCTCTTGAAGCAAAAGTGCAATCTTTAAGACAATTGGAGAAATACACTGTACCAATGATCCTCAATGCTTTGGACAGTTGAGGTATGATATATGTGAGGTGTTTGAATGATTAGAACATCAAGAACAAGGCTAGAACATGATTTGGCAGATTTTATGCATTATGGTCAAAGTTACTTGGTATGGAAGTTGACTTTTTGAATGGTGAGGTTTTTGAGTGGTCTAGGGGTTTGGACACCTTCTATATCATATTTATGGATTTTGTGGATGGTCTTTGGTGAGTTTGAGTGTAGGGAAATGGTTTTGGCAGCTGTTCTTACCAAGGCAGATTTTGTGGTATTTTGGTGGTTTTTGTGATTTTGTGAAAATGGGAGCAAAGAGTGAAAGAGTGAGAGCTTGAAATTTCTCAGGTTTTTAGAAGAGTTCTTGTGTACCAAATGAGGTGGAGAGTGCCTCTATTTATAGGCAAAGCAAGGGTAGTGGGCAGATTTGAGTTTTCCTTCCTAAGAAGGAAAGGTTTTACTTTTGGATCCAACCTTTCAAAAAGGGCTTTCTTGGCTGATAGGTAAGCTTAAAGTCAAGCAAAATGATGAACTTAGAGTGGCTAAATTCAGGCTAGAGGGCATAGGTTTATGGCTGGTTCAAATTTCACTTTCCACCTCTTGCTTGTTTTATGATTTTTTAATGCAAGTTGCATTTGCAACTTGCAAACTTGGAAAATCCAACTCTTCTGCATTTTCTTCACATTTCTACACTACAAAGCCTCTACATATCAGAAACAATGACATCCAAGGGCTGAGATTGGTCCAATTAATCAAAGGAATGATTTTTGAAAGTTTATCAATGTGGGACTAAAGTGTGAAAACACCAACTTGCCAAACCCATAACTTACAGCTCACAAATCCTTTTGAGATGTTCTAGTACTTTTTAGAAATCCCTCAAATAGCTCTAAAACATTCATGTTTTCATGAGTTTCAAATTCTCGAAGGAACTTGGCCAAAGAACCTCTCAAAGTTGCTAAAAAATGAGCTTAAAAGTGAAATTTTCTAAGTCATTTTCCCTTCTTGAAATGAATTTGATCATAACTCCAAATCTATGCATTTTCTGATCATGTACCACTTTTAGGCTTTTTTAGGATTTGTTAAGAGCTTTCTAATGAGCTTTGAACCACTTCATTTGGATGCGTGGTTAAGGAGTTATGGTCTTGCCCCTTTTGAAACCCTAATTCTCGACTTTTGTGATTACTCCTCAACCCTTGATCTAATTGTCATGAAATTTTATGGGTAGATGCAATATGTCATTAGGAACATTTTTGATTCACATCTTGAGGTCAGATTCCTTATTGTTAAAGAGTTGACTTTTCGGTCAACCGAACGATCGATTGGTGTTTACCGAGTCGATTGTTGATGCTCTGGACCTCTTGAGGATTTGAAACTTCTTGAATGGACTTTACCAAGCCATATGAACATTATGGACCATGATCCCATCATTGTAACACCTTTTAAATCAAAAGTCAAACCACAGTTGACTTTTCCTGCTCGAAAACCCTAATCGGGTATCCTGAACTTCACTGCCTTTGATTCCTGGGTGACAACATCAAATTGGATTCATGCTTGATCCAATGGAATACTCTTTATGATATGGAGACCCAATCCCAAACAGAACCGATCCAAGACATTGACTGGTTAACCCTCGAAATCTCGACTTCGGCTGTACAAGACCCTGATTTTCCTGTAACTTGACAAAGACCACTTGAAACAGGTTAAGGTTAGGTAATCATGTGAACATGCTCCTAAAATGATGATGAAGATCTAAGGGGTCAAAATTTGGGGTATGACACTATCTTTTGATAAAGACAAATGTATGGAAAGAAGAAAAAGAATATGTATGTTCAAATCAAGTTAGTAAAGTCAAACTTCAATGGATGATTATGACCAAGATCAAATTTCTTTGAAGGATTGTATGTTTATCAAAATACAAATATTTAATTCATTTTCTATAGGCTATAAGTGCTCAAGCATATTTATCTAAAAAATTTCTTTACGATTCTACATTAAGTTTTTCAAAAGGCACATTTTAACTTAGAAAATTTTCAACATTTTTGTTGTAACAATCGGTTGACACAAGGAGACAATCGGTTGTCATATATCTACCAGTGAAAAACTCTATTTTTTAAAGCATAACAATTGATTTTTGGGGGTATGTGCAACCGATTTTGATAGTGGATCTTTAGGCATTTTTAAGGTTGATAGGAAAGCAATCGATTGTCATGATGATGCAATCGATTGTCATATGCATTTCTTTGAAATTTTTTAAACTTTTTCACATCTCTTTCTTTTAGAACTTCATCATACCTTTTCTAGAGGTGTCATGTGTAATATAAATTGCAGAAATTTTCTCTGTTAAAACTCACGATTTTCAAATATTTTCAACACAATTCATCTACATCAAATATCATATATTTCAAGAACTTTCTGCATTATTTTTAAATCCTTGAAGATAGGTTTTTGAGCTCTTATAGTGTAGATTCTGAATTGTTATATTTGAAAGGGAATAAAATTTGTTGGAATATTGTTGTGTATCAAAATTCTGCCGTGCTTATATCACTGATTCAAAGTTGTCTGCAACTTAGTGAATTTTCTTGTTTCCTAAGTTTGTGGTAACACGCATGTTTAAGAGAAAGTAGGGTTCTTTCTCTTTGTAGGGTAAAATTAAAAGGTGGTGTGCCTTGTTGATTGTTGTTAGAAGATTGTATAGAGAAGTTAGGTGTAGGCATCTACAAAGATCTAAAATAGTGGAAATCTCTCACATGGTGTGAGGGGATTAGACGTATCCTTGATTGGAAAAAGGAACTAGTATAATTCTTTGTGTCTTTTACTTTACTGCACTTTTCTTTTTCTATTTCTTATTCATTCATTTGTTCATTCATTTTAGAAAAATACAAGAAACTAGAAACGTACATAAAATCTATAAAAAGATCATTAAACCTTATTCACCCACTCCTAGGTTGCACTAAATACTTATATTTGGTAGTAGAGCATGTTATATGAAACTTGCTCCTAAGATCCAAAAGATGGCTTCCGCAAACGCTGTTTTTAGAGATGGTAGCAGTAACAACAAACCCCCTTGCTTGGCGGAGAATGTTATGATTTTTAGGAAATTCTCATGCAAGCATATGTTGAGGTACAAGAGGATGATATTTGATATTTTACTGAAAAATTAACCATTCTTCCCTACAACAGTCATTGAAGCAAGCAGGATTATACCTAAGTGAATCGCATACTCAAAGATAAAACAGAGTCTCCACCGAACTTTATTTAGTCCCAAAGGACATGGAAAATATCGACAAAACCCAAGGGAAGAGAAATGGGAAAGGGGGTCGGTTATGCGAAAGGAAGGTACTAGCACCTTAAGCATCCGCCGTACCCGACAAGAACCATTTTGCATGCTTCTAGGCTTGGATGTGTTATATATCTAAAGGTTTCTAGCTAAAAAAGGAAACGAAAAGAAAGAAAAATAAAGAAAGAAAAATGCTCGAGGAGGATTGGGTCCCTCGTGCCTACGTGCCCTCATAGGGCAATAAAGAAGTCAGAGCTCCGTAGTTCAAGGAACCAAGGAAAAAAAAAGGATTTGGACGGACCAAAGAGACAGAAGAATGGAAAAAGACGGAGGAAGGTGGCTCGCCAAGATTTCGCAATCTTGAGCCTATATACCCTCATAGTTCAATGAGGAAATCAAAGCCTAAGTAGTTCGGGGAACTACTACTGGGAAAGGAACAGGAAAAAGACAACGTCAACACCAAAAAAACTAAAAAGAGAAAGCAAGACCCAATTGGGGGATGCAAGAGAAGTTGGGTCGAAACCAAGAAAACTCTGTTGAGGAACAGAGAAGCGAAGAAAGAACTATGTCGGGGAATGCAGAAGAAAAGAGATGAATCTACAGGGGATAAAACAAGAAAAATGGCAACAGAGTCGGGGAAAAAAGAGTACAACTTTGTGGGGAGAGTAAAATGATAGGTGTCAACAGATGGATTGCGACGAACCAGGATAAAGAGAGTACCGATTCAAAGGGAGGTGTTTGACCTTGAGGAGAAATCGGTATATTAACTGATAAACAATGCTGAACCAAAAAGATAAAGGAGTTGGTTTTAACCGATAAACGGTGATCAACCAAAAGAAAGGGTGTGGAACCAAGCAAAGGTTGTGACCCAATAGATAGGTGCATACTGACTGAACAAGCAGTACTTGGCCAAAGAAAAGGGGTATTTGAACCGAAAAAAGGTTACTAACCCAAAGCTGGCAGTATTTGAACCAAAGAAAGGTTGCTAACTGCG
Source organism: Lathyrus sativus (assembly GCA_963859935.3). Taxonomy (NCBI): domain Eukaryota; kingdom Viridiplantae; phylum Streptophyta; class Magnoliopsida; order Fabales; family Fabaceae; genus Lathyrus; species Lathyrus sativus. The sequence continues at coordinate 683,982,994 of OZ012735.1, read as the reverse complement.
GGAGTTCGGTGCTTAACAGACGGACTGTGATCAACCGAAAAGAATGAGTAATTAACCAAAAAAAGGTGATTAACTCAAAAGAAACTCAGTATCTTAACAGACGAACTTGGTTAACTGAGTGAAATGGTGATTGGTTCAAACATGCGAACTGTGATTGACCAAAAGGGGTATTCGAACCGAAAAAAGGTTACTAACCCAAAGCTGGCAGTATTTGAACCAAAGAAAGGTTGCTAACTGCGGGGGTTCAGTGCTTAACAGACGGACTGTGATCAACCAAAAAGAATGAGTAATTAACCAAAATAAGGTGATTAACTCAAAAGAAACTCAGTATCTTAACAGACGAACTTGGTTAACTGAGAGAAATGGTGATTGGTTCAAACAGGCGGATTGTGATTGACCAAAAGGAGGGTGATTAACCAAGAGAAGGTGATTAACCTGAAGAAAAAGCTAGTTTTAATGGGCGGACCGTTATCAACCAAATATCGGGTGATTAGCCAAAAGAAGGTGATTAAACCAAAGAAAATTCATCATTAAGAGACGGACTGTGATAAACTGAGAAAAAGATAATTGGTATTTAACTTCCAGACAGTGATTAACCAAACACGAAGGAGAGAGAACCAAGAGAAGGTTGCAAACTCTGGTGGGGAATAGGTTAGAATAGAAAGACTGTGTAAACCAGAGAAGAAAGGTTGACTTAGATGAGGAAGAAGGGAATTAGGTTTAAAATGAAGGACAGTTGATCAACCAAGGAAAAGAGTGATTACAAATCTCTGGGGAAACCGAGAATGGTGATTTTCCGAGAGAGAAAAGAGTGTTGGCTTGAAAGGAATAAGCTACTTCCAAAGAGGAGGTAAGGGTGCAAGTGATCATGGATTGACTCGACTCGAGAAAGAGGGAAAGCGCAGTAAGGAGGTAGCGACGACTACTCCAGGCACAGGGTCACCCGTCCCCTCTCATTCCTTCTCTAACACCAAAGTGTGGTTCAAGAATCAAAACGGACAGCACAACAGTGCCAAATTTGTACAGTGCTCCCATGCATTGCAAATCTTCAACTCCACGGGGGCAAAGAGAAGGAGGACAAAAATATAAAATTTCCAAAGGATAAGAAAGAGAGAAGGATCGATTAATCGGAACGAAGTTTCGATTTATCAATCAAAAGGGGAATATGCTAATAAATTTTCCAAAGGAATGAAAAACCATTAAAGAAAAAGGGTGACTTATTGATTATACAAGATTGAGTTTATTACAAAGAGGAACAAACTTAATGCAAACATGAATAAAAGTGAAAAACAGTACCAAAACAATTAGCATATGCATCACAAACCATGTAGCAAGTGATCAAAGAAATATGCAAGAATGATCATGATCAAAGTGTCGAAAATGCACATAATCGAGAATTGACAAATGACATATTGAAATATTGCATAGATGCTTCAAAGAATAGGTGAATAGCTCATAAAACATCCACAAATATTAAGCATATCGAGCCATGAAAGTTATATGAGGAAAGAATAGCAAACGAGCTTGAAAACAGGCAAAAAAAGACATTCTGCCCTTGAGTAACCAGTTACTTTAAGCAGCTAACTAGTTACTAGCTCAAAATGGATAAAATAGGCTAAAATTTTGCAGAGTAACCGGTTACCCTATATAGAGTAACTGGTTACCACTATAATAGTGGCAAGAATAGCTTTTGAAAATCACTTTTTACAACCAAAAGATTTCCCCAATCATCCATATGTTATGCTTGACATTTGTGCACGAAAAATGAAGTTCAAAAGCACTTAAACATCAATTAATCATCAATTGAAAGCATTAAACATGGAGAGAAAAGATCAAGAAATCACATGATTAAGCAAAACCGAAAAACTATCGAACTACATCGTAAACGCGCGAAATTGATTGAAACGGTAAATCAAGTGAAAGATAACCAACCTACAAGGCTGACATTTGCCTTGGATGTTTTTGATATTGATATATGACGTGAAGAAGCAACGAAAACCAGAGAATTCAGAATTTGCAACTGAACCGTGGCGAAACCGAGCAAATTGCGACGAAATCTCCAAATACGAAATTGCACCGAATAAGCTTGAAGTAATCACTTGAGATGAATCAAAAGCCAATAAAACTCCAGTAAATAAGGTAGAATCACAAGATGATGATGGCTAAGCTCAAGAGAAAGCACTTCCAATAAAGAAGTTGCTACTCTTTAATGGAGGATTTGAGCTATAATGAGGTTTTGGTAAGATGACGGAGATGAATGTGCAAATGTTGCAGAAAATTCAGAGAGAATATGAGAGAATTAAGAGTGATCAATGGGGAATTTGGAAATATGATTGAGCCCCCAAGAGGAGAAAATGATTCCACCCCTTGTGAAATGGTGGTGACTTGCTTATATAGAGTTTTGCTTCAGAATTGCTAGGTTCGAAGTGAGCTTTGGATGTAGACTCGAAACTAGCCTAGGAGTTAGTTAGGCTCAACTCACTGAGTTGGAGGTTAACTCAATTAGTTAGGTAGTTGACTCGGTAACCATCCCAATGCAAGTTGAAAATCTAATGGTTCACATGCTTGGAAACAAAGGTGTATGGTGGTCTTGATTGGAAATGATGTATTGGAGAAAATGCCTTCAAGTGTCTTGAATGTTCTTGAAGTCTCTAGAGTTATCTAGAAATGTCTAGAATGTTCCACATAATGCTAGAACCACATAAACCCCAAAATGTAGAGAGAAAAGAGGTTGTCCTAAAAAAATGCAGCAAAATCTACATTTTTGCACTAGGTAACCGGTTACCCTACTTTTCCTAGCAAATAAGTAACCAGTTACTTCGGGCAAAATTTGCCAAATTTGCTTGCAAAATGGTGTTGTGGCCACAGTTCCGATTTTTGACCTTTTGCTTTGATGAATATGCATAGGAACCTTCATTTTGTGCTTGTTTTTGATGATGTGATATCTTTAAGAGGATATGATTAATCGGGTCCGAAAAACCTAAAAGTTCCTGCAATAAAAACCACAGAGAAAAAGTGCTAACGCACATGTCAACAATGCAAATGCACATGCTTATTTAAACGGGACAAAGGAGGTCAAATTTCGGGTGACGACAACTGCCCCTATTTAATCTTCTTGGACCTGAATATTCGAATCGCGCCAGCTTTTCGATTATTCAAGGTGGAAGGAGATGAAATAAAAGAGTAGACCGAAAGATTTGGCCGACAGTGACTGATGGGAGGTAAAAATTTACTCAAAAGTAAGGTTTGGCTGAGATCTGCTGGGGAGGTTAATCAGTCAAAGGGAAGTATGCTATGATGTATATGCTATGATGTTCGACATGATGTTTGATATCATGCTATGCAGCGGCAAAGGTTAGGATGTAGTTTCTTCGGAGAACAGAGGTTATAGCAAAACGAACTCGACATCCTCAACTGGGGAACCCGATGATGCTGTTGGGAAAAAGCTTAGAAATCTCAGACTTCCAAACTATTACCAACACTGTTGCTGGAGAGAAAGGAACTTTCTAACAATAGCTGACCCTGGCTGGAGAATGAAGGAATCATGGCTGATCTTCAACTAACCAACTCTCCTGGGCTAAGAAAAGAATCAAGATAATCAAAATGAAGCGTCATCACAGCTGGGGAAGGAAAACCTTGCTCTGTTGGGGTGTTGCGAGAAATTCTGCTTCTACTGGGGAAAAGCAAACAAGTCTCTGCTTGGGGAATACGGCTCTTCTGAGGATATGGAAAACAAGTCCTTCCCTAGAACCAAACTGATGCTTGTTGGTGAAATTTTGGCTCGGTTGAGGAGTGAAGTGGTAATCAAACCTTCCAAAGAACCAAATCAGTACTTGCTGGGGAAAAGGAACGCAGTCAGCGTTCCTAGCCAATCATGATATTGTTCACCAAGAATCAAGTTTTTTAAAATAAAAAAAAAAGGAAAACTACCAATCTTCATTCAATAATTTCCGGTAAAGCATGCAATGCATAATGTTTTCCAGGTTGATTTTAGCTTTCATGTTTCTCAACGCTTTATAGCATTATGTGATCAAAAATAAATTTCAATTTGCAAACAAAATACTGAAAAGAAACACATGAGAAATCAAAGGATGAACATTTTATTGAATGTAAAAAGCTTTTGTACATAAGATGTGCACAAGGATGTAAAAATCCTTAAATGAGGAAATTTACAGTAAAATTGAAAAACAGAGTAAATGGAAATGGTAAATTTGACTTTGAATTGATTACAACATTGGCTACCATCCCCTGCAAAACCGAAAGTGACAGCGATATCAGAAAAGAAGAGCCTCTCAAAAATGACTTCTAGAACATTGTTTAGAGAACTCCAAGAGCATGAGATTGAAATTGGAAGACTAGAGAAGCATGAGACTCAAGAGAAGATACTAAAAAATATTTCTTTAAAAATTGATTCAAAGGGAAAAATTGGAAGAAGACATTCTGGATGAGGATGAGAATATCACTCTTCTTTTAAAAATGTTTGGAAATTTCTCCAAAATGATAAATCTTTTAATTTCAATAAAACGAGGAAATTTTTCAAAAAGAGGGTGGTGTCTACTTTAACCTAAAATTTTACATGCTTTGAATGTGGAAAGCAAGGACACATAAAGGTGGATTGCCCCAAGGTTTTTAAGAAAAAAAGTCACACTGGGAGAAAGGAATCAATATCTAAGAAGGTTTACCTAGCATGGGATAAAAATGAATTAAGTTCATTATCCAATTCAGAAAGCAAAGAATGAGCAAACATCGCAATAATGGCATCACATCATCATGATGATGAAGGAGTTGATGTTAGTAACAGAAAATTTCTTATAATTATGATACATAAAAAGCAATAAAAGAATTACTTAATGAATGTAAAATTCTATACAAAATAGTGTCAACACAAAAGAAAAAATTCATCTCTTGAAGAGAAAATTGACACTATGCAAAAAGATTTTGAAAAAAAGTTCTACATGCAATGATTGTAATTCTCTTTCTTTCAGAATTGTCCGATTAAATATAGTTATTGAAAGACATGAAAAAGGAAAAATTGGATTGAAAAGTGTTCTTGCTAAACAAAAATATTCCAATGATAAAAGTGGACTTGGATATTCAAAATTTGACAAGCCTAGTACGAATAAAACTACATTTGTCAACGAAAGTGACCAATCCAATAAAAAGAAATCAAATAATGTGCAATTTGTTCATCATCAACCTAAGACAAATTTTGTTCAAAATAGATCATATGTTCCTAGATGTAGGAGTAACATTATTCCTACTTGTTTCTATTAAGGTTTAAATGGTCACCTCCAAAATGCTTGCTTTGTAAGGAATTTTGGTGTTCCCAATGGTCAATGTGTGTGGGTTAAGAAAGGAAATAATTATCAAGGACCCAAAACATGTTGGTACCTAAAAAATCCTAATTTTTTTTAGGTATTCTTGAAAACCACTATAAATATGTGGTCTCTTGATAGTGGTTGTTAAAAGCACATGATCAAAGACAAAGGGATATGTCACATAGGGAGACAACAACAAAGAAAATATTCTTGGCATAGGAAAAGTTAGATCTCCTCCCTTCACAATAATTGAAGATGTACTCTATGCGAAGGATTAAAGCATAATCTTCTAAACAAAAGAAAACTTTACGACGAAGGTCTAAAAATCAATTTCACCAAATCTAAATCCATAACTAAAGAAGAAGCCACACATGAGATAAAGCTTATTGGTAAAAGAATTAAAAAACTTGTTATGATATCTTTGGATGATCTCTCTTTGAAAATAAAATTTTGTGTGGTAAGCAATAATGATGCATGGCTTTGGCACTAAAGAATAAACCATATCCATATGGAACATCTAAACAAATTAATTAAACATGATCTTGTTATTGGTTTACGAATGATGAAGTTTATCAAAGATAGATTGTTTGATGCGTGTCAGAAAGGAAAGCAAACCAAAACAAATTTCAAACTAAAGAATGTGGTAACAACTTCAAGGCCACTTCAATTGATACACATGAACTTGTTTGCCCCATCAAGGACAAGAAGCTTTGGAGGTAATGTATATGCTTTAGTTATTATTGATGAATTTATAGATATTCTTAGACAATATTTTTAGTAAAGAAAACCTACGCTTTCAAGGAATTCAAGAACTACACAAAACAAGTGCAACAAAAAAATCCATGAAGATTGCATCAATTAGAAGTGACCATGGTGGAGAGTTCTAGAATGCCTCATTTTAAGAGTTTTGCTATGAACATGGCATAATTAATAACTTTTTAGCACCAAAGACTCCCCAATAAAATGGAGTAGTTGAATGGAAAAATTGATCCTTAGTTGAACTTGCAAGAACTATGCTAAGATTGCTAAGTATTTTTAGGCAGACACGGTAAGAAAGACATGTTATGTCAGTAATTAGGTTATCATTAGGCCAATATTTAAAAAGAATCCATATGAACTCCTCAAGGGAAGAAATCCAAACATATCTCACTTTCATGTTTTTTGATGTAAATGTTTTGTCCTTAACAATGACAAAGACAATCTCAATAAGTTCGATGAGAAATCTGATGAAGATACTTTTCTTGGCTATTCTCTGTTAAGTAATGCTTATAGAATTTATAATAAAAGAACTTTAAATATCGAAGAATCAATGCATGCATATTTTGATGAATCTAAATCCTCTAAGGAGGATATAGTTATGTGTGATGATGATACTTTAGAAGTTCCTATGGAGGACATTGCCAAAGATGATAATATTGAACAATCCAAACACTAAGAGGAAATCATTCAACACGAGATGAACCAAGATGATCTTCCTCAAGAATGGAGAACACGTAAAGATAATCCCATTGACAATATCATTGTAGACATAAAAAAGGGGTTATCTACTCGTCTAAATCTTAAAGACGTTTGTCTAAACATGGAATATCTTTCTCAAATTGAACTTTCTAAAGTCAAAGAAGACTTAGATGATGATCAATGGATTCTAATTATCCAAGAGGAAATAAATTAATTTTAAAGAAAAAAAGTTTGGGATTTGATTCTTAGGCCAAAAGATAAGCATATCATTGGCACTAAACAAATTTTCAAAAATAAGCGAGATAAAAACGACATCATCATAAGAAACAAAGAAAGATTAGTATCCCAAGGCTATAATAAAGAAGAAGGTATAAACTTTGAAGAAACACTTTCTCTTGTTGCTAGATTAGAAGCAATTGGAATATTGGCAGCATATGTTTGTTCTTTGAATTTTCAGTTGTACCAAATGGATATCAAAAGTGAATTCTTGAATGGTCACATACTGGAAGAAGTTTATGTAAGTTAACCTCAAGTTTTTGAAGACTCCAGACATCCCTCCCATGTGTACAAAATAAAAAAAGGCTTCTTATTGATTGAAGCAAGCACTAAGAGCATGGTATAACAGGTTAAGCAATTTTCTTTGTGAAAAAGGCTTCGAAAAGGGTAAAGTTAACACTAATCTATTTATAAAAAGAAGTGATATACATATTCTCTTAGTATAGATCTATGTAGGTGAAATCATATTTGGATCCACAGATGAATCATTATGTGAATAATTCTCATCCATAACGCAAGGCGAATTTGAGATGTCCATGATAGGTAAGTTGAACTACTTCCTTGGGCTGCAAATTAAAAAAAAACTAAGAATGGAATATTCATCAACTAACATAAGTATGGAAAAGAGCTTCTTAGAATATTTGACATGGATACATGCAAAGAAATTGCTACACCAATGAGATCTAACACATATGTTGATCAAGATGAATCCACTGTTCCAATGGATATCACCAAATATTAAGGTATATTGGTTCTTTATTATATATAACGGTAAGTTTTCCTAATATCATGTTCAATGTATGTTTGTGTGCACTCTATCAAAAATGTCTGAAGGAATCTCATTTTTTTGGTGTGAAAAGAATAATGAAGTATCTCAAAGGAACAAAAAATGTTAGGTTATGGTACCCCCAAAGGTAGTGTATGTAGTATTGTTGGTGTTTCTAATTAAGATTATGCAGTATGTAAGACGGATAGAAAAGCAAGCTTGCGTAGCACTTAGTATCGTAGAAGCAAAATATATTGCTGCTAGAAGTTGTTGTGCACAGGTACTTTGGCTAAAGTAACAATTTTGTGACTATGGTGTAAATCTAAAGTACATCTCATTAAAATGTGATAACACCAGTGTGATCAACAAACCGAAAAAGCCAATCATACATTCAAGAAAAAAGCATATTGACATAATACATCACTTCCTAAGGGGTCATGTACTCAAAGACGATATGGAGATATTATTCATCGAAACGTATAATCAACTGGATGATATATTTACCATGCCACTACCAAAAGATTGATTCTTCAATTCCATTTATGAATTAACAGTCTCTATCTTTATATCATTTGATTATGTGTCTAATTATTGATATGTACATGCTTATATATGTTTATGTGTGTTTACTTGTGTTAAAATCTAAAATCTTTATGAATTTTTCAAAAATTTTATACATGCAATCGATTGTGACTAAGATGTAAATGATTGTCATGCGTTGAATTTTCAAAAATTTTCAAACAAATATTTGTGAAAATTTATTGTCCCTAGGATGCAACAAAATGTCACAATGCGATTTTAAAAATTTGTTAAATCTTTACTCAGATTTTGGTCCAATAATGTTGCTCTCTCTTCATTATAAAAGCAAAAGGACTACTCAATCTTGTAATGGAGATCTCTCACAGGGTGTGAGGGGACTAGATGTACCCTTGATTGGAATGGAGAACTAGTATATTTCTCTATGTCTTTTACTTTACTACACTTTACTTGCTTTTTGTTTCTTATTCGTTCATCTTTTCATTAATTCTGGAAAAATACAAGAAACCAGAAAAGTACATAAAATCTCTAAAAAGATCATTAAACCTAATTCACCCCTCTTAGGTTGCACTCAATACTTACACCTTTCCTGATTACCGAGGATACCACAACTTCCTCCAGGATTAATAGGCTTACACGTGCTACAACTACTTTATTTGTGGAAAATCCACCATCGTCTCTTATTCTAGTGAAGATGGGTCGGGATGCAGACCATCCTCCCCCCTGAAGGATGGTTCTCTTAAATAAACATGACTGTTTGGGGACATTGCATCAGGGTCAGTCACTAACTACCTCCTCCTACCCCCATTATTCCTCTTTAGATTCCTCGCATTCCTAAGGAAGCTGATGATGTTATCTCTACATAAGACATATCTTTCGGTCATAATCTTTTTGAGGTAGAAAAGATAAATCTTCTTTTTGAGGTTGCCTTTCACACCTATCAGACTGCTTCTTTTTTCTCCCTAGCCACTAATGGAAGATGGGACATCTTGGTTGTAGGTAACCCTACCAAGGAGAGGGACACTTGGAAGGGAAAGTGTGAAGCCATAGATCATAAGTTCTCCGCCTTCAAGAAGGAACTTTCCTACCTACAGGGAAAGGTTAAGCTTGTTGAGGCTTTGCAAGAAGATGGGAAGGTCCATGACTCCCCTTTGACTTTGGTTGTCCAGATCACTGAGTTGGAGTCCTCCCTCGAGGAAGAGAAGAAATGACATCAAGAAACTTCCAATTTTGTTGTTAAGACCAACCGTCATGTGGAGGAGACTAGGAAGACTCTTCAGCAAGAAAGTTCTAGAATTTCCTTCAACGAACTGTGCAAGTTGTGTAAGGGGTCCTCAACTAGGCAGTAAGTCAGTGAAGGAAGTATGTCTTGATATTCCTATCCCTGTTAAATGATTAGACCCTTTAAAGGCTGCTCTGGATGGGACTTCTAGGGGACCATGGCGCATTGTCTTCAGGCGTATAAGCTTGGTTTTTTTTATAAATTTTAAATTTTCCTTTAATAATTTACATGCTTTTGCGCTTTTGGCTAAGATAACAATATTTATATGAATACATTCTTACCTTAGTACTTCAGAGTTTTGTTTGATTTTTTGTACTTGACATGTATTTATCCATCCTTTATCACCGACTACTATCATTGATAAGCTTCTAGTGTCTCCACTTTGGGATTGATTAACAAGTTATTATTTTGTCAGGGCTTTCTTATCCTCATTGTAATTTAAAATTTTTTTTCCTCATGGGCGATGTTGGTGTTTGTGTTCCAGACCGATCCACTTTAAGTCCATGCCACTACAACTACGAGGCGTTGTCTCCTTTTCGTGTGAGAACCCCCACAAATTTGTCCTTTAAAAGAGGAGCCTCATCGAGTTGAGGTTTTTGATATGCTCTTTGAACTCTACAAACCCAACCAGAGTTTTTTGTTTCTAGCTCTAAAGGAAAAGAGTTGTTGTTGTTCTTCTACATCACTAGGAATCGTCCCTGACCAAAGGTAAGGTTCCTACCGCTTCCCTTAGGGTAAACTTGGTTTGGGGTGGACGTCTCCGGGGTTCAGCGCCTGCACTCTTGGAAAGGATAGCTCTGAAGAGAGGGTGGCGCAGCTATGTTGAGAAGAGTGCTCCTTCATCATGAAACTTGTCTTTAAAGAGTGACATATGCCATCCTGTATGGAATTACATGATTCTTTGTGATCACATTATTTCAAAATTAAAATACTAAGTATTGAAATTAAACAATGAGCTTTATATAGTATTTACATCATAAGGGAAGCTACAAGGGTACGATGTTCCTTTTTGTAATTCCTCGACTGGCGATACCACCGATCGAGGCAACTTTCTCTTCATCTGCCCGATGGATGATGGTTTTCCTAAAATTTATATGTGCACCCTTATCAGACCTGCTCTAGGAGACAGTCGACCTCTTCATAGACGTTGTTCTTTGATATCGTAGATGCATGGTTGTATCTAAAGATAGCTCAGTGTTATACCTTCTGAATAATTGGATGACATTATGTTTTCTTCCTTTCACTTTGGGCTATATGCTCTTCATTATCCTTAGATGTGTAATCAACAATGCGTTTACAAGAGACATGAGAGACTATCCTAGGGCTCCTAGTTGGATCATGATCCCGTTGAGAGCATTACCAAATGGAGATGATTTTTATTTAAATAATTCTTTGCTAAACCTTCCTCGGTCTGTACGGATTGAAAATGATTTCCTTCTTTCTCCATACTGTCTTCTTATGGATTGTGGGAGATGGGCATGAAGTTAGATGAGAGTGTCAACCAGGGGAGTCTTAAATGAAATTCCATTTTACATTATTGGGAGAACAATATGTCTTTTTGTTACATCCTATATGTTTCACTAGAGTAACCTATAGAGTTTGAAGGTGAGAAAAGTACACAAGAAGGGGGGTTGAATTGTGTTTTATGTTTTCTTAGTTTGTATCTAATTAGAGTTCAAAACCTAAACTGGTGTTTAGATTCTGATTAATTCTTAGCAGCGGAATGTTAATAGAAGAAAATAAATAATAGTATAAGACACAAAGGTTTATATTAGTTCCTCCCAAACTAAGAGTAGCCCAGTCCCCTTGCTTCACAAGAGATTTTCACTATAATCAAATCATGATTACAATCGCTTATGCATTCTGAATAAGAATTTTACATTTGCTTAGACCCAAGGTCCAAGAATTTTTGCTCAAGCTCCTCACTCGAGACTTCTTGCTTAGGTTCCACGAACCCAAGACTTCCTTGCTTAGGCCCTCAGCCTAAGACTTATGCTCAAGCCCTCAAAACCAAGACTTCTACTCCAAGCCACTATGACCGAGACTTCTTTTCCAAGCCACTTTAGCCGAGACTTCTGCTCCAAGCCACTATGGCCGAGACTTATGCTCCAAGCCACTATGGCCGAGACTTCTGCTCCGATCCACTATGGTCACTACTTTCCTTCTTGAATCACAACCCAAGACGTTCCTTGCTCAATCAATCTACTTGTTTAAGACTTTCACAACTCAAGCACATAGCAAGAGACTTACGTGGCTCAAGCATCTTGGCTCGAGACTTCCTTGCTTAAGTCCCAATGACTTAAGACTTTGGCTCAATCACCTAGTAATTAAGACTTGCATTTCTCAAGCACATAGCAAGAGACTTACATGGCTCAACCATCTTGGCTCGAGACTTCCTTGATTAAGTCTCAATGACTTAAGACTTTTGCTCAAGCACATAGCAAGAGACTTTGATTTAAACTTCTAAACAAGTTCAGCAAAATAGAGAATAAGGTGTACTTGATACAAGTATCAGAGGTATGGGAAATCACCATAACAAAGACCTAAAGCACTTAATATTTCTAAGATATTCAATGTGTAAGAAATCTTAAGGCTTTTACAATTAAAACAAACAACAAAAAATCTGCATATACAATGGTGTGATAATTGTTGATCTTGTTACTCCTTCTTCTGGATAATCCTTGTTATAGATTTAGTTTGAACCTTCAACCATATATATAGCCTTTGCAGAAACTAGTCGCTAAAGAGGTAACTTGATCAAGAGTCTTTGCTTTTGCTTCATAATACAAGAGAAGTTGAAGATAGATACACCATAAGATCTTGATCCAATATAAAACATGTTTAACTTTTGAGTCTTCAAGAGATCCTATACTATTATAGCCATTGAGAGTAGATATCCATAAAGTATGTCAGCCTTTCTTGAGCCTTACAATCTGTAGACTCTAGCTGACAAACTGATTTAACAATTGCTTTCTGAAGTACAAATAGATTCAGCTTTATCACCAACTCTGAATGGTATCAGAACCTTCTTCTAATGCTGAGACCTTCAGCTTTAGAGTCTACGTTAGACATCACTTAGCAAGTGTTCTTTAGATTCTTCCACTAGAAGCTAGCAATTCAACAACTCCCAAGTGTGCCAATGTAAAACAGATTCTGACTATAATATTTACAAGTATTAGAACCTGCACACATGTAACACACATAAAATAAAATAAAAATTCTTTCAATACTTTGTTATTATCAAAACCCAAGGAAAATACGTTATGAACAAATCTTGTTCTAACAATCTCCCCCTTTTTTGTGATGACAAACTAAGTATTTAAGCACAATGTTAGGTAGTTATAATTTTATCTACAACATCATGGTATGAGATTCGTAAGCTCCCCCTAAGTCTAATAGTCTAAAGTAGAGTTTTGTAGACCCATACCAAGTACTACTTTCAAGAAAAAGTAATTTAGTTTTCTTAGTAACATCCGAGTCTGAGGTTTCTAAGCTCCCCCTGAGTCAAACAATTCCAAGTTGAGGTTTGTAAGCTCCTCTTTAGTTCCTTATTTAAGAAAACCAAAAAAAATATTTTATCTTCCTTTGGAAACATCAGAATATGAGGTTTATAAGCTTCTTCTGAGTGTGATATGCTAAGGTTGAGGTTTGTAAGCTCCTCCTTAGTTCTATGTACAAGAAAGCTAAAATGTGTCTCCCAGGAAAGATAACCATAATAACAGAAATTTAAATAACAAAATTATAAATGACCAATATATATAACTGAATAGGTACTCAATAGGTTTCGTTTCTAATTATATATTTACCATCATTTTTCCCTCTTTTTTCACATCAAAAAGAGAGAAGAAGAAAATAATTACAATCATAAATCCATCACAGGTCATCATTACAGGATCAATTTCCAGGAAATGAAAAAAGATCAAGTAACAAGGGTCATTAAGGATTGTAAAGTGCATGCTTTAAATTTTTAGTGATCATTATTGTTTCAAGAATCAAGAAAGGATTTAAACCAGTCATTTGGGTTACTTAGAAGTCATTATAAAAGCAATTAAAACCTAGTTCATTTTCATCAACATCCACCAGAGTCATGGAGTCATCAACTGAGAGTCATAATACTTCTGTCGTGTCCAGAACCTACAACAATGAGTTGTTTCTGAGTCACCCGCAACTGGGCATGTGCCCTCTACAAAGCTTACTTCTGACGAGGCAACGTCAACACTTCCAAAACAACCTACAGGGGTAGCAGAGAAAGAAGCTGCGATGAAGCTAAGAAGGAAAATATGAAGAGGTCAAAGAGAAGAAGACAGTTCAACAAAATATTTTACCTTTCAATCCCAGAGGTAGAAGAGGAAGAAGCTGATGAGGATGAACTAAATATGGATTATGACAACTATTATTATCACAAGGCTCATAATTACTTAGATAGAGATCTATTCTAAGATCATACGGTTCCCAAAAAAATAATTTGTAATTCTTCCACTTTAATCAATGAAATAGTACTTTTGACTAATTTATTTATTACATGCAAATACTCTCAATAATTTCCCTTTTGATTTTATGATAAACATAAATGAAGTAAAACTGAAACTAGAAGTAACAGTTAAACATGTTAACTATAGCATTCATTGTTGTTAAATAATCTTTAAAATGTCAAACTGTTAGATAACATTTCCAAGATTTATAATTTAAGATATTGAATAGACTTAGTCAATATTAAAATAACAGATACTTAGAACAATGTATGTAACACGTTTATATAAGGACTCATAGCATACTGTCGCTACCGTGAAAATAAGGTGCCGGAAAAACAGAAGAGTCGCCACCTTTCGTTATTTATCCCACAGAACGGGAAAGGAAACGATCGGAAAAACCTGACGAAAAGGTATAAGACAAGGTCATCGCAACCATGTCTGGGTTCGGGAGTCGGTTACGCAAGGGGAAGGTATTAGCACCCCTCACGTCTATCGTACTCGATGGGATCCATGTTTGTTGTGTTTATCTGACGGGTTGGTTATCTATCTACGCTAAAAGTCTGTTCTGAAAAGAAAAGAAAAATGACTCGGCAGAACACAACAGTTCCATGCCTACGTATTCCCGTCTAGAACGAAAAATCAGAGTCAACGTAGTTCGCCTAACTACGGGTTACGGGGGAAGGTTGCTCGCAGAGATATCGCATCTCGTGCCTACATACTTTCACACAGCGTGAAAGATCAGAGCAAACGTAGTTTGAGACAACGAGAGACACAATTTTGTCTTTTTTATCCGAGTAGGGTTAACATACGGTTCCAGCAGTTTGGTGTATGCAGCTCGCTCGACGGAGACTTAGGCGTTTACCGTTTGTGGTAGAACCGGGAGTTAACAAAACTCTCCTTCTGAAAAGGGTTTCCAAGGGATTAAAGGTCCAAGAGGACAAAAAGATGTTTGATCTTTGTTTTCTGTTTTTTAGAAGAAGTATCTTTTATGGATGTTTGCAACTGATATCACACTAGAGACTATGACCTGAGAGTGAATGCGTCGCATGTCACCCAAAGGGTGCCATACTAAACATCCAAGCTGTTGAAAAGAAACTCTCTAACAACCCTTTCTCAAGTAGCTTAAGGCTCGTAACGTACGACATCAATTAACCTGTATTACTATATTTTGATTTGTTTGAAGATGAGAAGAGAAAAGACGCACTAAAGGGGAACTGATCCAATCCTAAAGTTGTCATGCAAAATTGATCCTATGGTTGAGGTTAGGAGGGAGCTACCTAATTTTATCATGCATGGTTAGAACCCTAATGTCTGTCATAACTTCTCTTGAACAAGAGAAGTCAGAGTTCTTAGGGGAACATGGCAAAAGAAAGCAACAACAAAAGAAATAACTGTAAAGAAACAATTGTAAATAAAATGCATGCAATGCAACAAACAAGCAGAAGGATCCAAGCTCAACTTCTAGAGCAATCAAGCCCAAAGGAAAGATACAAAGCACAGGCAAGGGAGACAGACTCAACCTTAAGCCAGCAAGCAAAGCCAATCAATAACAGTCAAGCAGAGGGAGACAGACTCAACCTCTAAATGCAGACAAGCAAAGGGAGCAAGCTCAGCCTTTAGGATGCTCTTAGGCCTAGAAACATCTATATGAGAACCTAGTCTAATGCAACACACCAAACAGTCACACAAGCAATAATCAAGCAATCAGAAAAAATAGCAGACAAAAAAAACAGACAAACAACTCAACAACAAAGCAGATAAACAACAAAACAATCAACAATCTGCAAACAAATTCAAGCCCAAGCCATCTTCAATAGAAGTCTTCATCTTCATGCTTCAACAAGCTCCAACAAGAGAGAAGAAAGTTAACATCAAGATTATTGCTTGATGATGGGAAGTAGGATGGAAACCAAAGGAATCCATCCTGGCACTCAACCATACATCTGAGATAGGCATCCTCAAAGGTTCTACCTCTTGTGAAATGCCACACATCCTTCCAAAGGAAAGATGAGGCTTCCACATAGGGACCTTGAATCATAGGATGGGAATAGAAAGCAATCAAGGCAATCCATGTTTATGTGAAGAAAGAGAAACTAAACTAAGCTCTTCCTAAACCCTAATTCTTACAAGCTCAAAGAAAGCTATCAAAAGGAAGTCTAAACACCAAATCAAGCCTAGGTATCCAAGATAAAGAAACCTCAAGATGTCTAATGAACCACCACAAGAGATTTAGAAGCTTATTTGCAATAAAATCCACCTTTGAGATTCAACTAAGGGAAAAGCTACACTAGAAGCAACCTAATCAACACCTTAAATGTTAAATCTACTTAAAATCCTAAAACACCTTCTAAAATTCTACCAAATTTTCTAAGGGATCCTAAACATGTTATTGATCTGTGGGCAAAGGATCAGAGTCTTAATCTAAAGGGAAAGCACCTAAAGAAATCCTAAAACCCAAAGAGGTCACAAGAAACCCTAAAAATGGAAGGTCAAGGGAACTAGTCCTAAACAAAATCTAATGTTATCTAAAAAATTTGAATTAACTCCTAGGGGATCATGCATCTCTATACTAGCAACCAACAAAAAATCTCATCCAAATTCAATACCAAATGGCCATACAAAAATCAGCAAAACAATGAGAAATAAGCCAAAAATAAGGAATTAATAAAAATGCAAAAAATCAACTTAAATTGAAAATTGCATGAAAATGAAATGTAAAAGCATCAGAAAATTAAACACAAAATCCAGAGCAAGTACATATTTTTGTTTTATTTTCTGATCAATATTGGATATATTGTGAATTTAAAATGAAACAATCAATTAAAATAAAAAGAAAATGAAATAAAAACAAATAAAGCCAGAATTAAATCAGAGGCGTAGGATCTAGAGACTTAGTATGCTAATCCAAGGGATCTGGTGCTGCCACCTAATAAATGAAACGCAGCGTTTCGGAAGTCAAAGTTCAAAGTTCAGATTAAAACGTGATCGTTGGATGCGTGGACAAAGTCTTCAAATTAAGCAGATCCAAGGGCCATGTAGTTGTCTTTCTCGTTTGAACTGGCAATGGAGGGAAAGACCTCAGGTGAACCAGACGGTGGCTCCGGTGGCTGAGCCACCGTCTTCTCCGGCAAGCCAAAAGTTACAGGTCACCAAACCTTAACAAAAGTTACACAATTCCACTCCATTTTTCACGTAGATCTCAAATATCATGTTCACTCATCATAATTCCTTCTAGGATTTGAGATTCGAACGCCAACAGAAAATACTCCATAAATCTAATCATCATCAAAACTCAATCTAAAGCCATGGATCAATTCCTCACACTTCATAGATCAACATAAGCTATCTAGATCATGTCAAAACCTCAAGAACAGGCCAATTCGAATCCAAACAGAAATCATGTTGCATCTTAATTTGTCTCTAAACCTTCAAATTTTGATCTGAAATCCATCTAATCATCTTCCTAAACCTTATCCTCATGCTAAAACATGCTAGATCATCATGAATCTACAACAATTTTGAAAGTTGCATACCTGAGTTGAAGATTCAAATTGAGCACTTCCTCTATGACTCAAGCCTCCAGATGATGCAGATTCCTTCCTTGATGAATGATAAAGCTCCTAGAAACCACAATTTGCTCTGAAATGCAGTCAAACTGAAAACACGATTTTCACTTGGAGCTTTGAAATTCACTCTGCAATCTCTGGCTATGGCACGAAACAATCACCAACCTTGATCCCAATCACCTTCTGAACTTAAATAGAAGTGATTTTGATTAGTTGGAGGCCCAATGGAGGCCCAATCAGTGAGATCCAATTTTCACTTTTGCTTGAAATTTCCAACTCTGGTGTACACAATTGAGAGCTTAATCTTATCATATGCCCAAGGTTTGATGTGTTACTTATTTAAGAAGTAACAAGTTACAACACCATGAATTATGCTTCAAAATGACTTTCCAATATTGTCAATGTGCTCAAAATGATTTTTCTGATTAAAATAAGCACTCATTTGGTCCTATTTGAACACATGAATTAATTTGAGTTTTTTTCACATAAATGCCTTTTAAATCCCCTTTTGTCAATTTCCTTCAAACCAAGTCTCACCCTAAGCCAAATCAATTTATCCTTGATACATGGTTGACCTAAAAACATCATTTTGAGCAAGTTTTGTGTTGGACAAAACTTCATTTGAAGCTTGCAAGATAGTGAAAATGACCTATAATGCCAAATGACCTATAATCTCACTTTCCCAAAATACCCCTAACTTGTAAACCTCATAACTTGAGTTCTAAATATCAGATGGAAGACTTCTAGTACAATTTGGAAATCTAAGATCAAAACCTACAACTTTCATGTTGGCCAAAGTTTAGGAGAAACATCCTTCTAGGTCAAACATTCCATGGAAGTTGGTTGACTTTTGCAGACAAATTTCACATTCATCTGATGACCTGCAACTTGTCTGGATCATAACTTGAGTTCTATAAATACAATGGAAGACTTCTAGTACTCAAATTAAAGCTAACAACATTCTCTACAAGTTTTATGTTGGCCAAAAGTTGATATGAAACTTGTATCTTGAGATAAGTGGTCTTGAAGTTAGGCACTAAATAGGGGATTTTACCCTGAGAACCCTAGTTTAGCAACTCCTCACACTTGGGATTCTTCTTGGATTGATCTTGGAATATCACCTCATGTATTTCAACACAACTTACCATGATCACAAAGACTTATAATTGGGCTTTGATCCTCTTCAATTGCACAGTTGACTTAGGGTTACTAAGATGAAAACCCTAATTGCAACACCCTCAATTGTGGCTCTTCACACTTGGCATAATGATTTGTTTGAGCTCCACCATGACCCTCAAGGCACTCTATGAGCTCTATCCATATACCCTATCCATGATTAAGGCTTCACAACCCACTGATGGTCTTCAGTTGGTCATCAAGTTAGGAGATGAACCCTATACAAACAACCAATCTTCTCAAGAACACAACCCTCTTCCTGATGACTTTGGTGCCTTCTCAAGCTTGAATAAGACCTCTAGATAGGTTCCTCTTGATATAAACCACACTTGATCCCCTGCTACATAAATAATTCTATGCTATGCAAATGCTAGATCAATGATATGCTAATGCAATGAAACATAAACCAAGTAAGAAAAAGGTTAGGCAAATTTTGGGGTGCAACAGCTACCCCTATTCAAGCGACTTGGACCCGACTGGATGAAAAGTGAACGAATTTCAGCCAATCGAGGTAGAAGACGGCTGAATACCAAAGAACCCGAAAATTTGCTAACCGAAACAATAAACTGCACAAACTGTTTGGGGAAAACATCCAGAAAATTGAATCCGGTTGTCACGATAACAACTGATCAGTCATCTGATAAAGAACCTGATCTCAACATCAACTACCTGCATGACGCGATAGGTGTCGAATCCACATACTATATTAACAACAAATGTACACTACAATGAGCGGGCACCGAGCCACAGGACCATATCGAAATATTATCCTTGACCTTCCATCTCCGAAGAAACGGGCAAAGCACTACGTAAAAGTGTGAATCATCAGTATCTTTGACCTTCCATTTCCGCAGAAACGGGCATACGCTAAATAAAAGCGAGGATCGTCAATATCTCTGACCTTCCATTTCCGCAGAAACGGGCATACGCAACATAAAAGCGAGTATCATCAATATCTCTGACCTTCCATTTCCGTAGAAACGGGCATACGCTAAATAAAAGCGAGAACCGTCAATATCTCTGACCTTCCATTTCCGCAGAAACGGGCATACGCTAAATAAAAGCGAGAATCATCAATATCTATGACCTTCCATTTTCGCAGAAACGGGCATACGCTAAATAAAAGTGAGAATCGTCAATATCTCTGACCTTCCATTTCCGCAGAAACGGGCATACGCTAAATAATAGCGAGTACTGTCAATATCTCTGACCTTCCATTTCCGTAGAAACGGGCATACACTAAATAAAAGTGTGAACCATCAATATCTCTGACCTTCCATTTTCGCAGAAACGGGCATATGCTAAATAAAAGCGAGTACTGAGCATCCAAAGACTTGAACAAGCAACTCTGCGGGGAATTTCTGACATCAGCTACCAGACATCCATCTTTAGCAAAAATGGGTAACAACTTCGAAGGTATAATCATGAAGTCTTTCAATGCTGACATAACAACCATCCGAGGAAAACTCCACTGGGTAAGTCCTGACGTCACATGCCAGACATTTACCCTGACAACCAGTAACGACCTCAAAGGTCTAATCCCTAAAATCTTTCCTTTTAAAACGCTGACGTAACAACAATCCGAGAAAAACTCCGCTGGGGAAACAGAGGAACTTAACCAAGCAACTCTGATGAGGGAACACGTGATAGGACGAACGTTATCATCACATGTCTCATGCCCACAAAATTCGAATATTCGAAAACCATCCTGAACAAGAATTCCAATTACCTGCAGGGAAAACACATGAAACAAAGAGGTAACCAACCTGGCTTATGATTCAAAATGCATATGTTTGAAAATGGCGTAATGCTCCATACGGAATGGAAATGCTACGCGTCTGACGATGAAATGAAAATATGATGCAGATATGATGATATATGCAAGGATGCAAATGCAGGCTCGGGCTGCCGGAGAAAAGCTGGATACAGAACCGCTTCAGAAAAATAAATGCTGAAGACAAAGCCAACTCCGCTGGGGATAATCGGGTATCCCAGAATTATCTTAGCAAAATAAATGCTAGAAAGGTGAACCGACTCCGCTGGGGGAAGAAACAATCCTGTTGGGGGATAGCTTAACAAATCCGTAGTCACGAACTCTGCTGAGGATGATCAACCTATTGGAGGAAAGACAACCTGCTGGAGAACAGAAAGAGCCATCCTGCATGGGGACGATCCTTTTCAAAACCACTGGCAACCTGGTTGTACCCTGTGAGGTCTTCACCGGGGATTAAATGTGCACATGACCATCGCTGGGGATGTACATCACTGCCTGACCACTTGCTAACTCGCATCCAACTCTTCTGGGGATGAAAATGCAACTTCCATCTGCTGGGGAGGAACAAGATCACATGGTGCCTGCTCCTACGTTAAGGAACTCTGGCTGGGAAAACACGACCCTGTGGCTGTTTGCTCCGAAGGTAACGACCCTGCAAAATACGAGCAACAACAAGATATCCTATACAAAAGGAAATATCCAGGTCAATAGCCGTGACAATTGCTCAGTCAATTCAAAGTTTTAACAATTATTGGCTGAGGCCTGCAAGTTTATGCACATGCAAGTTTATCAAAAACATCGGCGTTTTCCACAAACAAAACAGTAAAAGTTAAAACAAGAAACAAACATCATGTACTGGATATGCGTTTATTGATAACGGGCATGTAAATAGGCAAAGTTTTGTACAATGGATGCAACTCCTGAAAAGAGGAAGCTACAAAAATAAATACAAATATGTACAGAGGTACAAAGGAATTTGTATACATGTCGGCAACGTGGTACAGACAAACACCATGAGCTGATCCCCCTATGACTCGCCTGACTTCGCCGCTTCCCCGATACTCCGTCCTCGGAAGAAATTGACTTGGATAATCGACCCTCAGGTACACCCAAACCACTAAGCAATGCAGTATCAAACTCGGACCGCAGTCATTTGCTTTTTCAATCTCTAACTTTTGCCTGAATCGCCCTTTGCGGGTTTTCAATTCACCGCGATACCAATTTTTGCCGGAGTCGCCTTTTCTGGTTTTCGACTTCGCGGGTGTACGTCTTTTCAATGTTTATCCCTAATTTTTGCCCGAACCTTTTCTTTTTCTTTTTGGTTCACCGGGATGCCCCATTTTTGCCTGGACTTTCTTTTTCCTGTCCAGCGGGTCTCTTTAAGCAAAGTATTTTTTAACTGCGTCCGAGTTCACAGGGGATGTAAAATCCTTGCCATCCATGATGGACAACAGTAAGGCTCCTCCAGAGAATACCTTTCGAACGATGTATGGACCTTCATAGTTGGGAGTCCATTTGCCCCTGTGATCTGATTGTGGTGGGAGAATCTTCTTCAGCACAAGATCGCCCGTCTGAAAGCTTCGAAGGCGCACCTTCTTGTCGTAAGCTTTCTTCATCCGGCTCTGGTATAACCGACCATATGCGATAGATGCAAGTCTCTTCTCATCCATCAAACTGAGCTGATTCAGCCTATTCCTTATCCACTCTGCCTCATCTAGTTGGACATCGAGCAAAACTCTCAAAGAAGGATTCTCAACTTCCAATGGTAGGACAACTTCCATACCATACACCAGTGAGAAAGGTGTTGCCCCGGTTGATGTGCGTACCTTCATACGATAATCGTGCAAAGCGAAGGGCAACATCTCGTGCCAGTATTTGTATGTTACAACCATCTTCTGAACTATCTTCTTGATGTTCTTTTTGGCCGCCTCGACAACTCCATTCATTTTGGGCCGATAGGGAGATGAGTTGTGATGCTCAATCTTGAAATTTTGGTACAATTCCTTCATCATCTTATTATTCAGGTTCGAACCATTGTCAGTAATGATTCTTTCAGGGATGCCGTATCTGCAGATGATGTCCTCTTTGATAAACCGGGCTACTACTTGCTTGGTAACATTAGCGTACGACGCTGCTTCAACCCATTTGGTAAAGTAATCGATAACTACCAAGATGAACCGGTGTCCGTTGGATGCGGTGGGCTCAATTTTGCCAATCATATCGATGCCCCACATGGAGAAAGGCCACGGGGACGCCATAATATTCAGAGGGCTCAGCGGCACCTGAATCTTGTCTGCATAAATTTGGCATTTATGGCACTTCTTTGCAAACTTAAAGCAATCTCTTTCCATCGCCAGCCATTAATACCCTGCCCGTAATAACTTTCGAGACATAGCGTGTCCACCGGTGTACGTGCCAAAGGTACCCTCGCGGACCTCTTTCATAAGTAGATTAACTTCCTTCTCGTCCACACATCGCAATAGCACCAAATCATGGTTTCTCCTGTACATAACACCATCTGGATTCAAGTAGAAGTTGCCAGCCAATCTCCTAAGAGTCTTCTTATCGCGGCTGGATGCCCCAGTCGGATACTCCTGGTTCTTTAGGAAATTCTAGATATCAAAATACCACGGCTTGCCATCGGAAGCTTCCTCAATGGAGAATATGAAAGTGGGCATATCAAGGCGAGAGATAACTATTCTGGGAGCATCATTCCAGAAGTTAACTTTGTACATCGAAGACAACGTCGCAAGAGCGTCAGCCATCTGATTTTCTGCCCGCGGCACATGGTGAAACTCTACCCTGTCAAAGAAAGGCAACAACCTCCTTGCATAATTCATGTACGGTATCAGATTTGGCTGACGAGTCTCCCATTCTCCCTTGATCTGGTTCACGACTAGCGCGGAGTCTCCATACACATCAAGATTTTTAATCCTCAAATCAATAGCCTCCTCGAGACCCATGATACACGCCTCATATTCAACCTCATTATTGGTAACTGGAAATGTCAATCTTGCAGTGAACGGGATGTGCGTCCCATGGGGAGTCGTGATGATTGCCCCAATTCCACTTCCATATAAATTAACAGCCCTGTCAAAAATCAATTGCCATTGGGAATCCCGCTCCGGACCTTCACCATGCAACGACTCCTCGCAATCTTTCATCTTTAAGTACATGATATCCTCGTCAGGAAAATCAAACTTCATTGGCTGGTAATCATCGATTGGCTGCTCGGCCAGGTACTCTAACAGTACGCTACCTTTGATAGCCTTTTGCGAGACATACTGTATATCGTACTCTGTCAGTACCATCTTCCATCGGGCAATCCTTCCAGAAAGTGCCTGCTTTTCAAAGACATATTTGATCGGATCCATCTTCGAAATCAGCATGGTTGTATGATTTAGCATGTATTGTCTCAGACGTTTGGCAGCCCAAGCAAATGCACAACACGTCTTTTCGAGCATGGAGTAACGGGATTCACAGTCTGTGAAATTTTTACTCAAGTAATAGATTGCATGCTCTTTTCGTCCAGTCTCATCATGTTGACCGAGAACACAACCCATATTGTTCTCAAGAACTGTCAAGTACATGATTAGTGGTCTTCCATCTACTGGGGGTATCAATACCGGAGGTTCCTGCAAGTATTCTTTTATTCTTTCAAACACCTTTTGACAATCTTCGTTCAAGACAATCGCCTGATCTTTTTTCAACAGTTTAAACATCGGCTCATACGTGGCTGTAAGGTGAGATATGAACCGGGCAATGTAGTTCAACCTCCCCAAAAAGCCACGAACCTCTTTCTCTGTTTTAGGCGCTGGCATTTCTTGTATCGCTTTTATTTTTGCAGGATCAACCTCAATTCCTTTTTCACTGACAATGAACCCCAGTAACTTTCCGGATCTCACCACGAAGGTGCACTTATTCAGATTCAGCCTCAGCCTGAATTTCCTAAGCCTCTCAAACAATTTCAGAAGATTCACCAGATGCTCTTCCTCCGTCTGGGGTTTGGCAATCATATCGTCAACATAGACCTCAATCTCTTTATGCATCATGTCATGAAAGAGTGTCGTCATAGCACATTGATATGTTGCCCCAGCGTTCTTCAAACCAAAGGGCATCACTTTGTAGCAGAACGTTCCCCACGGGATAATGAAAGTTGTTTTCTCCATATCCTCTGGCGCCATCTTAATCTGATTATAGCCTGAAAAGCTGTCCATGAAGGAAAATACAGAGAATTGAGCATTATTGTCGACCAATACGTCAATATGAGGAAGCGGGAAGTCATCCTTAGGGCTCGCCTTGTTCAGATCCCGATAGTCAACGCACATCCGTACCTTACCATCTTTCTTTGGTACAGGTACTATATTGGCGACCCAAGGAGGGTAAGCTGTAACAGCTAGAAAACCAGCGTCCCACTGTTTCTGTACTTCCTCTTTAATTTTTACGGCCATATCTGGTTTCGTTCTTCTGAGCTTTTGCTTGACCAGAGGACAGTTTTCACGCAATGGCAAGTGGTGGACCATAATATCAGTGTCTAACCCAGGCATATCTTCATAAGACCAAGCAAAGATGTCATTATACTCTCGAAGCATCTCGACAAGTCTCTGCTTGATATCACTTTGCAGCGCAGCCCCTATCCGGACATTCCTGACAACTTCTTCGGAACCCAAATTAACAACCTCAATATCCTCCTGATGAGGCAGAATGATTTTCTCTTCTTGTCTCACGAGTCGAGTCAGCTCTTCTGGTAAGTCGTCGTCCTCAACAATCTCTTCCTCGGCTTGAAATATCGGGTGCTCAAAGTTGAAGCGAGTCATAGGGAGTTCTTGATCGGTGTCATCTGAAATGTGGATCCTGCAAGAGAAAGGGTTAAATGCTTCAAATGATATGCAAACGAAGCACACAACCACATTGCCATTTTATTGATAAAAATAAAAAACAGAAAAACAGGGATCACAAAATTTGCATGAGGAAAACGCCTTTATTTGATGATTAAAACAAAGTATACACATAAACAAGTAGGCCCTGAAATGCCCCGGGTAGGACATAGGATTGTACAATAATCGAAAAAACAAGGCATTATTGTTTCGTCGTCACTTGAATAAAGTCCTGGATAGACTAGTTGCATAGGCTTTGTCCTGACTCGCTGGGCTTGATCCATGAATCCATGTCACAGTCGCTATCTCCATCCTCACTGTCAGACACAGCATTGATCAGTTCAAAACTGAATCCTCCTGGAGTAAACACAATCGGCCCTTTGAACTTTGGCGCGCTCTGTGATGAAGATGACGACGACGAGCGATACCCTAAGCCAAAATTGTCATGCTTAACCGGAATCTCCAGAACTTGACCCCAACCTTTGGTTTCCCCGGCCTAAACTACCGCTTGGGCTTCTCTATACGAAGACATAGCCACCTCTGGCCCACTGCTTATGACAGGAGACTTGTCTCTGATCTGCACTCCTTCAAAAGCCTGGCACAATGTCTCATGGATCTCCCTATCCACTTCGACATATTTGAACGACGACAAATGACTTACCAGGATGTCTTCCTCCCCACATATGGTGACAATGCTACCACCGAACATATACTTGAGCTTTTGGTGCAACGTGGACGTTACAGGCCCTGCAGAGTGAATCCAAGGTCGTCCAAGCAAACAGCTATAAGCTGGCTGTATATCCATAATGTAAAATACAGTGTCAAACACCTCTGAACCGACCTAGATGGGTAAAGTCAATTCTCCAAACACGGACCTTCTAGTCCCGTCAAATGCTTTCACCACCAAGTTTCTTGGCGTGCATACTATACCTCGGGGATCTAGCTTCAACAACGCCTTCTTGGGCAAAACATTCAAGGACGAACCAGTGTCAACAAGAACATGAGACATAATAGTGCCCCTACACTCGACTAAAATATGCAACGCACTGTTGTGGTTGCGGCCCCTGGGTGTTAAATCAAAATCAGTAAAGCCAAGGCCATGCCCTGCATTCACGTGCGCAATCACTCCTTCGAGCTGATTCACAGATATCTCCTGGGGTACATAAGCAGTTTCAAGGGCTTTCAGCAAAGCGTTCCGATGGGCCTCGAAACAAAGCAACAATGACAAAATCGAGATTTTGGAAGGCGTCTGCTGCAGATGATCGACAGTTTTATAATCACTCTTCCGAATTAGTCTCATGAATTCTTCCACGTCTTTAGTCAAAGCCTCTTTTTCCTTCTCTTGAGAAGGTCCTTCTTCATTGACTTTACCCTTCCCTTTGGCAATCCTCTCAGCCTCTACTTCTGGTGACGCAAAAATTCTACCACTGCGGGTTATGCCTCCTGCCCCCACAAGGTTATCAATCGACCCTACCGGCGGGCTTGCCAGGTTAATCTTTTCTCCATTGCAGTAAACTTCCGCCCCATAATTCCAAGGGATGGCTTTAGTGCTTTCATATGGAATGGGTCCAGCTTTGGTTATAGTGATAGTCGGTCGCTTGGGAGGCGCCGATATCGTGACAGTCTTAAACGTGATCGTAACTGTTGCAACTTCACCCTGCTTTTCATCTATTACCTCAACAGGCTTCTCTCCAGCAGTACGGTCGAATTACAGCGTTCCTTCATTAATCAGCCCTTGAATACCTCTCCTTAAGTTATCACAACCCTCAGGCCGGGCCAAACAGTCAACACAATCTGTATCACAACCAGGGAACACTCCCCCTTTCAGCAACCTGCTCTTTACACAACCCAGAGGCGTCTTCAATTCATCCACGTTCATAACCAGATTTAGGCTGGTATCTTCTAAGACTGCACCCACCTGCGCAGATCCGTGAGATGGCATCAGATTTTTCTCAATATTGGGTGCCTCATTACCAAAGTTTATAGCCTTGCTATCTATCAAATCTTGCACCTTGTGCTTGAATGCTTGACAATTCTCTATGTTGTGATCGGGCGCCCCGGAGTGGAATTCACAATGTGCATTGGCATCATAACCAAAATGAGGCGTGCCCTTAGGCGGAGCTAGCGTCCTTTTCTCAACAAGCTGCAATTCCAATAGATTTTGAAGAAGCTGAGCATACGGTAGTGGAGGCACATCAAATACTCTTTTCACAGCCCTATCACGACCTTGGAACCTTTGCGGAGCAGAGTTCTGTTGTCTCTGGTGCTGCCGTGGCTGTTGTTGTTGCTGTTGAGGTACAGGAATTGTCACACTGGCGACCTGCTGCCCGCGCCAATTCTGACCTCTATCTCTTCTCCGACCACTACATACCGAATTAGTGTATCCTTGATTTTTATTTCCAATAGCCTTTTACCACCTCCAGTTGAGGTTGATTCTCCCGCTTGAATCTTACCAATCTTAACACCGTTCTCTATACGTTCCCCCAAGAGTATCAACTCAGAAAAATTAGCCGTCGTACAATTGATAAGCCTATCATAATACAACCCAGAGAAAGTGCCCACGAACATATCCATCAACTCCCGCTCTACCATGGGTGGGTGCACCTTAGCTGCAAGCTCACGCCACCTCTGGGCGTACTCTTTGAAACTCTCGCCATTCTTCTGAGAAAGATTTTGAAGTTGGACCCTGTTCGACGCAAGGTCGCTGTTATATTGATAGTGCTTGACAAAGGCTTTCGCCAACTCTTTCCAGCTACCAATATGAGTAGGCTCTAACCTCATATACCATTCCAATGACGGTCCCGACAAGCTATCCTGGAAAAAATGCATCAGCATCTTTTCGTCATTAGAATAAGATGACATTCTCCGATAATAAGACCGCACGTGAACTCTTGGGCAAGTATCCCCCTTATACTTGTCGAAGGTGGGCGCTTTGAACTTGAGTGGCACCCTCAAGCTAGGAACCAACCCCATATTAGCCATGTCCAACCCCGTGGAATTCTAATTAGCAAGATTCCTCATTTGTTCCTCCAACATCTTGAACCTTCGGTCATTGTCAGTGGGCATCTCAAGATCCCTGCCTGGCGGAGGGAAAGCATCTTCTTGACGATCCTCGCCCCAGTGAGAATCCCTGTTATCATACCCAACATAAGTAGCATTAGGACCAAAGCCAGTCTGATTGAACCTGGGACCATACCCCATATTACCAAAACCCTGATTGCCAGCACCTGGTCTGAAACCAGCGTTGTAACCGTTGTTGCTTGCGTTGCCAAAACCTGCGTTACCAAAGCCCTGATTGTCGTAACCTTGATTTCCATAGCCTTGATTGGCACCACCAAAACCAGCATTGCCAACACCAATACCTACACCAGTGTTGCCAGCAGCATTCCCAGTTCCAACATTGAAACCAGCATTTCCAGCACCAATATTCCCATTGGTTTCCACATGCCCGTTACCGTTACCAGTCACATTCCCGTTCACAACTCTGTTACCGTTCTCAGTCGTATTGAGGACGACCACTAGTACAACATCACCAGCTTGGAGAGTCTCGCCATGAGGAGGATCAGTAGCAACCCCGCCATGTAGCACACCCTGACTGTCAACCCGGGCAATCAAAGGCTGCACCAGAGTTTGAAGCTGCTCTTGGCCCTTGGCCACAGTTTCCATCACCTGCATGAACTGCGCCATCTTGTCGCGCATCTCCTACATCTCATTTTGCATTTGATCCATAACTTTCTTGTAGTTACTTCTCGTAGAGTAGCGATGAATTCGCTGATCGACAATCCTGAAACCTGAGTCAACAGAGGGTTAGGAGAACAGTTCAAGGTACCTGCTATACGAATGATTTATGCAAATGCAAACGTGTGTCTGTGTGTTAGGGAGATTTCTCCCCCGATTCTTGTGCCAGAGTGCCAGTGCTGATAACAAGAAGTCCAGATCCAGTCACTAAAATAACATCTCATATATATATGGCCCAACAAGGCAACAATACAATGTTACTGAATACATGGGGAATCAATAGCATGACCTCGACCAACAAGCCCGATGATGGTCAACCTACAGCAAGAATCAGAAAATACAAAGGGTTACAAAGATAGTCAAGTGCGACAACGAGCGCAGAACTCTTCTAGCAACTCTTTTGTCTTGGGATGATCAGACCGAGTGAGTAACCCTTCAACAAGAAACTCTCTCTGCATAATAGTGCACTAGAGACCTTCAACAGAATCTTCCCACACGCCTTGGACAAAACAGTCCTCTAACCTACGCTTCTTAGACTCGAACATCTGCTTGCGATCTTTCAGGTTAGCGATAGCTTTGTTTAGCATGTCTTCAGTGGCATATCTGTGAGCAGTTTCCTCATCAAACATCTTCTCACTGGCCTTCACCTGAGCCTTCAATTTGGAGATCTGCTATTTCAATTTGTCCTCCCTCTCTTTATTGCTGGCTATAGTGGCATTCCACTGCTGATTGAATTTGGATATTCTCCGGTATGCTTCATCCAGATTCTGCTTCTTGGTGGCCAGTACATCATTGAGAGATTTGAAGTCCAGACCCAAACGTTCACGGTCAGCTATCTATTTAGTCAAGTCCGTGCCTAACCTGTTTACCAACTCTGTCTGCTTCTTGAAGGAGTGGACGACTTCATTTCTCTCGCTTCTAAGTTGTGCCAGCTCTTTCTCCAACTCTTCGTTGGCCTTTTTCAGCTCTTCCTTCTCTGCTAACACCTGATTATACCGCTGAATAGACACGGTAGTAGGTTCTTCAACCACTAGAGGGCACTCTTGCTTAGCAGGTGGGAAAGGCATCCCTATGGTCTCTGCTCTGGTCTTGATCCAAGTCACATAAGGAGCATAAGCTTGGCCATTGCTTTTCCCCAACAATGACTTTCCTCGTTTGCTGACGTCATTCCAGGCACGCTGAAGCTTAGCTAACATATCCCCTTTTAGGAGCCCGGTGAGGTACAGAGATTCTTGCACCTCTTCATCTTTTGGCGGACCTCTCAAAGCATATGCAAACTGTCTGACAAGTAGAGAGGGGTTGTAATGATTTCATTACCTAACATATCCCGATCAAACCAAACAACACTCTCTGCTGATAAACTCATCAAGCGCTCAGACCACTCAGCTGTGGCTGCAGATGAAGCAAAGAGACCCTTCTTGGGCAGGTGACTATCAAACCATCTGTAGAGTAAGGGCACACAGCATGATACATTCTTACCCCTTCTATTTTCGTTTTTGTAATGGACGAAATGATATACATTTCTAATCAAGGTAGGAATTGGATTCCCTGATGCAAAGATATGAAAGGCATCCAAGTCTACAAAATCAGGCATGTTGGGAAATAAGATGATGCCATAAATGCAGAGGGCGAGAATGGCGTTGAATACGATCCAACAACCGTCTTTGGCACACTGTTGGACTTTCCCAACTAGAAACTGCAGAGAAAATCTAGGAACCCCATTCCAACTGGACAGAAGCAACTCAGAGGCATCCAGATGAAGAGAAAGAGCTAGATTAGCCAGATTAGGCTCAGCATCCATGTGAACAAACGACATCTGATTCTTAATCGGTACACCCAACAACTCAGCATACTCCTCTAATGTAGGTGCAAGAATGAAGTCCGGAAAAGTGAAGCATCTCAAAGGAGGGTCATAGAACTGTAGCAAGGCATACAACCCATTCAACTCATATACCGAAGGCTTATGAACCAGACTGAGCAACTTCCCATAAGACTTTCTGAATTCCCCTATCACTGTATCATCTGCCAAGGCAATCAAACTGGACAATATAGCAACATCTGGGGTAGGGAGCTTGTAAGCCACATTCTTCTTCAGAGATCCCATGCTAGCACAACAGAAGGCTAGAAATACCAGAACCGGGGGATAATATATGCACCTGCAACACAGACACACGTTAATGATATGCAAATGAGTATGCAAAATGCAAAATGCAATCATGCAATAGGGGATCAAGATTGTGCTGCTGAGGAGACCGAGGCTCTGTTCCAACACAATCGCAACTGCTCTGATAATAGAACCCTGAAGAGGACCAATAATTATGCACTGTCGAGAACAACCACATCTCTGATGATAAGAACCCTCTAAAGCCAACAACACTGATTCACTGTCAAGAAAACCAAGTAGTCTGAAGGTTAAGGTTTCCTGCAATAACCCGACCCCGCTCACAGGTATGGACCTAATCACAGACAAGGTATGGCATCCTATGCATTTCCCAGCGTCACAGACTTTCAAGAAACGATTATACAATACCCAGAAGGTGTGGCATCATCATCTCTTGAAGTGGCCTCACTCAGCTGAGTCACAAATGATCGGTCCCCAGAGTCGACAATCCTCCAAACCAACAACCCCTCAAGCCTAAAGGGCCGGAAAAGAAGTCAACCGGGAGAATCTCGTCTGAGCGTGGATTTCATGAGACACTAGTGCCTGCAAAGCAAGCATGCACCCACTACTTTCCACAACTAATGCTAGGTACACTCAAGCCTGGGTCTGGCTTCTCACTAATCAGAGCCCCTTCCCACAACAGCACAATAATAATATCATACTGAAAATAAAATGTGGAAAGTAAAATGTGATAAATAAAACCCAACAGGTAAACACACAAGCGCTAGGATTGACTCGCATAGGGAACCAGAGTCCCCAGCAGAGTCGCTAGCTGTCGCTACCGCAAAAATAAGGTGTCGGAAAAACAGAAGAGTCGCCACCTTTCGTTATTTATCCCACAGAACGGGAAAGGAAGCGATCAAAAAAACCTGACGAAAAGGTATAAGACAAGGTCATCGCAACCATGTCTGGGTTTGGGAGTCGGTTACACAAGGGGAAGGTATTAGCACCCCTCACGTCCATCGTACTCAATGGAATCCACACTTGTTGTGTTTATCTGACGGGTTGGTTATCTATCTACGCTAAAAGTCTGGTCTGAAAAGAAAAGAAAAATGACTGGCAGAACACAGCAGTTCTATGCCTACGTATTCCCGTCTGGAACGAGAAATCAGAGTCAACGTAGTTCGCCTAACTACGGGTTACGGGGGAAGGTTGCTCGCCGAGATATCGCATCTCGTGCCTACGTAATTTCGCACAGCGTGAAAGATCAGAGCAAATGTAGTTCGGGACAACAAGAGACACAGGTTTGTCTTTTTTATCCGAGTAGGGTTAACAGACGGTTCCAGCAGTTTGGTGTATGCAGCTCGACGGAGACTTAGGCGTTTACCGTCTGCAGTAGAACCGGGAGTTAACAAAACTCTCCTTCTGAAAAGGGTTTCCAAGGGATTAAATGTCCAAGAGGACAAAAAGATGTTTGATCTTTGTTTTCTGTTTTTTAGAAGAAGTATCTTTTATGGATGTTTGCAAATGATATCGCACTAGAGACTATGACCTGAGAGTGAATGCGTCGCATGTCACCCAAAGGGTTCCATACTAAACATCCAAGATGTTGAAAAGAAACTCTCCAAAAACCCTTTCTCAAGTAGCTTAAGGCTCGTAACGTACGACATCAATTAACCTTTATTACTGTATTTTGATTTGTTTGAAGATGAGAAGAGAAAAGACGCACTAAAGGGGAACTGATCCAATCCTAAAGTTGTCATGCAAAATTGATCCTATGGTTGAGGTTGGGAGGGAGCGACCTAATATTATCATGCATGGTTAGAACCTTAATGTCTGTCATAACTTCTCTTGAACAAGAGAAGTCAGAGTTCCTAGGGGAACATGGCAAAAGAAAGCAACAACAAAAGGAATAACTGTAAAGAAACAACTGTAAATAAAATTCATGCAATGCAACAAGCAAGTAGAAGGAGACAATCCCAACTTCTAGAGCAAGCAAGCCCAAAGGCAACACACAAAGCACAGGCAAGGGAGACAGACTCAACCTTAAGCCAACAAGCAAAGCCAATCCATAACAGTCAAGCAGAGGGAGACAGACTCAACCCCTAAATGTAGACAAGCAAAGGGAGCAAGCTCAACCTTTAGGATGCTCTTAGGACTAGAAACATCTATATGAGAACCTAGTCTAATGCAACACACCAAACAGTCACGCAAGCAACAGTCAAGCAATTAGAAAAAACAACAGACAAAAAAAAACAGACAAACAGCTCAACAACAAAGCAGATAAACAGCAAAACAATCAACAGTCTGCAAACAACTTCAAGCCCAAGTCATCTTCAAGAGAAGTCTTCATCTTCATGCTTCAACAAGCTCCAACAAGAGAGAAGAAAGTTAACATCAAGATTATTGCTTAATGATGGGAAGCAGGATGGAAACCAAAGGAATCCATCCTGGCACTCAACCATACATCTGAGATAGGCATCCACAAAGGTTCTACCTCTTGTGAAATGCCACACATCCTTCCAAAGGAAAGATGAGGCTTCCACATAGGGACCTTGAATCATAGGATGGGAATGGAAAGCAATCAAGGCAATCCATGTTTATGAGAAGAAAGAGAAACCAAACTAAGCTCTTCCTAAACCCTAATTCTTACAAGCTCAAAGAAAGCTATCAAAAGGAAGTCTAAACAACAAATCAAGCCTAGGTATCCTAGCTAAAGAAACCTCAAGATGTCTAATGAACCACCACAAGAGATTTAGAAGCTTATTTGCACTAAAATCCACCTTTGAGATTCAACTAAGGGAAAAGCTACACTAGAAGCAACCTAATCAACACCTTAAATGTTAAATCAATTTAAAATCCTAAAACACCTTCTAAAATTCTACCAAATTTTCTAAGGGATCCTAAACATGTTATTGATCTGTGGGCAAAGGATCAGAGCCTTAATCTAAAGGGAAAGCACCTAAAGAAATCCTAAAACCCAAAGAGGTCACAAGAAACCCTAAAAATGGGGGGTCAAGGGAACTAGTCCTAAACAGAACCTAATTTTATCTAAAAAATCTGAATTAAATCCTAGGAGATCGTGCATCTCTATACTATCAACCAGCAAAAAATCTCATCCAAATTCAATACCAAATGGCCATACAAAAATCAGCAAAATAATGAGAAATAAGCCAAAAATAAGGAATTAATAAAAATGCTAGAAATCAACTTAAATTGAAAATTGCATGAAAATGAAATGTAAAAGCATCAGAAAATCAAGCATAAAATCCAGAGCAAGTACATATTTTTGTTTTATTTTTCTGATCAATATTGGATTTATCGTGAATTTAAAATGAAACAATCAATTAAAATAAAAATAAAAAGAAATAAAAACAAATAAAGCCAGAATTAAATCAGAGGCGTAGGATCAAGAGACTTAGTATGCTAATCCAAGGGATCTGGTGCTGCCACCTAATAAATGAAACACAGCGTTTGGGAAGTCAAAGTTCAAAGTTCAGATTAAAACATGATTGTTGTATGTGTGGACAAAGTATTCAAGTTAAGCAGATCCAAGGGCCATGGAGTTGTCTTCCTCGTTTGAACTGGAAATGGAAGGAAAGACCTCAGGTGAACCAGACGGTGGCTCCGGTGGCTGAGCTACCGTCTTCTCCGGCGAGCCAAAAGTTACAGGTCACCAAACCTTAACAAAAGTTACACAATTTCACTCCATTTTTCACGTAGATCTCAAATATCATGTTCACTCATCCTAATTCCTTCTAGGTTTTGAGATTCGAATGCCAACAGAAAATACTCCATCAATCTGATCATCATCAAAACTCAATCTAAAGACATGGATCAATTCCTCACACTTCATAGATCAACATAAGCTATCTAGATCATGTCAAAACCTCAAGAACAGGCCAATTCGAATCCAAACAGAAATCATGTTGCATCTTAATTTGTCTGTAAACCTTCAAATTTTGATCTGAAATCCATCTAATCATCTTCCTAAACCTTATCCTCATGCTAAAACATGCTTGATCATCATGAATCTACAACAATTTTGAAAGTTGCATACCTGAGTTGAAGCTTCAAATTGGAGCACTTCCTCTATGATTCAAGCCTCCAGATGGTGCAGATTCCTTCCTTGATGAATGATAAAGCTTCTAGAAACCACAATTTGCTCTGAAATGCACTCAAACTGAAAACACGATTTTCACTTGGAGCTTTCAAATTTACTCTGCAATCTCTGGCTATGGCACGAAACAATCACCAACCTTGATCCCAATCACCTTCTGAACTTAAATAGAAGTGATTTTGATGAGTTTGAGGCCCAATGGAGGCCTAATCAATGAGATCCAATTTTCACTTTTGCTTGAAATTTCCAACTATGGTGTACACGAATCTGAGCTCAAAACTTCTCCAAGAAGCTTCAATTCCCTTGCTTATTAACTATGGAGAGTGTAGAGATCCAATTGAGAGCTTAATCTTATCATATGCCCAAGGTTTGATGTGTTACTTATTTAAGAAGTAACAAGTTACAACACCATGAATTATGCTTCAAAATGACTTTCCAATATTGCCAATGTGCTCAAAATGATTTTTCTGATTAAAATGAGCACTCATTTGGTCCTATTTGAACGCACATGAATTAATTTGAGTTTTTTTCACATAAATGCCTTTTAATTCCCCTTTTGTCAATTTCCTTCAAACCAAGTCTCACCCTAAGCCAAATCAATTCATCCTTAATACTTGGTTGACCTAAAAACATCATTTTTAGCATGTTTTGTGTTGGACAAAACTTCATTTGAAGCTTGCAAGATAGTGAAAATGACCTATAATGCCAAATGACCTATAATCTCACTTTCCCAAAATACCCCTAACTTGTAAACCTCATAACTTGAGTTCTACAAATAAGATGGAAGACTTCTAGTACAATTTGGAAAGCTAAGATCAAGACCTACAACTTTCATGTTGGCCAAAAGTTGAGGAGAAACATCCTTCTAGGTCAAAGGTTCCATGGAAGTCGGTTGACTTTTGCAGACAAATTTCACATTCATCTGATGACCTGTAACTTGTCTGTATCATAATTTGAGTTCTATAAATCCAATGGAGGACTTCTAGTACTCAAATTAAATCTAAGAACATGCTCTACAAGTTTTATGTTGGCCAAAAGTTGAGATGAAACTTGTATCTTGAGATAAGTGGTCTTGAAGTTAGACACTAAATATGGGATTTTACCCTGAGAACCCTAGTTTAGCAACTCCTCACACTTGGGATTCTTCTTGGATTGATATTGGAATATCACCTCATGTAATTCAACACAACTTCCCATGATCACAAAGACTTAGAATTGGGCTTTGATCCTCTTCAATTGCACAGTTGACTTAGGGTTACTCAGATGAAAACCCTAATTGCAACACCCTCAATTGTGGCTCTTCACACTTGGCATAATGATTTGACTGAGCTCCACCATGACCCTCAAGGCACTCTGTGAGCTCTATCCACATACCCTATCCATGATTAAGGCTTCACAACCCACTGATGGTCTTCAATTGGTCCTCAAGTTAGGAGATGAACCCTATACAAACAACCAATCTTCTCAAGAACACAACCCTCTTCCTGATGACTTTGGTGCCTTCTCAAGCTTGAATAAGACCTCTAGATAGGCTCCTCTTGATATAAACCACACTTGATCCCCTGCTAAATAAATAATGCTATGCTATGCAAATGCTAGATCAATGATATGCTAATGCAATGAAACATAAACCAAGTAAGAAAAAGGTTAGGCAAATTTTGGGGTGCAACACATACTTACTTTCATAACCACTTAATCCCCAGAACACCAAGATGTATAAACATAAACAAATCTGGGTTCCAAAGAGAGATTTTAGAAAGATAGCCATACTAAATGCAACAACTTAGGCAAATGTAAGCAAAACATCAACTGAAGGATCTATTGGCAAGCTGATGACTTCAGAAGCACTCACCTCTTCAGCATCATTTGTGAAGACACACAGAAGAAGAAGATCGTATGGGTCCAGACGCAGAAGTACACTGAGAAAGGAGGCTATAGACTTTTACACAGAAGAATGACAAGATTAATTACATAATCAAGACATGTCAGATGATTCTAGGGAATACCTTAGGGCTAATCCAGCAGACTAGAATGTCTAAATAATTTTTAATCTTCCATTTTATTAATGATAAATGTTGCACACATTGAATTCTTACTCCCATTACTTTTAATTTTTTTGAGCAACAATATATATATATATATATATATATATATATATATATATATATATATATATATATATATATATATATATATATATATATATATATATATATATATATATATATATATATATATATATATATATATATATATATATATATATATATATATATATATATATATATATATATATATATATATATATATATATATATATATATATATATATATATATATATATATATATATATATATATATATATATATATATATATATTCAACAGTTAAACTTCACAACAGCATAAACAAACTTTGAATTAATAATAAGATTGTTTAATACAAAGGTTATAACAATTACAACACATATTTATGCAGAAATCTAACATCAGAACCTTTTATAGATAGCTTCAAACTTGTCTCTCCAGATTTTAGACGAATCTGCCTCTGAACTTATGATAACCCCATGCTGAAAAAGTAATTCTGAAAGAACTCGTCCATAAGGAATGAAGAAAATATTTCCCTTATGAAAGGAAGAAATAGTCCCCTTTAAATAGTCAAACATAACTTTTGGAAGATCAATCTACAATTCTGAATTGAGAAGTAGAAGCATATATTTTTCAATAGGGTCCACGAGGTCTAAATCCTTATCTTTAGTAAGTAAGTTTGAATTTAGAATATGATTCCAAACAACTACATCATGACGAAGATTTGAGACCACTGATGTTTTAGATGGATCTACAAAGATACGCCAAGTAGGAAGACAGTGTTCCCAAACAAGAGTTCCAAGGATTTCTCCAATATCCTCACAATTGATCACATTAGAAATCTCTTTAAAGGTTACCGTTACAGAAACACCAGTTACTTTAGAAATAATAGAACACTTAGAATTCAGCTCAACAATGGAAGCATTAATCCAAAACTCTTTGACAAGACTTGGATAAGTAAAACAATTGAGCATCTCAAAGTATCCATTCCAACTTTGTTCAGACACAGTCTTCCAAAAGTTAAAAGCTAATTTAAGCAACTCATCAAAATCCATAAACTTTTCATTGATGACAACTAGTGAGTTTAAGGAAGAATTAACTAAAGAACTCATCAAAAGTTTGGCTTGATCAACACACAACCAAAGAGAAAACAAAAAGAAGAGAACTGAACAAGATTCCTAAAGGAATAAGAATATTTTCAGAATAAGGACACAAAATGATGTTTCACAAGACAGGGGATATATACAATAAATATATAAAAGCAAAACATCATTACCTAAAGGTTCTTGTCCAGAAGATTTCTTGAATCCACTAGATGAATTTCACCTTTATGAAAACTTAAGTAATATAAAAGTTTTAGGAAAACCTTTTACTTAAACTGATTTATCAAAAGTAAAGAATTCTCTTTTGAATCCCAGAACCTGCAACATTCAGAAGCTATCATCCATCATAGTCTAGCAGTTTTAGGCTTAGAGAGAGATATATTCTTTCAGTCATTAGTCTCCAAAGATCTATTCAAAACCAACACTCCCTCTTGAAATAAGAGTCATGAGTGATAGATGAATATTGAATTGTTTCCTTTGATAGGTAAGAAATAGCAGTAACATCACAAAAAGTGAAGAAACTGTTTCCATAAATATTATCATCATCCAGCTTAATGAAATATTCAGTATAGATAAATACAACAGAGTTTCATCTACATAATTATCTCATTGAATCAAGAGATAAGCCATAAAAGGACAAGCATATCTTTTTTTTTATTTTCCCGGTCAGACTCATATCAGTATTTAGACTTTACCATAGAGTCTGAACACCACTTTGAGTGGATTCTGATTCAATGGCTATTAAACCAATAACTTCACTTCTCTCACCAAACTCTATACCTCTAGCACTTGAGTCTGGGTTGTGGGCTTTTCTTCCATCAAATAATGACACTCATATTTCTATATGACCATACATGTAAGTACTGACATACTT
Organism: Lathyrus sativus; assembly: GCA_963859935.3. Classification (NCBI taxonomy): domain Eukaryota; kingdom Viridiplantae; phylum Streptophyta; class Magnoliopsida; order Fabales; family Fabaceae; genus Lathyrus; species Lathyrus sativus. The sequence continues at coordinate 683,943,469 of OZ012735.1, read as the reverse complement.
TTCTTTGCCTTATGCCTCAATCTGATAGTAGAACAATAATTCATTCCAAAGTATAAGTCTAGTATGATCTATAATAAGAACAAAACGTTGTTCTAAGTAGAGTCACTGATCTTATTATCTAAGATTAAATCTTTTGAATTTGAAATCATTGACAAGCCTAGAACCAGATAGTGTTAGCTATCAGAGATTGGCACAGAAAAATTAAAGCATTGTCATAGTGTTGCTGATAGAACTCAAAGAGAAATCGAAGACTTCTCATATAATTGTCTTTTATTTCGCTTGAATGTGCTATTATGTTGGGTTTGAGATTTTCTGATATGAATGGTAGTATGGTGATAGAAACTCCTGCTAATGGATCTGTTACTACTACTTTTGTGTGTTCGGGATGTCCTTTGACGATATTTGGAAAGAGTTTCGCGATGGATTTGGTGTGTTTACCCTTACACCAGATCGATGTAATCTTGGGAATGAACTTGTTGGAGTTCAACTATGTTCATATAAACTGTTATAATAAGACCATGGAGTTTCCTGAGTTTGGTGATAATAGAGAATTGATGTTCTTGTCCGCATAGCAAGTAGACGAACTTCTAGAAGACGAAGTTTTGATGTTTGTGATGTTTGCATCGTTGCAAGTTGATCGTGAAGTTGTGAGTGTCAAATTACTTATTGTCCGTGAATTTCCTCCAGAGTGTGAAGTAGAGTGTGCAACGGACTTGATACCAGGAACGAATTCAGTGTCAATGGCTCATTATAGGATGCCCGCTTCTGAGTTAGGTGAATTAAAGAAACAATTGGAAGAATTGCTTGAGAAGAAGTTTGTTCGACTGAGTGTTTCTCTGTGGGATACTCCGGTGCTGTTATTTAAGAAGAAGGATGGTAGTATGAGGTTGTGTATGGATTACAAACAGCTGAATAAAGTGACTATCAAGAATAAATATCCACTTTCGAGAATCAACAATTTGATGGATCAACTAGTGGGCACTTGTGTGTTTAGCCAGATTAACTTGAGGTATGGTTACCATCAAATTTGTGTTAAGCCTGATGATATTCCAAAGATATCTTTCAAGACGAGGTATAGTCATCATGAATACACTTTGATGCCGATTGGTGTATCTAATGCACACTATGTATTTATGGAGTATATGAATCAGATTTTCCATGAGTATTTGGATACTTTTGTTGTGGTTTTCATTGATGATATTTTAATATACCCTAAGTCTGAAGAAAAGCATGTTGAGCATTTGAGAACTATGTTGCAAGTATTGAGACAGAAGAAGTTATATGCAAAATTTTCTAAATGTGAGTTCTGGTTGAGAGAAGTGAGTTTCCATGGCCATGTGATTTCAAGTGGTGGAATTAATGTGGATCCTTCTAATATTGATGTTGTGTTACAGTGGGAGACCCTGAAGTCTGCTACTGAGATACAAAGTTTTCTTGGGCTGGTAGGATATTATCGCAAGTTCATAGAAGGTTTTTCTAGATTGGCTTTACCATTGTCTCAGTTGACTCGAAAGAGTCAATCTTATGTGTGGGATGTTGCTTGTGAAGAGAGATTTGTGGAATTAAAGAAGAGATTGAAGACCGCTCCGGTATTAATTTTTCTTAACCCGACTGAATCTTTTGTAGTGTATTATGATGTGTCAAAGATGGATCTTGGTGGAGTGTTGATGAAAAAGGGAAAGTTGTTGCTTATGCTTCGAGACAATTGAGATTTCACGAAAGAAATTATCCTACGCATGAATTAGAGTTGGCAGTTGTGGTGTTCATGTTGAAAATTTGAAGACACTATCTTTTTTACTCTAAATTTGAAGTGTTTAGTGATCATAAGAGTCTGAAGTACTTATTTGATCAGAGAGAGTCGAATATGAGGCAGAGGAGGTGGTTTGATTTATTGAAGGATTGTGATTTTGATTTGAGTTACCATCTGGGTAAAGTAAATGTAGTGGTTGATGCCTTGAGCAGGAAGTCATTGCATCTGTCAATGCTTATGGTGAGAGAATTAGAATTAATCAAACAGATCCGAGATCTGAGTTTGGTGTGTGAAGAGACTCTTAACAGTGTGAAGTTAGGTATGTTGAAACTGACTAGTGGTATTCTGGAAGAAATCAAGGTGGGTCAGCAATCTGATTTGAAGTTGGTTGATAAGTTGATCTTAATTAACCAAGGTAACGGAGGTGAATTCCGAATTGAAGAGAATGGTATGATGAGGTTCAAAGGTAGAGTGTGTGTTCCATATGTTCCAGATATTAAGAAGAGTATTCTAGAGGAAAGGCATCGAAGTAGGTTGAGTATTCATCCCGGTGTTATGAAGATGTACCAAGATTTGCAAAAATTATTTTGGTGGCCAGGTATACTGAAGGATATTTCTGAGTTAGTATATGCGTGTTTGACTTATCAAAAATCGAAGATGAGCATCAGAAGCCTTTGGGTATGATGCAGCAGTTGAATATTCCAGAATGGAAATGGGATAGTATTTCCATGGATTTTGTGTCAGGATTTACGAAGACTATGAAGGGAAATTATTTAATTTGGGTGATTATGGATATATGAACTAAATCGGCTCATTTCTTACCGATGAGGATTAACCATTCTATGCAAAAGTTAGTTGAGTTGTACATTGAGGAAATTTTGAAGTTGCATGCGATACCTTCGATTATTGTGTCGAACAGAGACCCAATATTTACGTCGATATTCTGGAAAGGTTTGCAAGATGCTTTGGGTACTAAGCTGAGGATGAGTTCGACATATCATCTGCAGAAGGACGGCCAGACAGAGAGGACTATCCAGTCTTTGGAGGATTTACTGAGGACTTTTGTGTTGGATCAAGGATGATCTTGGGATAGCCATTTTCCATTAGTTGAGTTTACCTACAACAATAGTTTTCAATCTATTATTGGGATGGCACCGTATGAAGCTTTGTATGGAAGAAGGTGTAGAACTCCATTGTATTGGTATGAGTCAGGTGAGAGTGTTGTACTTGGACCAAAAATATTAAGATGATCCAATAGAGGACGAGAGCTTCACAGAGTTGTCAGAAGAGTTATCATGATAAGAGAAGGAAAACACTTGAATTCCAAGAGCGAGATCCCATGTTTTTGAGAGTTACGCCGGTGACTGGTGTGGGACGACCTTTGAAATCTAGGAAGCTCACTCCATGTTTTGTTGATCCATATTAGATTACGCAAAGGATAGGGGATATATCCTATCATATTGCTTTACCGTCGTTGCTTGCGAATTTGCATGATGTGTTTCATGTGTCTCAGTTGAGGAAATACATCCCAGATCCATCACATGTGATCCAGATGGATGACGTACTTGTGAGGGATAACCTGATTGTTGAAGCAATGCCTGTGCGGATTGATGAACGAGAAATGAAGCAACTGCGGGGTAAAGACATATCTTTGGTGAAGGTGTTATGGGGTGGACCAGCTGGTGAAAGTTGGACTTGGAAACGTGAAGATCTGATGAGGAAGTCGTATCCGACCCTGTTTCCTTCAGGTAATTTTTTAGAACGGATATTCTTTAAGTGGAGGAAAGTTGTAATGCCCCAAAATAATTAGAATATTTATTTAATTTATTTAATATAAATATTCGTGATTTTCGGTGAATTTTGGTGAAATATTTTGATGTCTGGTGATTTGTGTTTGGAGGTATTGTTGATGTTAAGAGGGTGTTGAGGATAATTAGAAGTATATGATTTATTAGAATTATTTTGATAATAATAATAGTGGATAAGGTGAATATCTTATTATTATTATTATTATTATTATTATTATTATTATTATTATTATTATTATTATTATTATTATTATTATTATTATTATTTTAAATAAATAATTGAAACACGAAGGGTAAGATGGTAAAGTTGGGTGAAATAAGTGAGGATACAATTGGGAAATCATATAAAGGGTCCAAGGGGTAAGAGTGACATAAAGGAAAACAGGGAAGTGAGAAATTCATTTTGAACAATCGTGTTTTAGAAAGCGACTATGAGGAAAGGAAGAGGAGGAAGCTAGTTCCCAGAGAAATTTCGGTAGAACTCAAGAGGAGGATCAAAGTTGAGTTACCTAAGGTGTGAGGAGTATTACTTTTCATTGTAATGGATATAGAGTGTAGATGTATGTAGTTAGTTTTGGGGTTGGGGAATGGAGATGAATTATGATGAAATTAGGGTTTTTAGATGTATAAGATGATATATATGAAGTCTATGATGATGTGTTGTTATTGGATTGTAATTACTATGTGAATTGTGTGTATGTTCATACCGTGAGAGGTGGAAATCACAATGGTTTTCGGTCTATTTTGATGCAGAAACACAGAAGCAGAATTTGCTGATACACACGTTTAGCCGGGCAAGCAAGGTGTTTAGCCGGGCTGAAAGGATTCGCTTGGAGGTCTTATGGTGGGAGAGGAAGCGAATGAGAGGTGAAAAATAGATGTTGCTAGTTTTTGTATGGGGAAGGGAATTCACCCCTGCTTCGCTGGGTGAATCCCAGGCGAGCGAGTTGTTTTGCCGAGCGAACACTAGGCGAGCAGGAGCAGTAGTTTTATTTTTTTTCTTTCGGTGTGTTGTCTTGTGCCTTGTTGTTCGTATGACTTGAGTGGTTAACGTGTCACATTTTGATGAGTATAACATGTTGATTTGTGATGTAATATGAAGACTTGTGATGCATAATGATGATATAATACCATGATATTTTCATGAATTTTCATGAATAATGATGCAACTTGACGATCCTGTGATGATGTTGATTATGACATGGTACATCATGCATTCATAGCTGTCACACCCTCATTTTCACCTTTAGCCTTTCATATCCTACACTCATCATATCATACATCGTTCTAGTGCATATCGAGCATGTAGGTTTACAAGGTAAGGATTGGGTCGGTTCGTTGTTTTCCATTTCAAATAAGAGAAATTGCCCATCATGGGCTACATTGAAGAAAGGTTCATCATCTAAGGTTTGATTCAAGTTGGAAAGTCTACTCATGTAGATTTCTTCAAGGAGAAGTTAGTTGAAAATATTGAGGTATTCAAGGTCAATGTTTCTAACGAACATGATTGGCAATGCCTAATTCAAGATTTCTTCATCCAACTTTGTTTCAAATTCTATGTTCAAGTGGAATTCAAAAGATCACAAGTTCATAATTCAAGACTTCATCCCTTTCAAATTCAATAGTATAAGGGAGATCCATCATTCTGAATTCAAGATTCATGAATTCAAGATTAGATTCAAGAATATTACAAAAAAGGGAAATTTCATGACATTGCAAGAATGTCACATTTGTTAAAAAGTTTCCAACTCTAAGCAATGCTTAGAAAATTAATCTATTTTTAATCTTAATTCAAGTTTCTAATCAACTTCATGCTATGGTACCCTTCATGCCTCATCAAATCTCCATGTGCTACATTAAGCCTTCACATAATTCACAACCAAATAAGCCCACAAACATCCAAGGAAAATAATTAAGGTTCAATTCAATATTGGAACATTTCAAAATCAAGATCATTTGTGCTTATCCATGGGCAATTTTAAGACATTTTCAAGTTAGTCCAAAACAGCCCCATGCATGTCCCAGAAAGAAATGACAAATTATCTCATAACCAAACAATTCATGTCACAAAACCAAAAGAATGAACTCATAATGATGCATCTAAATATCAGAATTTTGAAATGTTGTCAAAGACAAAAACTTGGACCACAAGGGCAGTCCAAGCACAAGCAAACAAATGGGTTCAGGTTTCGGAACAGACAAAATGCAGCAGAAAAAAAAACAGGCAAGGCAAGTGTAGCAGCAAAAATACAGCAAAGCATAATTCATGGAAATGGAAAGTATTGGGCTTGGCATCAAGAAAGTGATGAGAAGCATATCCCAATATAAAGATTCTGCTACAAACAAGTGAAAGAAACCCCTATGTTTGACTATAAGGAGGGGAGCAGTAGTAAGAGGAGGAGATGAAGAGCAAGAGATAGGGAGAAAACCAGAAAAATAAGAGAGAAAAGTGACATTGAGAACAAGAGGGTTTTAGAAAGAAAAACAAGAAAAGAGAGGTAGAAACATAGAGTCTCAAAAAATAAAATACATCCAACAAAATAACAGTGGTGATTAGAAGGAGGGTAGCAACTCTTGGGTATCCATTTCTTTGAACTTTACTCTCTTTATATTTCATTGTATATACTTTTGTATGCTTGCATTGTTGATGCACACTTTATCATTGTTGTTGGCTATGATAGTATTTATGGATGCATATGTTTGTAATGAGGGTTTAAGAATGATTAGTTATTGTAGAAAAAACAAGAGTGAGTTTTGTAGAGAGAGAGAGAGATGAAAACACTTTAAAAAAACCCTCAAAATGTTGTCATGTTCGCTGGCAAGTTCGCACTGCGAACTTTAGTATATTTCGCATCTGTTTCTGTGAAAAATGCATATTCTGGGCAAATTCAGCATGAAGTTCGCACAACGAACTTCTTGATAGTTTTTCTGGGCAGATTCGCTGGCAAGTTCGCACAGCAAACTTTGTCCCCTTTCGCCTCTGTTTGTGAATAGTGTGTATTTGCTAGGAAGTTCGCACAACTAACTTCTTGCCCTTTTTTCAGCTTTTTGTTTTTTGTTTTTTTTTCTTTTTTGCTTTATTTTTGCTATTTTCTTGTTTTCCTTAAGGTTTTTTTTTGTGTTTCAAATTCTTTTTGGTGAAAATACAAAAAAAAAAGGATAATATAAAAAAATGATAATATAAAAAAAAATAGTTTATTATTTATATTTATTGATTAAAATATTAATTAATTAAATATTCATGCTTAGTTTAAATTAACAATTTGAAGGAAAAACTTTGTGAAATTTAACTTGTGTCCTCAAACCAACTAACTTGACCTTGTGTTATATTTCATTGTATGCTTATATTAATAATGTCTTTCCAACTTGTGTTGCCAAAACCCTTTTCAAAATAAACTCTCGATTCTTATCGAGTCATTTTTGACCTTGTAAGTCAATTGCCTTGTGCATCGCCGTCAACCTTGTTCGCATCACCTCAAACCTTTTTTTAGTAAGCAATAAAACCCTTGACATAACATCAAGTGGTACTTTTTTCTCAAAAAATGCAAAAATACAATAAAGATACGATTATGTTTACACGCCATGGGCTTTAAAGTGGTGGAGAAGGAATGAGAATGGAACCCCTCCTACACTCGTTCCGAATATTTTGAATACAAGGTGCTCGACTTAGATATTCGAGATATTCATCTCTACCCAAAGTTTTTAGTGTGATCCTAATCAAGAACAATTACTTCTCAAAAACCTAAAATAATAACATCAACTCATCAAACTTCTTTTCGCCTTAGAGCGTCAATCTGAAAATCCTTTTTCAAGGTATAAAATCAACCAACATACAATCATTTCACAAGTATCCGAACTACGACGCTCTGATTCTTCACTTCTTTTAAGTAAGGATACGTAGGCGCAAGAGCCACAATCCTTGGTGAGCACTCTAATAAAACACCCAACCCATCTTTTCTTTTAAGCAAGCAAACTTTTAGATTAAAAACACTCATTCTAGCTAAACAACCTAGAAGGTTCCCATCGAATACGATGGATGTGAGGGGTGCTAATACCTTCCCCTTACATAACCGACTCCCGAACCCTAAAACTTGGTTGCGATGACCATGCTCTTTTCCTAAAGGTTTTATCTTTATTTCACTTTCCCTCCTTGGGATAAATAAAATTCGGTGGCGACTCTGTGTCATTTTTCACGCAGCGGCAGCTGGCGACTCTGTTGGGGACACCTAAGCGAGTCAAGCCTAATCTAGGTTCTTTCTCATGTTTGGGTGTTTTCTCTTTATTCTTTGCTTGCTTTGTCGCTTTCCTTTATTTATTTAATTGTATCTCATCTTATATGGAACTCATTGTTGTGGTATAGATTGGATACTTTGGTGGCAAACTTGAGGGAAGGACTCTATACCCGAGTCTAGAGTGTAAGAGCAAGATTTGTCTCTACAGGATAATCTCTATGTTTTGATGATAACAATTGAGTATTTGTGAAAGAACCATTTTATGGTTTAATGTTTGCTATGTGCAGGTCATGTTAAATTAAATATATTAGACCAAACAAACAGAAGCAACGTGTGCAGCTAGTAACTTATGGAATTACTTAGTGTGACGTCATGAAGCGCTTGTGAGAAGCTAGTTTGCTTATGTATCTGATCACGTTCAGTAAGAACCAAGGATGCTGTATATTGTAGTTGCAATGCTCCTGTGGTTTCTGCTCTGAAGAAGTGTATCTGATCTGAAAGCAAATGAAGCTCAGTGAAGAAGCAAGTTTATCTCTACATCTGATCATGATCAGTAAAGAATCAAGGATGCTAGATATTGCAGTTACAATGCATCTATGGATTCTGCTCTGAGTTATGCATCTGATCTGGAAGCTAACAAGCGCCTCTGAAGAGTGAGTCCTCTGAAGAACAAAGTGCTGAAGACTCTAATGACTTGAAGTTCTGAAGGCTGAAGGCTCTGAAGACCAAGTGCGTCAAGACTCTGAAGACTGGTTCTGAAGGTAAAGACTCTGAAGACTCTGAAGATGGGTTCTGAGGTCAAGACTCTGAAGACAGGTTCTGAAGGTCAAGACTCTGAAGAAGTGTTCTGAAGGTCAAGACTCTGAAGAAGTGTTCTGAAGGTCAAGACTCTGAAGAAGTGTTCTGAAGGTCAAGGCTCTGAAGATTCTGAAGACATGGTTTCTAAAGAATTAGTCATGAAGATTCTCAAGATTGTTTCAGAGGAAACTTAGTTCTTGGAATGCTGAAGACTGGATTCTGAAGTGGAAGATTGTGTCAGAAGAAGATTCATCCAGATGCAAGACGTGTTACATCAGATAAGCTGCTGTTGTTCAATCTGATAAACATGTGCTTGAGTTAACAACTCTGATGCTGAAGCTTTCATACCAAAGTAGTTCTGAACTACTCATCAGACGAATCATCAGAAGAATCAAGAAGATTGAAGTACAACGTATGCAATTATTCAAATGTGGTAAAGACGTTGGTACTGTTCAAGCGTGGTTTCCAAGGATTATATATATTGAAGCTACAAGCTAAGGTCACTGTTCCAACACGTGAGCTTATTCTATCCGTTGGGATATGACCGTTGGAATGAGAAAGGACAATTATATCTTCACAACAACTCTATTGGCTGCAATATAAAAAGAAGAATCATTTGATCAAAAAGTTGAGTTGTTGGGTGGCTGAGTCAAGCAACATTGTTGCTGTTAAGCTGCACTATAAGAAATAACATTTGATTCATTCAAATGTTACCATGCTAGTAAGCATGAAGTGAAGAAAGAAAGAAAGAAAGAAGAAAAGCTTAAATGAAAAAAAGCCTTAGTGCTCACACACAGAAAAGATTTTAAGCAATATGGAAACTATGTTCTTATAATCTCTTAGAGAATCATCATTAGATTAGTTTCTACATTAGGAAGCAAGGAGTTGTTACGCATGACTTGCTATGTGCTTAACTTGGAGTAATTAGCTTGCTAGGAAGCACCATTGTAATCTCCGGCAACACAACATTCTATTTTAGAATTAGTGGTTCCTCAAGTGATCTTGTGAAGATCAGTGTACTTGAGATGACAAGTGACAGTAGTCATTTGTGGTTTTCTAATAGGAGATCTTTAGTGATCGGATTCTATTAGATGTTAATGAACGTTATATCCTTGGGGATCCCTGAACATTTCATTGATCTGTTGTTAGTCACTTGCAGTTAGCTTGTGCATCTGTAATCAGTTCGGTTATAGTGGATTAAGTCGTTAATTGATTAAGGCGAAATCACCTTGGAAGGGTGGACTGGATTAGCTTGGGAGTTGCTCAAGTGAACCAGGATATATGTTGTGTTCTTTACTTTCAGTATGCTTTATTACTTATGCTTCCGCAATGTATTTAATATAAGCGCATAAAGCATCAAGTGAAGAAGAAGACAAGAAAAGGAAAAAGTTTTTATTTAGTCATAAACCCAATTCAATCCCCCCCTTTCTTGTGTTTATTTCTCACCTTCATAGAGTATTAAAATTGAGATAGGAGAGGTTGAGTAGTATGGGCTTCCAAGATGCTCATCTCGTGATAGGTGATACGAGAACCTCGCTTAGAGTTGATTCTTTTAAGAATTATGACAACCGTCAAGCTCTTGGCGTGTTTGATCAATGTTTTCATGGGAATCCGTTACTCTAAGGACCTTTTTAGAACCCTAATCCATTGGCCAACTAAGATTGATGGTCATGTAGTATGGGTCCTCGAGAAGCTATTCTCGTATGGGTTGATACGAAGACCTCGTTCAGAAGAGACTTTCTTGATGGAGTTGTTGCCTGGAAATGACTGACATACGTAACAAACAGTCAAGGAAGTCCATGACTCTGAAATCCTTGTCTAGAACCCAATGTCGATGGTCTCCTAGTATAGGTCCACGAGAACTTCTTCTCGTGTGGTTCGATAGGAGGACGTCACCCAAAAGAGATTCATGTGATGGAGTCATCATCCGACATATTCATGTCGTATATGATGAACAATCATATGAATCCATGACTTTGGGATCCCTATTAAACCATAGATCACGCCTTGTGAGAACTATTTATAAAGCAGTCAGTATCGGCCATATCCATACCTCAGACTTATGAACCCACGTGCTTGGATTTCATTTATGCATCCGCACATACATACATACTTCATAAAAACAAAGCTTATAGTGTCTTGTTCTTGTTGCAGATATAAGCATTTTTCAGAAGCAATCATGATGAATGTGAATCTAGGGACGATGAAACTAAACAAGAAGACCGACAGAAAAAGTACTTTCACTTTCAAATACAAAGATCCTTTAATTGGCAGTCTGAAAGCTCTAAGTTCCAAGATCACCCCCATCAAGCACAACAAATTTCACGCTTCTTATGGGAGAATCTTAGATTTATTGACAGAGAAGATAGAATTTTAAGCCCTTACAGCCTTGGCTCAGTACTATGACACTTCTCTCCGTTGTTTCACCTTTACTGATTTTCAAATAGCTCTTACTTTGGAAGAATTCGAGAAGATTTTGAACCTCTCCATCAAAGATCGCAATCCTTTTCCGAAGCTTGAAGAAGAATTTTGAAGAAAGTAGCTTCTTGTCGCATACTACGAAAAAGAGGGCTGACAAACAGATAGAAGAGTCACCACCGAACGTTATTTATCCCAAAGAGAGGGAAAGGAAACAATCGAAGAAAAACCTAAAATAAACGGAAAGACAAGGTCATCGCTACCAAATCTTGGGTTCGGGAGTCGGTTACGCAAGGGGAAGGTATGAGCACCCCTCACGTCCGTTGTACTCAATAGGATCCACGCTTGTTGTCTAATTTATGGGTGAAAACTATCTAAAGCTACTGCTAAACAGGGGGAAGAGAAAGAACAAACTCGATAGGACATCGCCGCCTTATGCCTACATATTCCCTCATGCAATGGGAAAGTCAGAGTCAACGTAGTTCGGGAAACTACGGGTGATGGTGGCAAGGTTGCTCGCCAAGACATCACCGTCCTGTACCTAAATATCCTCATCTGGTATGAGAAATCAGAGCGAACATAGTTCGGGTAAACTAGACCACTGGTTGGTTCAAGTGTTTTTTATGAGTAATGTTACATTTCAATTCCAGCAGTTAGGGACGATGCATGTTTGCGGTAGAACAGAAACGTAATGTTGTACCCCAAAATTTGACCAATCTTTTCTTGGCTTGGCTTTTGTTTCATTACATTATGTTGCATTTCTGCATTGCATAGCATTTGTTCATGAGATAGGGGATCAAGGTTTTCTTGTGGCTCAGAATTCACTCTCAGGGCAAGCAATTGAATCACGATCATTAACGGGCTACGACATTTATTTTGTCCAGCGGTCGAGCGAACGATTTTATTTTGTTTTGCAGGTTATTTTCAGCCAAGAAAGTAGCGTTCAGGCTATTGTGAGCATTCTCATGGTTACAACGTTCAAGAACACATTCCAGAAGCTTAACAGGGTTCAAAACAGCAAGAAATGGGCAAACGGGCAGGTTTCCCTCCAAAAGGCGCTAGAATTCAAATTTTGAAGATGTTAATCGATTAACGCATATGGTTAACCGATTAACCAATGAAAAATTAGCCCAGATTCAAAAATTCAAAGGGGTTAATCGATTAACCTATATGGTTAACCGATTAACCAATGCAATTTTTGCCTTTGTGTGTGATTTTTCAATGCAGAGCCATTTGGGGTCCAATTTTGGTCACTTGGAAATCCAATCTTACACTTGGGAAGGATCTAGAACCATTTTGAATTTTGGATTAGTTTTCAAATTAATTCAATTCCCTCCAAAATCCCACTCCTAATTCCATTCAAAATTTTCCAAACCATGCTTTGGATCCGAGCAAAAAGGATACTTAAGTGATTCACTCCAAACCACACTCATTCTAACCTTCACTTTTCACTCTCATTTCAGAATTGATCTCATTTCTCTCTCAATTCTCTAAATTTCCTCCATAGCCAAAACCTTCACCAAAGCTCTTCACCATTTGAAATCCTTGATTCTTCATTGTAATCATTGATTTCTAAGAGCTAAACCTTCATCCATCATCTCCCTTGGATCAATTTCTCCATTCAATTTTCATGCAAATTCAGATCTGAAATTTGAAGTGAAGCTAGAAGTGATTATTTGAAGCAATTTGGCTTAATCTTGAAGGATCTCCATCTCTACTACAAGAATTAGCTTGGATCTTGAAGTATTCCGGGTTTCTTGCATCAATATACTCATTTCCAGCAAATCAATATTAATCGAAGGAAATTTGCGCTTCGTAGGTTGGAAATTCTCGATCCGATTTTGTTTTTAGCTTAATTGCATGTTTACCATGATGATTTTCATTTTTGATTGATTTGCTGCATTTTGATTCATATGATTATGGATGTTACTGTTTAGATCTGTTTACATGTTGTTTGAATCATGATTTGCTGGTTTAATTTCGTGATTAAGTGATTATGCGATCATCCGGTTGATCGGATAAGTGCATATTTGCTGCACATGCGGTTCTGTTACTGATTTTCTGCTGTTGGCACAGTGTTAATCGGTTAACGCATATGGTTAACCGATTAACCATTACAAATTTCCAGATTTTCCAAAGTTTTCATAGTGTTAATCGGTTAACGCATATGGTTAACCGATTAACCAGTTCAAAATTTCAAATTTTTTAAACGTTAACAGTGTGTTAACCGATTAACCCTAGGGGTTAACCGATTAACACTGTGCTGGCAGGCCTGTTTTGCTGCTTTGTTTGATTGTTTGCATACTGTTTCACTTTGAATCTTCATGAATTGATATGATGCATTAGGAGTGAAATGTTTTGGATGTTTGTCACCGTTTGTGTTTGATTGATCATGTTTTTGTTGACACTTGTGTTTAGTTTCCACTTGGGATGCATACTTATGGATGTGGTTCAAAGTGACGGCTCTTTGCATGTTCGTTTGTTTTCATTTTTTGCTTTCCTTTCCATGTTTTCATCATTCTTGCATCGCTGTTGAGGTCGAGACGCGCTTGAGGCGGCTGCTGCCCCACACATTTTTCCTCCCTCCCTTCATTCTAAGTGTCGCATTTTCATGTATGCATCTCTTACTTGTGATTGAATTTACTTGGTTTTTTTTTGTGCTTTTTGCCATGATCCCCATAGGGTTCCTAGTCCCTCCGTTTAGGATGGGAGTAGGAGAGACATTAGGTGTTCAATCCAAGCATGCTAACATTAGGGTAGATGTTTCCCCTTTTCATCCTAACCTTAGGATCACTTTGCATGACAATGTTAGGGTCGAGTTTTCCCTAGACCTTCCGTGCGTCTCTCTTTCCCATCTTCAAGCAATTCTAACCCACTTAATAACGATTAACGAATATTGCACGCTACGAGCCTTAAGCTACTTGGGAAATGATAATTGGGTGGTTGCCTCTCAATTGTCTAGAATGTTAACATATGTTCTTTGGATGATATGCAACGCATTTGCTCCTACGTCATAGTCTTTAGTGCAACATGAGTTACAAATTAAACTCAAAACACTTCTTCTCTAAAAAACACAAAAACACTTCAAATCTTTTTTCATCCTTTGGGATCTTAATAATGGAAAACCATTTTCATAAACAAGAGTGTTGTTAACTCTTAGTTCTACCGCAAACAGGTAACGCCTAAGTCTCCAATGGTCGAGCTGCATACGCCTAACTGCTAGAACTAGTTGTTAACCCTACTCGGGTAAAAAAACAGTTGAACCAACTGGTGTTCTTGTTAGCCCGAACTATGTTTGCTCTGATCTCTCATACTTGTTGAGAGTACGTAGGCACGAGACGGCGATGTCTCGGCGAGCAACCTTCCCCCATTTTCCCCCCGTAGTTAGCCGAACTACGTTGACTCTGACTTTCCCATTGCACGAGGAAATACGTAGGCACAGAGCGGCGATGCTCTGCCGAGTCACTTTTCTTTTCTTTTTGTCCCGTGAGCCCTTAGCGTAGACAGATTAAACACACCCTTAGATAGATAACAAGTGTGGATCCCGTCGAGTACGACGGACATGAGGGGTGCTAATACCTTCCCCTTGCGTAACCGACTCCCGAATCCAAGACTTGGTTGCGATGACCTCGTCTTTTCCCTTTTTCTTAGGTTTTTCCAATCATTTCCTTTCCCTCTCTTTGGGATAAATAGCGAAAGGTGGTGACTCTTCTGTTTTCCGCCGGGTGTTTTTCGCAGTTGAGACACGTAACATACTTTTTCTGAAAATTAGGTTTGAAACGGTCCCGAAGGATGAAAATGTTTGAATTTTGTTTGTGTTTTTTATAAGTGAATTGAGTTAGTTTTTAACTCATGTTGCACTAAAGACTATGACATAAGAGCGAATGCGTCGCATATCACCCAAAGGGCATATGCTAAACACTCTAGACAATGTGAGAAGAGACCCCCCACTCATCATTCCTTATGTACTTAATGCTCGTAGTTTACAACAATTGTCTTTTTTTATTAAGTGTCTTAAGAGATTCTGCGATGAGAAGAGAAGACACAAGACTCTAAAGGGAACTGTAAACCCTAATGTTAGCATGCAAGATGGTCCTAAAGTTGGGATGAAAAGGGATACTACCTAATGTTATCATATAAAGGATTGAAAGCCTAATGTCTCTCCTACTCCCATCTTAAACAGAGGGACTAGGAATCCTAAGGGATCATGGCAAGAAGCACAAGTAAACACAATGCTAAATCAATCACAGATGAAAATGAAATGAAAGACTTAAACAAATCAATGCAAGACGAGAAAATATATGAAATGCAAGCACAAATGCAAACATGGAACAATGCAACAAGACCAACATAAGTCACAAAGATGGAAGACTTAAACAAGTCAAGCAAGATGAGAGGAAATGAGAGAAGCAAGCTCCTACAATCAAATGCCATCAATCATCAAAAGGAGAAAGGTGCTAAACACAAAAGCACAATCAGAGAAGTGAGGGAGGAAAGAGAGTAGGGCATCCACCACTTCATGAACATCTCAACCATTCACTTACACATGATCAAGTAAAACAAAGCAACCAAACAATGCAAAAGGAGTTCACTTGTTCAGCATTCTTCAAAGTGAAAATAATATCACCAAATCATCGTGAACAAGTCCACAACCATCAAGGTCAGAAGTAAAACTCAAATGATATACCTCAGATTCAAAGTCAAATTGGAAAGCAAACACAAGAATGATCAAGTTCAATTAGAGGACCAAACTCCATCTAAACATCTCACACTTCAAACAAGTGGAAGGACATGATTAAAATGAAACTTGTGGCACAAGGTACACATGAAAATTTCCTCTAATCATGCAAGGCAGTACCTCAAGCATGTTAACAAAAGCTAACAAAGCTCAAGAGGTGCTCAAGGGGTCATTCATGGTCATATCCAAAAACTAGGTCAAGGGTTGGATGCATATACATAGTTAAAACAACTGGAATATTGCAATATCCACCAAAAATATAAGAAATCCCAAATAAAATCCAAAGAAAATACCCAACTCAATTTGAAACAATCCAAAATCAGAATGCAAAAGCGCATGGCAAGAATCCACTTAAAGCACCACCAATTGTGTCAAACAATGCAAGGTATTCCACTTATCGAGCATTCATCGAGGGTCCCTAAAAAGATAATGAAAAAACAATTGAAATGTGATCATCAAGACCTCAAACCAGTCCTCAAATAATCCTCAATCAAACACCTAAGTGTGAGAGGAAAATTGGTCCTTGGGGATTTTCAAATGGGGGTCAATGATCAACTTCAATTCAAGGTACAATCCATAAGACACCACCAGTAATTAATTCAATTAAAAATACTAAAAATAATTGAAAAATAAAATAAAAATAATGAAAAATATTCTAACATCCTAAAATAACAGAAAAGCATTTTTTTGGAATTTTTAATATGCTCAAAACTATTTTATAATGATTTAAAATGAAAATACAATAAAAGGAAAATAAAATCAAAAAAGAAGGAAGGAGGGGTGTATGAGTAAAGTTGGATTGAACTGATTTCTTTGAAAACACGTGCATGGACCTCAAACCTGGGGTGTGGTTAGCAGAATTGCAAGGCCCAAAACCAAAATCAATCAGCTTCCAAATGAAACGAATCATTTCATTAAACGACTTGGCATGCCAACTCAGATAGTCCACGCCCACACAAGCAAGGTCAAAGGCCACTTCAGCTCAAGCCTCAAACACCGGAGCCCTAGCTCCAGCTGTCTTCTCAGGCGAGCTTCACCAGAGTAGCCTGAAAAACCATCACAAAAAATAAAACCCTTGACATGGTTTTGAAGCATTTTTCACGAGGAACTCAAAAATGACATTAGTTTTTTAAGAAGGCTCCTAGAACTAGGAGAAATCAGGCCACAAATATTTTGTGCACAATCTGGAAATCAAATAAACAGCCAGTAAAATGATCCAAATATGGCCTACATGGAGTAGGGCTTCAGATGCACCAATTATGCTTCTAAATAAATGCCTAGAATGAGAGATTTAAAGGATGGAATGTTACCTAATGGAGTTGCTCCGTTGGCTCTTCAAACGCCTTGCAAGCTTTGCTTTGATGCTTCTAATTGTTGCACCCTAATTTTTGACCATAAGATCTCACCTCCTTTTGTGCGTCTCTTACATCATTTGACGTTATATTTCATATTTATGTTATTGTCACTAACAAGTGTATGCAGGCGCATAAATTTCAAAAGTCGTAGACTCAAGAATATGTGAATCAGAAGTTCGTGCTATTAAGTCAATTTCAAGCCTACGGAGGGATTTATTGCAAGCTCAGAGCAAGAAGTTAAAGATAACAGTTCAAGTTACATGCACGAGGAAATTCTTATGCGACATTCACCAAAACTATCTCCAAGTGGCAGTATTCACATTACCAAAGTAACCTTATAATCAAGGACCTCATTGAAGATTCATGCTTATACAATCATCTCCTGCAATAATGTTCAAGTCAACTGTGGCACGCGTTTCATTTTTTTTCAACGTATAAAATTCGAAACTCCAAGACTACAAGAGATTAGCACATGTCTTCACGAGATTCAAAAGTAATGATAATGAGTTCAAAGGATATAACCAAACGGACAAGTTGAAAGGATTGATATTTAACTCAAAAATCCAATAATACAAGGTGGCCCAAAGCATTAACATTTGAAGGCCTTGACATTAACAAAACATATTTAATACAATCCTATTACTCGACTCGCAAGACACAGAGGTCTCGTTCCAAGTACACCACCTTCAGACTTTCCTCTCAACTATGCAGATGCAACTTTAAAAATACTTTGAGAATCTGCTCTGTTACACCATGGCAATCTCGTGGAAAGCTGAATCGAAGTAGGAGGGGGATCGCACGTAACAGCCACCGCTCACATGATGCAAATGAATTTTGTTCGAAAGGACATTTGTGATAATTAAGGCCGTTCTTGCAAGCATAACGCCGACGTTTTGACGCGACCACGCAACTCCATCTCCAGTTGCCTCAATGCAATTTAACCCCAGCAACCCTGCATACAATTATCAGCAGAACAATATCAGAATGTCAGCAGTAAAAAAAAAGGGGGGGAATTCAAGAAGATTAAGAATTAAAGATTTGTTCAACCCTCAGATTTAAATCATCATTGGGTGTGAAGTCTGAGCAGCCGGAAGGACAACAACCGAAGTTGTCGCCGACTCCCTACTGAACACCAGACGGACCCCCGGCAACGGCGTAAGACAGGATAATATCTGAAATTAACAGTGTCGGTATCTTTGATAAAAGGGAGGACTATCAAAGTGTGACCAAGCATCTCGATATCACAAGCACAGGTATTTCAGTTTTTGCAAGCAACTACAGTGGCTACGCCAAAAGTGTATCAACAAGTAAGGTCTTGCAATTAGCAAGCCAGCATTCCAGCAATAACTAGATAGTTTTTCAACAACAGACAATAACAGGAGCAGTACACATAATAGTATTAGTTGCAGTACGGATGTAAACGTCAACATTTCAGTACCGAATGTAAACATCAGTACATCAAACATCTTGCATTTCGTAAATTTCACAACTCCACAATCCGCCCCTCGTGTTACCACAAGATACTGTCCACAGAGTAAGAATTATCAAGTCCTGTCAAAGCAACACAACCGTCATTCAAATGCTGTCAAAAATAAAGTGAAATCTAAAGGGGAGTGAGATTTAACTTCAGCGCTCAGCTCAACTCATCATCGGGCATGAGACTCGAGCGGCCGGGAGGACTATGACCGTGGCCATTATCAAACTCCCTACCGAGCATCGAAAATTGAAATAAGGCAACTGTTTCGAACAACTCAATGTAATTCGCAAGGCAACTACATCCGACAACACCAATATGGTTCAGACTATCAAGTCATCATCACCGTTATACGTTTCCCGGCACCGGAGCTAAGACCAAATGGGCTCTGAACCAATCATCAAGCAACCTGGAGAAAGAATAGAAAAGTTATCAAGGCAACAATGCTAACTGCGAGCAAACATTCAGCAACAGGTGAACAACAACAACTGACAGCACGAGTCGCAGTCAATTTGGAACACAATAAGAAGTATGTATCAGCAGCCAGCACAAGAGAGAGAGAGAGCATCCCAGGCTGCCTCGCCCCAATTCTTATCAGTAGCAATAATCTACCTTTGGAGCAACAAATACATGGTGGGGTCCTGAGTTTTCCTGATGAAGATATCCCCATTACGGCACCAGAAAATTTGCCATATAGATATAGAGTCTTCTGCAAATGCTATATCAATAAATAATAGTACCACAAATAATCAGTACGCCTGCAAAACACGAGGATGGAGTTAACCACCAAACCAACAAATTAATAACCTCAAGCTGCAACAAAGTAACGAGTTCAAGGCTGCAATCAACCCCAAACGGGCAGTACCCACATCGGGCACAAACCAGTTATAAGAAGCATTAGCTAGAACAGGCAACAACTGCAGAACCAGCACCACTCAACTTAACAAGCAAACAACGGCAACGCAGGACCTAAAGCGGCAACCAAGACAAACGTGGCCCTCAGACTAACTCATCACCGGGCATTGGTAAATTCGAAAACTAGACAAGCAGGGTAACCATCCACAGAATTCCTTCTCCAACACAAACCGGGATACCAACAACACAGCCACAAGCTCAGACTTATGAGTCATCATCGCAGTTATACCTTCCCCGGCAATGACCCAGAACTCGCAGCTTCCAAATCAAGTAACAGCCTGAAAGAAGAAGAGAAAAGTCAAATGACCAAGGGCATCACCAGCATTCTCGTACCCAAACACGAACACCCCCCTTTTGGGCTTCTAGATCCATCCGCTGACCCAATAATCTAATTATTTTCCACACCTGCCAAACCAAAATCAAGTTATCAAAAGCAAATCAGAGAATATCCTTTGGAGATAGGAGATTCTATTCAGAATCAAATCGAATCCTAGCCCATCTGAATCAAAGGCTTGAATGTCAATCAAACAAGCCATTATTACAATCATCAAAAAGGAAAGATTTCGAATCTGATGCAACCCAAATAGGAATATCGAAATCAGCATTCAACTCCTTCAATCAAGTTTTAAACAGGACATTAATCCTCATGGTGCCTATATAAAGAGATGAAAGTGAAGAGAAAAGGGGCATGCGAAAAACCCTATCATACGAAGCAGAGAACATCAAACCCTAGAGCTATCACAAACCAAATCTCGTAACCGAGGAACCAAAGCTAGGAGACTTATCTTGTCTTAGCTTGCGAAAGGTGCCTCCGTCCATCACGAACGACCGCCGTCGGAACTCCAACACCAGCCGCCGCTCCCTAATCTCGGTTCCATATTGAAAGTGAAGGCGAGATCGCAAGAAGAAGAAGAGTCGAAATGGCTTGAATCGATTTTGGGGGGGAAGAACCGAAATCGGGAAATCACGGCGGAGAGGGTGGTTTGGGATCTAGGGTTTCCCAGTTTTTCTTTTTATCTTTTGTAATTTGTTAACGTATTGCAATCACTAACACTCACCACATCCACTAGACGCACACATAATCTTGGTCACCCTAATAACCACCTTAATTAACCGCAAACATCACTTAATCGTTTTTAATAAATCAACCTTTTATATAATAAAACTAATGCATCTTATTTTTATTAATCAGTTAACTAACCCACTTTCAGGTCTAAGTCATCTTTTTATGTAAAATAAATTAACCACTTTTTTCAGATAAATAACGATACCCCCTTTATCCACCATTTAATATAATTATCAACTTAATTAATCTAAATTCATATTATCTTTTAATCAGGCTTGTATATATAAAAATATTTTTTGTTTTCCTTTTTGTAAAATTAACTCTTTTATTAATAACCCCTTTTAATTTAACCTCGTGATAAGTTAAGTTTTAACCAATTATCTTCTTATCTTTTTATTTAAAATAGACTTAATACCCCTTTTAAGTAATCTATTTATTCACCCCTAAAAACATATTTCATGTTTAAAATAAACAATAAATCAATAATAACCCACGATGATAAATCACCTCACCTAAGTTTTCTCACAAACAATTTAGTCATTATAGGTTTTTGTATTTAAAATTATATTTAATCTCCTCTAAAGTCAATCCATATCAAGAACTTTTGCTAATTAAATTAAACTAACTTTTTTTCTAAAATCAACTCCATCAAATCTAACTTTTTATTAAAACCAGTAAGCAACACTTTTTTTTAAAATTAATCTCCTTAAAATAATACAACTTTTTCTTAAACTAAGTAATTCAACTTAAATCAACGTTTCTCTTAAAATCAAACAACATCAAAAATACAAATTAATCGTTCACATTCACGACACTGGCACCTACACTTCAGCGCTTTCATGCGTACTTGTATGGTTTACTTTTCCACAATTTACCTTACAGTCATTTACATTATCGCAATTTACATTTTCGCATCGCATCCGTCCAAAGGAAAAACCTACATATAATTCAGCGCTGTGTGTAGTTGCACATCATATGCATCATATTCCCCTCGATCCTTGATTCTTCAAGTTGATCACTTAAGTTTAGGACCTACCCCATAGGAAGGACCTTGTCTTAATCTTTACAACTTAGAGAAACAATCAACAACACAACTATTTCAAATACATTAGAGAATAGATGTTAATCATCTTAAGCGAGATATAATCTCCACCCTACAACAATACAATCAAACATGTAGGGACTTTGCCTTAAGAGTGATAAAGGCATACTCGGCGACCATCCGAGTATGTAAGACCTTTTCTTAAGACGATGCAAAGACCATTTCCTACAACCCCTTTCATACTTGTGGTGGTTATCTCTCCCTTAACATGAAGACTCATCTCTTCTCCTAGACCCAATCAAAACAACTACCCTAAACCCGTAGGAACTTTGACCACGGTCAAAGAACTCCTCTAACCCTTTAGGGTGAACTACAACATACTCTGATTCCACTCCCGTAAGGATATGTAGGCATAAGATGCGACATCTTATCGAGTATACTTAGAAAAAAAACCCTAGGGTCTTTCAACCATTAAGCAGATAACACATAGCAGTAAACAAACATAAAACAAGAGGTTCCTGTAGAGTACTACAGAAACTTAGGATGCTAGTACCTTCCCTAAGTTTAACCAACCCCCGAACCTATAACTCTCTAGCTTGCATTTGCATTGCATTGTGGGAATTTCGATCTTTATCCCTTCCTTTGGACAAATCAAAGTTCGGTTGCAAATTGAATTAATAATTCAAACTAATCAATAGTTTGGTATCCAAATTTCACCGCGACAGAAATGGCGACTTCACTGGGGAATCCTCCGTGGGTCTCCCTATCTTGTTTTATTTCCTTATTGCTTTTTATATTTGCTTATTTGTTTACTTGCTTATTTGTTTGTATTCTTGGGTTGATACTCTTGAGTGGTGAGACAAAGTCCTACACCCGGACTTGAGTGAACTTAAGATAGGATAGTGATATATTCAAAGAGGCTTATAGGGGGTAGAATCCCGACCAAGCTGACTTGAAAATCACGCTCAATTGAGGCCCTCTCGAAAGATGTATTGTTGAACGAGTCTTTAATCGTGAAAACATGCACTACATTCGATGTTGGAGCCTATGATATTGAGGACCATAGGTACCTTAACCCCACTTTGGCCTTTACTAAGATGTAGTGCGGGGCTATGAGGGGGTACCCCCAAAATAGTGCTACGCGATACTACGCTCAAAAGAAGTTCTCTTGAGAATATTATTAACCCCCGAGTACTTGGGAAGTCGATAATATCCGAAAGACGGACTAATGACTTTGGGAACCTCATTAGAACCTTGTTCTACAGGTACAATCAACCTTTAGTCCAAATCCTTTGGGGATGGGTATACCTTTGCTCCATGCTCGTTGCAAGCCTAGGGACCCCTTTGTTTGTTTATGCTTATGCTTCTATGTGCCTACTTGTGCTTGTTGCATTCATAAAGCATCATACCGCATTAGACTTCATGGGATTTACCTTTGTTTATGAACATTGTAGGGTACTATGGACCCCAATAGAAGACACACTCTGAAATACACTTTTAAAAGTCCCAAGTTGGATGACCTAAAGAAGTTAGTGACCCTGATTGAAGACCAAGAGAAATTCAAAAGCAAGTATGGGAAGCTGATATCCTTATTGAGTCGACAAGTGGATGAAGGACTCCTGTCCACTTTATTGCAATTCTATGATCCACTATACCATTGTTTCACGTTTTCAGATTTCCAACTATTGCCTACGTTGGAAGAATACTCCTTTTTGGTTGGTTTACCCATCTTATAAGAGTCTCCTTTCCCTTTCCTGGAAAAGGACCCTGATGAAAGAGAAATCGCTAAGGCCCTTTGCCTAAAGGTATCGGACGTCAAGGGAAATCTGGCTAGTAAAGGCAGTCTTCTTGGTTTGACTACGAAGTTTTTAATCAGTAAAGCAATGTTTTATGCCGACTATACGAACAAGGCTCCATTCGAGGCGATCTTTGCCTTGCTTATTTATGGAGTATTTTTGTTCCCGAGTTTTGAAGGGTTCGTTGACCTCAACGCAATTAAGATCTTTTTGAAGAACAATCCAGTACCAACTCTATTGGGTAATGCTTACCACTCTGTACACCTCCGAAACTTCTATGGTGGAGGAATGATCACCTGCTGTGTACCCCTACTCTACAAGTGGTTTATTTCGCACTTGCCAAGGTCTACTTCCTTTTTAAGTCTCGATAGGGGGCTTTGGTCTCCCAGAGTTATGGCACTGACCCACTCAGATATCATTTGGTACAACCAAGTATATGATGGAACTTTGATTATTGATGGTTGTGGCGACTTTGCTAATGTACCATTACTCAGTTTTAATGGAGGGATCAGTTACAATCCGGTCTTAGCTCGTCGACAATTGGGATTTCCATTGAAGGAGCCACCTAAGAGTGTCCAAGTAGAGAATATTTTCTTTAGGTAAGACCAGGAACTCCTAAACAAGGTTTTAGTTGCATGGAACCACTTACACAAGAAAGGGAAAGAAAGCCTTGGGAAGCTTAATTGTGTATCTTTAGAACCCTACCTTCAGTGGGTCAGAGAAAGAGCGATCAAGCTAAAGATGCCCTATTCCCGTAAAGATCCCATACCTCCAAGGAGGGAGCCCAGTTATGTCTTTATGTCTGAAGTCGAGAAGTTAGAAGTGTCCTTGAGGAAATCTCAACATGAGTTGGAATCATGGAAGAATAAGTACCATGTGGCAGTGGCAGAAAGCGATGAGTGTCGAAAGCAGAAGGCTGAACTTCAAAAGGAGAGGGATGAATTCCAGAAGCAGCTACAATTAAAGGATGAAGAGCTACTCCCCTACAAGAAGAGGAAAGTCATGGAGGATTTATTTTTCTCCGATCCACAGTGCACTATTTGGAAACTAGTTGTGGACAATCTTATCCGTGAGAAGACGCAACTCGAAGAGCAGCTCAAGCAACAGAATTCGAAACTTCTTTAGCGTCTTTACTAGCTTTTATTTAGCTTTTACTTGGGACTTTTAAAAGCAATAATTTGTATTCCGTTTTGAAATTAATAAAAAAAAAAACGTTTTCTTTTGTTATAATGCTTATAAATAGTTGGGGATCCCATGAAGTCCTACTCATATTGCATTACATTTTCCTTTATTCATTTCAAGAAACTCAACTTTATTTCTCAGGTATTGTAACTATGGATTCCAAAAGAGAAGCCTTGGAGTACACTTTTCAGAGCCCAAACATTGAAAGCTTGAGAGAGCTAGCTGACCTCATCGAGAATCGGTACGCCTTCGCAGCAGAGTATGGAGAAGTTTTCCGTTTCCTCGAACTCCAGATGAAGGGGGGGTTATTGGAGACCCTCGTTCAATTCTATGACCCGTTGTACCACTGTTTCACTTTTCCAGACTACCAGTTGATGCCAACGTTGGAGGAGTATTCTGATTTCCTGAAGATGCCTGTAACGGCCCGTCCCATATTCACCGGTCAGGAGGACGCGCCTAGTCACCAAGAAATTGCAAATGCCACTCATCTCAGCCTTGAAGATGTCCAGGCACACCTGATCACCAAGGAAGGGGTCCTTGGATTCCCTGCTGATTTTTTGGTTGAATAAGTTCGTTATCATGCTGAAAGAAAAGAAGTCCTTATCATGGAAGCCACCTTTGCTCTGTTGGTTTATGGAATTTTCTGGTTCCCGAAGATCGACGAGTTTATTGACATGAACGCAATTAAACTGTTCGTACTTAAGAATCCTGTTCCTACTTTGCTTGCAGACACATACTTTTCAATCCATTCGAGGAATGCCGAGGGAGGAGGACACGTCGTTTGTTGTACCGCTCTGTTGTATTCATGGTTCATTGCTCGTTTAACTCGACACCCGTCTATTTGGGAAGAGGAGGAGTCTCCTCGTTGGCCCGAGATAGTCATGGCCCTTACTCACTCTGACATCGTGTGGTACGATCCTACATATGGAGGTATAAGTATGATCCACAGTATCGGAGGTTTTACTAACGTACCGCTTATTGGAAGGGAAGGATGCATAAGTTATAACCCTGCGCTGGCCCGTCTCCAATTCGGGCATCCCATGATTGAAATACCTGACCAGACTCTGTTAGAAGGAATTTTTCTCAAAGAAGGAGAAGACCCAGACTTGAAGACCGTCATAATTTACTCATGGGAGTACATCAATAAAGAAGGGAAAGCTGCTTTGGGATACCCCAATTGTGCTGTCTCCGAAGAATACTTGTATTGGGTGCGAGCAAGAGCCCTTGACCTCAAAATGCCGTTCCCTTTCCATGAACCTATGGTACTATCTCCTCATGACCCCGACTGGTTCGATGTGGACGAAATTGAACAAGTAAGGATTGCTTTAGATGAAGCCCGGAAATTGAGGACTGCTTGGAAGAACAAGTTCCTCACCCTCAAGGTAGAGAAAGAAAGACTTCAAAAGACTCCGGAAATCGAAGTTGCCAGAAAGAGAAAGGCACAAGGAGATTTATTTTATCCTCATGCCTCTTCAAGTGCTGTCACCAAGGATGATCTTCCCCCAGATACTGTGGCTTGGAAGGAGTGTGTCGACCGACTCATCAGAGAAAAGGCCGAATTGCAAGAACGCGTCAATCAATTAGAAAAGGAGCTTCGCGCACAGAGGGAGCATAAGGAGTAGATTCCCGAGTTTCTCTTTTGCTTTTGATTCAATGTAATAAACTCTTAAAAGAGTACTCCGTTTTTGTAACGCTTCAATCTTCAAATAAAATAAGTTTTTCCAAGGTTACAATGCCAGAGTTACTTGAGTTTCTTGAAAGTTTCACACTCATTTGCATTTTACATAAGCATAGCATCATTTGCATTCCAGGGTCTTACTCTTGCTTCATCTCCGCAGAACAAGCTGAATCACCGATACAACACTCGAGTCAGTCAATGTCAGAAGATGGATCAGCTAGAACAAGAGAACAGGGTGCTCCGTGATGAAGTTGCGAGTATGAAAGAGAGTTTGGAAAAGTTGAATGGCCTGGTAGAAGCTTTGTCCAGTCAAATCTCGATCAACAACCAAGAAGTTCCAAGGACTGTTGTACCCGAAGTAACACCAACACCGATCCCAGTGGTGTCTTATGCTGCTGAAGTATCTTACACTATGCCTCAAGGTTTCCCGTGGGGATTGTCTCCTAATTTCTTCTCGACCGGTTACCGTCCGTCCGTGTCTGAGACCCCCGTTGTGACCATTGTTCAGGCTGCTCCTGTTGTTTCTGCTGTGATGACTACTGCACCTCCGCAGGTGAACACTGTCCCGTATATTCTGGATGAACCAATTCTACATGGGTCGCCAACCGAAACCGTGGGTTTAGAAGAGAAGATAGATGGATTCCAAGACCAGTTTTCGGAAATACAAAAGGAATTGAGAGCCCTTCGGGGAAAAGATTTATTTGGTAAGAGTGCTTCTGAGCTATGTTTGGTGCCGAATGTTAAAGTCCCACCAAAGTTCAAAGTTCCAGATTTCGAAAAGTACAAGGGGAATACCTGCCCTCAGAGCCATCTCATTATGTACGCCAGGAAGATGTCTGCCCAAACTGATAATGATCAGCTACTCATTCACTATTTCCAAGACAGTTTGACAGGCGCCGCGCTCAAATGGTATATGGGGTTGGACAGTACAAAGATTCGAACTTTCAATGACCTGGGAGGAGCCTTTATCAAGCAGTATAAGTACAATGTAGACATGGCACCCGACCGAGATCAGTTGAGAGCAATGACACAGAAGGATAAGGAGAACTTCAAAGAATATGCCCAACATTGGCGCGAGGTGGCCGCACAAGTCACGCCACCGATAGAAGAAAAAGAGATGACCAAGATCTTTCTAAAGACTCTGGGTCCTTTCTTTTATAAGAAGATGGTAGCCAGCGCCCCCAGTGACTTTACTGAAATGGTCAACATGGGAATGCGTTTAGAAGAAGGTGTTCGCGGGGGAAGGCTGACCAAAGAAGAAAATGCTCCTAAGAGGTATGGGAGCAGTTTCGCGAAGAAAAAGGAACAAAGCGTGAATGCTATTCAAAAAGGACAATTCAGAAGGAGATACATGCCACCACATCAGGTTGCAGCGGTGTCTCCAGTGTTTAATGCTCCTGCTTATCAACCTCAGTCTCCCATTGCTCAACAACCCCAGCTCTAGAAGAGTCCACAGAATCCTCAGCAGAATCGGCCACCTAGCAATCAGGGTCGTGTGTACCGAAAAATAAATTTTGATCCGATCCCAATGACATACACTGATTTATTCCCCACCTTGATCAAAAAGGGTCACATTCAGACGAAAGCTCCACCTCCAGCTCCCACGAATCCTCCCCCTTCTTATAGAGCTGACAAGTTCTGTCCTTACCATCAGGGTGCTCCGGGACATGATATTGAGAGTTGCTTCAGCTTGAAGATGGATGTCCAGAGGCTCATAAAAAATGGGATCTTGTCTTTTAGGGATTCCGACCCGAATGTACAGAAGAATCCACTACCACCACATGGTTCACCCTCTGTCAATATGATTGAAGTTTGTTTAGAAAGTGATGATCAAGAAGTTTCAAGTGAGAAAGCTGAAGAAGTCTGTGTCAATGTACCCCACTTTAAAGAGGTGGAACGTATAGAGATCGTTTACAATAGCAAGAAGCCAACTGTTGCTCCGTTGGTAATCAATGTGCCTGGACCTGTCCCTTATACCTCTAGTAAGGCCATCCCTTATAGATATAATGCTACTATGTTGGAGGATGGGAAAGAAGTGCCTCTGCCCACCATACCCTCAATCGTTAATATTGCAGATGTTAGTAGGGTGACAAGAAGCGGGCGAATCTACCCGACTGTGCCACCGAAAGAAAAAGAGGTTTTATCCGAACCATCAGGCTCAAAGGACCCAAATGTGGGGCAATCTGGTGGGTCTAACTTATCCAACTCCGATGAATGTTTAAAAATAATCAAGAGAAGCGAGTATAAGGTTGCAGATCAGCTTTTGCAGACCCCGTCAAAGATTTTTGTGCTACAATTATTGATGAGTTCCGAGGCTCATAGAGAAGCACTTCAGAAGATTTTGGAACAAGCCTATGTTGAGCAGGATGTGACTATGGAACAATTCGATAACATCATTGGCAGTATCACTTCGAGTGATAATCTGGGTTTCAATGAAGATGATCTCCCAGAGGAAGGAAGGAAACATAATATGGCTTTGCACATTTCTGTGAACTGCGGAAATGACTCCCTGTCCAGTGTGCTGGTTGACACTGGATCGTCTCTAAACGTAATGCCTAGGACCACCCTATCTAAGCTGTCATATCAGGGATCGCCAATGAGGCCGAGTCACGTTATTGTCAAAGCTTTCGATGGGTCAAGGAAAACAGTAATTGGTGAGGTTGATTTGCCTATGACTATTGGACTACAGACTTTCATGATCCCGTTTCAGGTCATGGACATTCGTGCCGCCTATAGCTGTCTGCTAGGGAGGCCATGGATACATGAAGCTGGAGCAGTTACTTCTACCCTGCATCAGAAGTTAAAGTATGTTTTTGAAGGGAAAGTAGTTACAGTTTATGGAGAAAGAGCTTTGGTGGTGAGTCACCTGTCATCATTCTCATACGTCGAGGCTGAAGAGGAAGTTGGCACGCAGTTTCAAGCTTTGTCTGTTGCGGGTGAAAGTACTCAGAGAGTTCAGGCATCCATGTCATCATTTAAAGACGCACAACGAGTAGTGAACAGTGGTCACCAGTCAATGTGGGGAAAGGTGTTGTCTTTGCCAGAGAACAAGAACAAGGAGGGCCTCCGTTTCACCAGCAGTTCTGCTCGCCAAGGCACCAAGAATCAAGGGTTTCCATTGATCAGTGAAGTATTCCGTAGTGGAGGAATTTCCCACCATCCTCAGGTTAATGCTGTGTTAAAAGATGAACTCGAGGGCTACATATCGGACGGTTCTACAAGGTCCTCCATTCCTTATGAAGACTACGAGCCCTATATGGAGGATCCAGGTTACGTGTCAGATGATTTCGACTATACCTTTGGAGTTTATGCCATCACTGAGGAAGAGCCGGCTGAAGACATCCCAGACTTTGTGACTCCAGGCGTCGTGGTCAAGAATTGGAGTGTGGTTGAAGCTCCTACCGCCATTCATATATCTAAGTAAAGCATTTGTTTAAAATGTTCGCTCTGCCCAAAGCGAAACTGCATTTAGTAGGGCATACTTTCAATAATTTCCTTTGCTCTGCCCAAGGCAAAGGTGACTTTGTTGGGCGTGTCTTTTTGGTTTTTGCTATCATCAATAAACTACTTTCATTTACATCTGTTTTTTATTTTATTCACGATGTTGGAAAATAATAAGTAGCATCTCGCGTACACACACTTTCCACTTTACAAAGCAAAAACTTATTAAAAATCACGTCACTTGCGCAGATTGCTACACAAATTACAACCTGGGAATAATGATCCACTACCTCCTCCGATTTTTGAGTTTCCTGTGTATGAAGCCGAGGACGAAGAAGATGGTATTCCGGAAGAAATTACTAGATTGCTTGAGAAAGAAGAAGAAGCTATCCGACCCCATCAAGAGCCGGTGGAGGTAATCAACTTGGGATCAGAAGAAATCCGTAGAGAAGTGAAAATTGGAGCTCTGCTCAAACCAGATGTGAAGAAACAGTTGGTTAATCTGCTTGGAGAGTTTGTTGATGTGTTTGCTTGGTCATATCAGGATATGCCCGGTTTGGACACAGCTATAGTTGAGCACCATCTACCCTTAAAACCAGAATGCCCGCCAATAAAACAGAAGCTTAGAAGGACCCGACCTGATATGGCTTGGAAGATTAAGGAAGAGGTACAGAAACAGATTGATGCAGGTTTCCTTGTTACTGCCGAATATCCACTCTGGCTG
Organism: Lathyrus sativus; assembly: GCA_963859935.3. NCBI lineage: Eukaryota > Viridiplantae > Streptophyta > Magnoliopsida > Fabales > Fabaceae > Lathyrus > Lathyrus sativus. Next base: position 683,913,052 of record OZ012735.1, on the reverse strand, counting down.
GCTAATATTGTACCTGTTCCGAAGAAGGATGGTAAGATTCGCATGTGCGTGGATTACAGAGATTTAAACAAAGCCAGTCCGAAAGATGATTTCCCATTACCACACATTGACATTTTGGTAGACAGTACTGCAAGATATGAGGTGTTCTCCTTCATGGATGGTTTTTCAGGTTACAACCAGATTAGAATGGCTCCCGAGGACAGAGAGAAGACGTCATTTATCACACCTTGGGGCACTTTTTGTTACAGAGTTATGCCATTTGGACTAAAGAATGCAGGGGCAACATATCAGAGAGTTATGACTACTTTGTTCCACGATATGATGCATAAGGAGATTGAGGTGTATGTGGACGATATGATAGCTAAGTCGAAAACTGAGGATGATCATATCAAACATTTATCTAAACTATTTTGTCGTTTGAGGGAATACAAACTTCGTCTGAACCCCAACAAGTGTACATTTGGAGTACGATCAGGGAAATTATTGGGTTTTATTGTCAGCCAAAAAGGGATCGAAGCGGACCCTGACAAAGTAAAAGCTATCCGAGAAATGCCAGCTCCCGCCACTGAGAAACAAGTCAGAGGATTCTTAGGGCGTTTGAACTACATCTCCAGGTTTATATCCAACATGACTGCTACATGTAAACCTATTTTCAAGCTCCTGAGGAAAGAACAAGGGTACGTTTGGACTGAAGATTGTCAAAGGGCTTTCGATAGTATCAAAGAGTATTTGTTCAAACCGCCTATCCTGATACCACCGGTTGAAGGGCACCCTTTAATTATGTATTTGACCGTTCTAGAGGATTCAATGGGTTGCGTACTCGGTCAGCGAGATGAAGCTGGAAAACAAGATCATGTCACTTATTACCTAAGCAAGAAATTTACCGATTGTGAAACCAGATACACTATGCTAGAGAAGACTTGTTGCGCCCTAGCATGGGCCGCTAAGCGTTTACGCCAGTATATGTTGAACCACACTACCTGGTTGGTTTCGAAGATGGATCCCATCAAGTATATTTTTGAGAAGCCCGCTTTGACTGGGAGAATTGCCAGATGGCAGATGTTATTGTCCGAGTATGATATCGAGTACCATACTCAGAAGGCTATTAGAGGAAGTGTTTTGGCTGATCACCTGGCTCACCAACCTATTTTGGATCATCAACCCTCAAATGATGACTTTCCTGATGAAGATGTCATGTTTTTAAAGATGAAAGATTGTGAAGAACCCGTACACGGTGAAGGACCAGAGCCCGGTTCTCAGTGGGGTTTAATATTTGATGGAGCTGTCAACGCTCATGGAAAAGGGATAGGTGCTATTATTGTGACTCCTCAAGGGACCCATTTCCCATTCACCTCCAGATTAGCATTCCAATGTACTAATAACGAAGCTGAGTATGAGGCATGTATCATGGGTCTCGAAGAAGAGATCGATTTAAGAATTAAGAATTTAGATGTGTTTGGTGATTCCGCAGTAGTAATCAACCAAATTACTGGAGAATGGATAACTCGACATGATAATTTAGTCCCATATAGGGATTATGCTAGAAGATTGTTACCGTTCTTTGATAGGGTTGAGTTTCATCATATCCCTCGCGATGAGAACAGAATGGCAGACGCATTGGCAACTCTAGCCTCGATGATTGTGGTAAACTTTTGGAACGAGTGCCCTCGGATTGAAGTAAAACGTCTTGACAAACCCGCCTACATCTTTGCTGTAGAAGAAGTTAAGGATGACAAACCCTGGTACTATGACATCGAAGTGTTTCTTAGAACTCAAGAATATCCCCTGGGAGCTTCCGACAAAGACAAGAAGACTTTGAGAAGGTTGGCTGGAAAGTTCTTTCTGAGTAACAATGTGTTGTATAAACGGAATTTTGACATGGTCTTGCTGAGATGTGTTGACAAGCATGAAGCGGATAGGTTAATGTCGGAAATCCACGAAGGATCTTTTGGCACTCATGCCAACGGACATGCTATGGCTAAGAAGCTATTAAGGGCCGGTTATTATTGGATCACAATGGAATCAGATTGCTACAAGTTTGCTAGAAAGTGCCACAAGTGCCAGATCTACGCAGATAAAATTCACGTGCCTCCGACTTCCCTGAATGTTATCTCCTCCCCGTGGCCGTTCTCTATGTGGGGAATCGATATGATTGGAATGATAGAGCCGAAAGCATCTAATGGACACCGATTCATCTTGGTAGCCATTGATTATTTTACCAAGTGGGTCGAAGCGGCTTCCTATGCTAATGTAACCCGACATGTGGTCGTCAAATTTATCAGGAATCAGCTTATTTGCCGATATGGTGTGCCAAGCAGAATTATTACAGACAATGGTTCCAATCTGAATAACAAAATGATGAAAGAGTTGTGTGAAGAATTCAAGATCGAGCATCACAATTCTTCTCCTTACAGACCAAAGATGAATGGGGCTGTTGAAGCCGCCAACAAAAACATTAAGAAGATCATTCAGAAAATGGTGGTTACTTACAAAGATTGACACGAAATGCTCCCCTTTGCCTTACATGGATATCGTACGATGGTACGTACATCAACTGGGGCAACTCCATTTTCGCTTGTCTACGGTATGGAAGCAGTACTCCCAATAGAAGTTGAGATTCCTTCTATGAGTATTTTAGTAGAGGCAAAATTATCAGAGGCAGAATGGTGTCAGGACAGGTATGATCAGTTGAACTTAATCGAAGAAAAGAGGATGGTTGCGCTATGCCATGGGCAGCTGTATCAGCAGAAGATGAAAAAAGCGTTTGACAAGAAGGTTCGACCCCGGGTATTCAGGGAAGGTGACCTTGTGCTTAAGAAAATCCAATCTTTCCTCACTGACATCAGAGGAAAATGGACCCTGAATTATGATGGACCATATGTAGTCGCAAGGGTCTTGACTGGAGGCGCTTTGATGTTAGCAACAATGGATGGAGAAGAAATCACTCGCCCTGTGAATGCAGATGCTGTCAAGACATACTTTGTTTAGGAGAAGCAGGACATTATTCCCTCTATGTAATCGATATCATTTTCCAACACTGTAATATCGGGTCACGCTTTTCCGCTGCCCGCCGTTCAATAAAAAGTTTTCCTTTACTAAATCTGTGATCTTGATAGCAAAATCCTAACTGATTTAAAACCTTTTCAAAATTTTCTCTACGTGATATATGAATAACGAGAGGATGACCGCCAATGCTCACCCTTACTCACAGAAAGTTGACTAGACTATTGACGATTATGCCATCTGAGAGTGAAGGTCACTCTCGTTCGAAGGACCTGCGGAGATAAGGCTCGAGCATTTCCCCATGCATAAATGATGTGTCCCTCTCGACTTGTCAGCGCAAACATAAGCATACGCATATCATATAAGTAGATAACATAACATCGGCATTTTGTGCATCCTTTGTATGTTTTACTCTATCTCTTCGATTGCGGTTACCCTTGGGTATTTTGGGCGCGTCTTACTCCTTCCAAATAGAGTTGTCAGCCCTAAGCAGAAAAAACTCAATATTTCTATTTCCCCACGAAGTTCGATCCTCGTGGAAGACAGTTGTTTCAGTACATTCCCATTGGAGTTTATGCCTCTATGGTTGAGTCTTGCTTGACAGTTTCTCTTCGGTTATTTCCCGAATTGAACTTCGGTCTTTGGCAATCACGCTATGAACATCTCCAGCTTTTGAGCATGGATCAAGAGCGCATTTATTTCGCACTTTGACGTCATAAGGATCACCATTGAAGACGCAACGTTTCTTCAACAACATTACAAGATCTCTTCAACAACTTACAGTCGAAAAACAGAAGGCCTCTTTATTTGAGCAACTCGTTTTGGGCAGATCTATTCTCAAAACGACAAACAACAACTTCCTCAAGACAATCTGTCTATCCCCAGTGGATTATTTCAAGATTATCAAGTCAAGGGACATTACAGATACTTCCCCATTTGAGGACTTCTGCTACAACAATCTCACATATTTTTACAATTACAGCAAAGATATTCCTTAAGAAATGATCTTCCCTAGAGGGTTCATTATGAGTACAATCAATGACATATCTCCTTACAAGAGGACACTCCACGTATCAACCGGTTTACAACTCTTTTGAATATCCCCGGTGCACATTCTACAAATTGCTAATACAATACAAATTGCATCTACAATTACAAGTACAAGATCACATCTACGAAATTCTACAATTACAAGACTACATCAACATTACAATTTACAACATACAATCTACAATCTACAAATTTACAACCCCTCTTTGAAGACGCTCTCACGAGTTTCCATCATTTTGGGTAGGAACTGAGACCAGCTCATGGTTCCCATACCATGGTGCAAGGGGAGGTTCGACATTAGAAACCGAGACCAGCTCATGGTTCCCATACCATGGTGCAAGGGGAAGTTTGACATTAGAAACTGAGACCAGCTCATGGTTCCCATACCATGGTGCAAGGGGAAGTTTGACAATCAGAGACCGAGACCAGCTCATGGTTCCCATACCATGGCGCAAGGGGAAGTCATACGTTTTATTATTTCAAGTTGAGTTCCGAAAGAAAAGATATGCAGAAAAACAAGAAAAGAGAAAAGGAAAAATAAGGGTGAACCATCAACTCAATTCATTTGGGTTATTACCAACCACAACACTATGACAATAAACATATCTTTCGACTAAAAGCCTCTTTCTCATCACTATGTCCCCGGTATATGAGATACTATTATACCCCTGGAGATTTCCCCAGTGATTTTCGTTTCCCATCCCCGCGGAGTCTTGTTGTGTCCATTTGCTCCCCTGTGACATCATTTCCTCACAGGACCCGTCTGTCTTGCATTCTCATATCATCGCATATCATTTGCATACGGTGATCTCTTAGGGCCAAAAATTCGTGCAGTGTTTTTATTTAAGTCCCTCCTATCTCGTCGAGATGGAGATTTCAATCTCCATATCTCCGAATAGAAGTAACTTAAATAGGGGCATCTGTTGCACCCTAATTTTTGACCATAAGATCTCACCTCCTTTTGTGCGTCTCTTACATCATTTGACGTTATATTTCATATTTATGTTATTGTCACTAACAAGTGTATGCAGGCGCATAAATTTCAAAAGTCATAGACTCAAGAATATGTGAATCAGAAGTTCGTGCTATTAAGTCAATTTCAAGCCTACGGAGGGATTTATTGCAAGCTCAGAGCAAGAAGTTAAAGATAACAGTTCAAGTTACATGCACGAGGAAATTCTTATGCGACATTCACCAAAACTATCTCCAAGTGGCAATATTCACATTACCAAAGTAACCTTATAATCAAGGACCTCATTGAAGATTCATGCTTATACAATCATCTCCTGCAATAATGTTCAAGTCAACTGTGGCACGCGTTTCATTTTTTTTTCAACGTATAAAATTCGAAACTCCAAGACTACAAGAGATTAGCACATGTCTTCACGAGATTCAAAAGTAATGATAATGAGTTCAAAGGATATAACCAAACGGACAAGTTGAAAGGATTGATATTTAACTCAAAAATCCAATAATACAAGGTGGCCCAAAGCATTAACATTTGAAGGCCTTGACATTAACAAAACATATTTAATACAATCCTATTACTCGACTCGCAAGACACAGAGGTCTCGTTCCAAGTACACCACCTTCAGACTTTCCTCTCAACTATGCAGATGCAACTTTAAAAATACTTTGAGAATCTGCTCTGTTACACCATGGCAATCTCGTGGAAAGTTGAATCGAAGTAGGAGGGGGATCGCACGTAACAGCCACCACTCACATGATGCAAATGAATTTTGTTCGAAAGGACATTTGTGATAATTAAGGCCGTTCTTGCAAGCATAACGCCGACGTTTTGACGCGACCACGCAACTCCATCTCCAGTTGCCTCAATGCAATTTAACCCCAGCAACCCTGCATACAATTATCAGCAGAACAATATCAGAATGTCAGCAGTAAAAAAAAAGGGGGGGGGGGGAATTCAAGAAGATTAAGAATTAAAGATTTGTTCAACCCTCAGATTTAAATCATCATTGGGCGTGAAGTCTGAGCAGCCGGAAGGACAACAACCGAAGTTGTCGCCGACTCCCTACTGAACACCAGACGGACCCCCGGCAACAGCGTAAGACAGGATAATATCTGAAATTAACAGTGTCGGTATCTTTGATAAAAGGGAGGACTATCAAAGTGTGACCAAGCATCTCGATATCACAACCACAGGTATTTCAGTTTTTGCAAGCAACTACAGTGGCTACGCCAAAAGTGTATCAGCAAGTAAGGTCTTGCAATTAGCAAGCCAGCATTCCAGCAATAACTAGATAGTTTTTCAACAACAGACAATAACAGGAGCAGTACACATAATAGTATTAGTTGCAGTACGGATGTAAACGTCAACATTTCAGTACCGAATGTAAACATCAGTACATCAAACATCTTGCATTTCGTAAATTTCACAACTCCACAATCCGCCCCTCGTGTTACCACAAGATACTGTCCACAGAGTAAGAATTATCAAGTCCTGTCAAAGCAACACAACCGTCATTCAAATGTTGTCAAAAATAAAGTGAAATCTAAAGGGGAGTGAGATTTAACTTCAGCCCTCAGCTCAACTCATCATCGGGCATGAGACTCGAGCGGCCGGGAGGACTATGACCGTGGCCATTATCAAACTCCCTACCGAGCATCGAAAATTGAAATAAGGCAACTGTTTCGAACAACTCAATGTAATTCGCAAGGCAACTACATCCGACAACACCAATATGGTTCAGACTATCAAGTCATCATCACCGTTATACGTTTCCCGGCACTGGAGCTAAGACCAAATGGGCTCTGAACCAATCATCAAGCAACCTGGAGAAAGAATAGAAAAGTTATCAAGGCAACAATGCTAACTGCGAGCAAACATTCAGCAACAGGTGAACAACAACAACTGACAGCACGAGTCGCAGTCAATTTGGAACACAATAAGAAGTATGTATCAGCAGCCAGCACAAGAGAGAGAGAGAGCATCCCAGGCTGCCTCGCCCCAATTCTTATCAGTAGCAATAATCTACCTTTGGAGCAACAAATACATGGTGGGGTCCTGAGTTTTCCTGATGAAGATATCCCCATTACGGCACCAAAAAATTTGCCATATAGATATAGAGTCTTCTGCAAATGCTATATCAATAAATAATAGTACCACAAATAATCAGTACGCCTGCAAAACACGAGGATGGAGTTAACCACCAAACCAAAAAATTAATAACCTCAAGCTGCAACAAAGTAACGAGTTCAAGGCTGCAATCAACCCCAAACGGGCAGTACCCACATCGGGCACAAACCAGTTATAAGAAGCATTAGCTAGAACAGGCAACAACTGCAGAACCAGCACCACTCAACTTAACAAGCAAACAACGGCAACGCAGGACCTAAAGCGGCAACCAAGACAAACGTGGCCCTCAGACTAACTCATCACCGGGCATTGGTAAATTCGAAAACTAGACAAGCAGGGTAACCATCCACAGAATTCCTTCTCCAACACAAACCGGGATACCAACAACACAGCCACAAGCTCAGACTTATGAGTCATCATCGCAGTTATACCTTCCCCGGCAATGACCCAGAACTGGCAGCTTCCAAATCAAGTAACAGCCTGAAAGAAGAAGAGAAAAGTCAAATGACCAAGGGCATCACCAGCATTCTCGTACCCAAACACGAACACCCCCCTTTTGGGCTTCTAGATCCATCCGCTGACCCAATAATCTAATTATTTTCCACACCTGCCAAACCAAAATCAAGTTATCAAAAGCAAATCAGAGAATATCCTTTGGAGATAGGAGATTCTATTCAGAATCAAATCGAATCCTAGCCCATCTGAATCAAAGGCTTGAATGTCAATCAAACAAGCCATTATTACAATCATCAAAAAGGAAAGATTCCGAATCTGATGCAACCCAAATAGGAATATCGAAATCAGCATTCAACTCCTTCAATCAAGTTTTAAACAGGACATTAATCCTCATGGTGCCTATATAAAGAGATGAAAGTGAAGAGAAAAGGGGCATGCGAAAAACCCTATCGTACGAAGCAGAGAACATCAAACCCTAGAGCTATCACAAACCAAATCTTGTAACCGAGGAACCAAAGCTAGGAGACTTATCTTGTCTTAGCTCGCGAAAGGTGCCTCCGTCCATCACGAACGACCGCCGTCGGAACTCCAACACCAGCCGCCGCTCCCTAATCTCGGTTCCATATTGAAAGTGAAGGCGAGATCGCAAGAAGAAGAAGAGTCGAAATGGCTTGAATCGATTTTGGGGGGGAAGAACCGAAATCGGGAAATCACGGCGGAGAGGGTGATTTGGGATCTAGGGTTTCCCAGTTTTTCTTTTTATCTTTTGTAATTTGTTAACGTATTGCAATCACTAACACTCACCACATCCACTAGACACACACATAATCTTGGTCACCCTAATAACCACCTTAATTAACCACAAACATCACTTAATCGTTTTTAATAAATCAACCTTTTATATAATAAAACTAATGCATCTTATTTTTATTAATCAGTTAACTAACCCACTTTCAGGTCTAAGTCATCTTTTTATGTAAAATAAATTAACCACTTTTTTCAGATAAATAACGATACCCCCTTTATCCACCATTTAATATAATTATCAACTTAATTAATCTAAATTCATATTATCTTTTAATCAGGCTTGTATATATAAAAATATTTTTTGTTTTCCTTTTTGTAAAATTAACTCTTTTATTAATAACCCCTTTTAATTTAACCTCGTGATAAGTTAAGTTTTAACCAATTATCTTCTTATCTTTTTATTTAAAATAGACTTAATACCCCTTTTAAGTAATCTATTTATTCACCCCTAAAAACATATTTCATGTTTAAAATAAACAATAAATCAATAATAACCCACGATGATAAATCACCTCACCTAAGTTTTCTCACAAACAATTTAGTCATTATAGGTTTTTGTATTTAAAATTATATTTAATCTCCTCTAAAATCAATCCATATCAAGAACTTTTGCTAATTAAATTAAACTAACTTTTTTTCTAAAATCAACTCCATCAAATCTAACTTTTTATTAAAACCAGTAAGCAACACTTTTTTTTAAAATTAATCTCCTTAAAATAATACAACTTTTTCTTAAACTAAGTAATTCAACTTAAATCAACGTTTCTCTTAAAATCAAACAACATCAAAAATACAAATTAATCGTTCACATTCACGACACTGGCACCTACACTTCAGCGCTTTCATGCGTACTTGTATGGTTTACTTTTCCACAATTTACCTTACAGTCATTTACATTATCGCAATTTACATTTTCGCATCGCATCCGTCCAAAGGAAAAACCTACATATAATTCAGCGCTGTGTGTAGTTGCACATCATATGCATCATATTCCCCTCGATCCTTGATTCTTCAAGTTGATCACTTAAGTTTAGGACCTACCCCATAGGAAGGACCTTGTCTTAATCTTTACAACTTAGAGAAACAATCAACAACACAACTATTTCAAATACATTAGAGAATAGATGTTAATCATCTTAAGCGAGATATAATCTCCACCCCACAACAATACAATCAAACATGTAGGGACTTTTCCTTAAGAGTGATAAAGGCATACTTGGCGACCATCCAAGTATGTAAGACCTTTTCTTAAGACGATGCAAAGACCATTTCCTACAACCCCTTTCATACTTGTGGTGGTTATCTCTCCCTTAACATGAAGACTCATCTCTTCTCCTAGACCCAATCAAAACAACTACCCTAAACCCGTAGGAACTTTGACCACAGTCAAAGAACTCCTCTAACCTTTTAGGGTGAACTACAACATACTCTGATTCCACTCCCATAAGGATATGTAGGCATAAGATGCGACATCTTATCGAGTATACTTAGAAAAAAAAACCCTAGGGTCTTTCAACCATTAAGCAGATAACACATAGCAGTAAACAAACATAAAACAAGAGGTTCCTGTAGAGTACTACAGAAACTTAGGATGCTAGTACCTTCCCTAAGTTTAACCAACCCCCGAACCTATAACTCTCTAGCTTGCATTTGCATTGCATTGTGGGAATTTCGATCTTTATCCCTTCCTTTGGACAAATCAAAGTTCGGTTGCAAATTGAATTAATGATTCAAACTAATCAATAGTTTGGTATCCAAATTTCACCGCGACACTAATCTCTTCCTTTATCTTCAGTGATGATGAAATGAGCAAGGACTTGAAGGAAAACCCAGTGAGAATTCAAATTCTAAGAAGAGAAAGTTTTGTGTATTTTTGATGGAAACTTGATCTTCTCACGCAGCTAGCCCTCTACTGATCACCTAGGGTTGGTTTTAGGTTATATATGATGGGTTAATGACACTCATGCAGGCCCATGTTGAGGGATTTCCTTGATTTCACAAATTTGTCCAAAACATCCACATGGGGTGTACACATGGGTTAGCATGATGTGTTTCTCATTCCACTCAGCAAAGGGTACTAGGGAGTGTGTGGAAATGAATTATGGTTGTTTAGATGATTGATAATGACTTAGTGCAAAGTTTTGAATCATTGCCTCTTATGGTGTAAAATGTGAAAAATGGCTTGAAAAGTGAAGTTTATGTTGGCTCAAATTGGGTAAAGAGTAGCCTGTACGTTATATGATGATGTTATGGTGTCCAAGAATCAAAAATAACTTCAAATGGTGACTTGAAATGGAAGAAGTTCAAACTAGGTCCAAAAATCAAGTTTTCATGTTCAACATGGTTCAAATGATCACATAAATCATCAAACATCATGGATTTTGAATTAAAGAGGATGTTAAGGCAATGTGACACAACTTTCATGTGGCACAAATTTGGATTAGAGGTCTTGAAGTTTATGGAATTGGTCATTGAAATGAAAGACCTAAAACTAGGTTTCCAAAAATACTCTTGACTTGTGAAGACCATAACTTGAGCTCCATGCATGAGAATGATGAGTTCTAGGACTTTTTGAAAAGCTAAGACAATGCGGAACAACTCTCATGGATGTTTAAAAATGAGGAGGAGCTTGGTTCCATGTGAAAAATTCCTTTGAAGTGAGTTGACTTTGGGTACCTCTAAATTCTCTTCATCTTATGACACCAACTTGTTGACACTATAACTTGAGATGTATAAACCCAATGGATGAGTTCTTGTACTTAAAATAAAGCTTGAGAGATGATGAACAAGTCTCATGTTTATTTAAAAATGAGATAAGACTTGTATCACAGTGAAATTTGTCCTTGAAGTTAGAGACTAAAAGAGGGGATTTTACACTTGAACTCATCTGAAACCCTAATTTAGTAACTTCTTGAACTCTTGAATCTTCTTGACTTATCCTCAACATGACATTAGAGATGATCTATGATGACTTCCCATGGCTTCCATGACCTAGAACCAAGCCTTGAGCCCTCTCAAGTCCACAGTTGACTTTTGTTGACCAGATGAATCCCTTCACACCTATCCATTGACTGAGGCTCTTGCAGATGATTTGTGTGACCATAAAATCTCCATAGAGGACCCCTAGGGTGAACAACAAGCTCTTAAACCATGTCTAATCCAAGGAAATGACCTCATGAACCTCTGATGATCCTCAAGATAGGAGATGATACCCACACACAAAATTTCTTCCCTCAAGGAGCCTTGAGACCCAACTTTGATGATGATAGAACTCTTGATTACTTGAAAATGTAACCTTGCTTGAGCTTGAACATGAAACTCTTCTCTTGAGTGGCAAAAAAAGCATCCTGATCCCCTATCTAGAACCAATGCTATGCAAATGCAAATGCAAATGCTAAATGATAAGAAAGATAAGCCAAGATAGAAAAGAAAGGTTGGGCAAATTTTGGGGTGCAACAGCTGCCCCTATTCAAACGACTTGGACTTGAAGGTGTGAAAAGTAACAGCTTTCGAACAATCGAGGTAGAAGGTAATTGAATACATAAGAACCCATAAATTTGCCAACCGCAGGATAATTAACTGTAGAAATTGTCCACCAAAGTGGAATCACCAAGGAAAATATCTGAAAGTTACGAGAAAACAACCAACTAACCACAAGTTAGAAAGCCTCGATATGCAGTCGGAAAAAGGTAACTGCTAACCACAAGTTAAACAACCTCAATACAAAATTGGAAGAATAACTCTTAAACAAACAGGCTCGATGCTATGTCGGAAAAACAACTGCTAACACAAGTTAGGCAGTCTCAACACAAAGTTGGAACAAACTGTTAAACAATAGGCTCGACACTCGGTCGAAAAAACAACTGCTAACACAAGTTAGGCAGTCTCAACACAAAGTTGGAACAAACTGTTAAACAATAGGCTCGACACTCGGTCAGAAAAACAATTGCTAACACAAGTTAGGCAGTCTCAACAGAAAGTTGGAACAAACTGTTTAACAACAGGCTCGACACTCGGTCGGAAAGAAGCAAACATCTGCTAACTAGCAGGCTCGACACTCGGTCGGAAAGAAGCAAACATATGTTAACCAGCAGGCTCAACATCCGTCAGAAAGAAACAAATACCTGCTAACCAGCAGGCTCGACACTCAGTCGGAAAGAAACAAACATATGCTAACCAGCGGGCTCGAGACTCAGTCGGAAAGAAACAAACATCTGCTAACCAGCAGGCTCGACACTCAGTCGGTAATAGAATCAACCGATTCACAATCTGAAAGAGAATTCCGCTGGGGTAAGAGAAACTTAAACAAGTAAGCTCTATTGGGGAGAACGAGATAAGATGAACACATCTATCAATTATTCTTGCTGGGGTCTGGCACAACATTGGCTTATGAAATACACTGTTATCTGCTGAAGAAACATCTGACGACAAAAGGTGACAACCTGGCTTATGCTTTGAATGCATATGTTTGAAAATGGCGTAATGCTCCATACGAAATGGAAATGCTACACGTTTGGGAGGATGCTATGCAAAATGCAAATGCAAAAGAATACCATCGCAAAAAGGTTCCGAAATAAACGACAAGCAAACTGGTGCTGAGGAAAATGCCCTGAACGGCCTCCTGGAAATAGAACTCTCCTGGGGATAATGCCATGTATGGCCTTCTAGAATATAACTCTTCTGGGAATGATGCCCACTCTGCTCGGAATAAATCCACTCCGCGGGGGGGGGGGGGGGGGGGGGGGGGGTTAAGAATAAGATATATTGGGAAATTATCCCAAAATATCGCTCTGCCGGGGAAAAAATTAGTTCTGCTGGGAATTGAGAGAAAATAACATTGGGAAATTATCCCAAAATCGCGCTCTAGAGAATACCAATAACCACTGGACTCTGCTGCGGATGGCAACTTCACTAGGGAATCAACATCAACCTTTTCTTGGGGAAATGAGTCAATGACATAGAATTTATGGGGAACTGCACTGGACTTGCCCCACTGCTGGGGAATAATCCCAATCTTAACCTGCTGGGGATAAGTGCACATCACTGTTGGTGAGATACTTCTGATTCGACGACAATACCCTGCGGGGGTAGAGACACTTCTGAAACAATTCTTAGTGAAATGAGCCCTGCAAATGACAAACAAACAACATGTCATGTATGCAATAAAGGATATTTAGGTCATCGTCCATGACATCATTCAAATAAATCATTGTTTCAATTATGATTAGCAAAGCCCCAAAATTTTATGTATGCAAAGTTTTATCAAAAACATCAGGCGTCATGTTTGCAAACAAAACAGTAAAAGCTAAAACAAGAATAGAAAGCTCTTTGTGGAAAATACTTCATTTATTGAAAATGGTCTGTAAATAGGCAAATTACATCGGATGCAACTCCTGGAAAGAGAAAGTTGCGCAAAAAGTACAGAAATGAGAAAGATATACAAATGTCGGCAATGTGGAAACAAACAAACACCACGTGTCGATTCAACTATGACTTGCATGATTTTGATGCTTCACCAATGTCCTGCTTTCTGAAAAGATTGACTGATCAATCCTAGGGTCCTTCAAGAATCTAACTGTACTCACAAGTCGGACACATACCATAGTCGTTTGCTTTTCAATTCCTAACTTTTGCCTGAATCGCCCTTGCGGGTTTTCAATTCACCGGGGTACCCATTTTTGCCAAAGACGCCTTTTCAGGTTTTCAACTTTGTGGGTTTATTCTTTTTCTTTTTTATCCCAAATTTTTGCCCGAACCTGCTCTTTCTATGGTTCGCCGGGATGCCCCATTTTTGCTTGGATTTTCTTTTTTATTTCCAGAGGGTCTTTTTTAAGCAAAGTACTTTTTGACTACGTCTGCGTTCACAGGGAACGTAAAATCTTCACCGTCCATAGTTGACAATAGTAAGGCTCCTCCGGAGAAGACTTTCCTTACCACATATGGACCTTCATAATTGGGAGTCCATTTGCCCCTGTGATCTGTTTGTGGAGGGAGGATCCTCTTCAACACTAAATCACCTACCTTAAAATGTCGAGGGCGCACTTTCTGATCGAATGCCTTCTTCATTCTGCTCTGATATAGCCGGACGTGGGTGATAGCTACCAATATTTTCTTGTCAATCAGACTCAGTTGATTCAACCTAGCATTTACCTATTCTGCCTCATCAAGCTTCACATCAACCAACACCCTCAGGGAAGGAATCTCGACTTTTAATGGTAGGACAACTTCCATACCATATACCAACGAGAAAGGAGTTACCCTAGTCGATGTATGCAACGAAGTATGATAACCATTTAAAGCAAAGGGCAACATCTCGTGTCAATCCTTGTAGGTTACCACCATCTTCTGTACAATCTTCTTGATGTTCTTGTTGGCTGCCTCGACAACACCATTCATCTTTGGGCGGTATAGAGAAGAGTTGTGGTTTTCGATCTTGAAACTCTGGAACAATTCCTTCATCATCTTGTATTTCAAATTCGAACCATTATCAGTAATGATTCGTTCTGGCACTCCATAACAGCAGATGATGTTCTTCTTGACAAAGTGAGCCACTACCTGTCTGGTTACGTTGGCAAAATAAGCTGCCTCTACCCACATGGTGAAATAATCGATTGCCACCAAGATAAAGCGATGCCCATTGGAGGAGGTGGCTCAATCTTATCAATCATATCAATGCCCCACATAGCAAAAGGCCAAGGAGATGCCAAGACATTCAGAGGACTCAACAGCACATGCACTTTATCAGCATAAATCTGGCATTTGTGACACTTTCTGGCATACTTGAAACAATCAGATTCCGCAGTCATCCAGTAGTAACCTGCTCTCAACAATTTCCTAGACATTTCATGTCCGCCAGCATGTGTTCCGAAGGAACCTTCGTGGACTTCTTCCATTAGCAGACTTACTTCATTTTTGTCTACACACCGCAACAACACCAAGTCGAAGTTTCTTCTGTATAACATGCCATCCTTGTTCAGGTAGAAATTTCCTGCCAACCTTATCAAATTCTTCTTATCCCGGTTCGATGCCCCAGGTGGATACTCTTGATTCTTGAGAAAATTTCTGATATCAAAATACCAAGGCTTCCCATCTGATGCTTCCTCCACTTCAAATATGAAAGCTGGCCTATCAAGGCGCATGATAGTGATTATTGGAGCTTCATTCCAATAATTCACTTTATACATTGACGATAAAGTTGCCAAGGCATCTGCCATCTGATTCTTGGCCCTCGGCACATGATGAAACTCCACTCTGTCAAAGAAGGGTAGCAATCTTCTGGCATAATTCATGTAAGGAACCAGATTGGGCGAACGAGTTTCCCACTCTCCTTTAGTATGGTTGACGAATAAAGCAGAATCACCGTATACATCAAGGTTCTGGATTCTCAAATCAATGGCTTCTTCAATACCCATGATGCACGCTTCATACTCAGCTTCGTTATTGGTGCAGGCAAACGTTAACCGAGCGGTAAATGGTATGTGGGAACCGTGAGGCATCGTAATGATTTCCCCAATTCCATTGCCATATGAATCAACAGCATCGTCGAAAACCATCTTCCACTGGGAGCCTGTCTCGGGACCTTCGTCTGGTATAGGCTTGTCACAATCCTTCATCTTCAGAAACATTATGTCCTCATCAGGAAACTCAAATTTCATCGGTCGATAATCATCAGGAAACTTAATGGCTTTTTGGGAAACATATTGAATATCGTATTCTGTCAGAACCATCTGCCACCTGACAATTCTTCCAGAAAGTGCCTGCTTTTCGAACACGTACTTGATTGGATCCATCTTTGAAATCAACATGGTTGTGTGATTTAACATGTATTGCCTTAGGTGTTTGGCTGCCAGAGCAAGTGCACAACATGTCTTTTCTAGCATTGAGTATCTGGACTCACATTCTGTGAACTTCTTACTCAAATAATAGATAGCATGCTCTTTTCAGCCCGTCTCATCGTGTTGACCGAGTACACAACGCATGGAGTTCTCAAGAACCGTCAAGTACATAATCAAAGGTCTTCCTGCCACTGGAGGCGTCGGTATCGGAGGCTCATGCAAGTATTCTCTTATCTTTTCAAATGCCTTTTGACAATTTTCATTCCAAACAACCGTCTGGTCTTTCTTTAACAACTTGAATATTAGTTCACAGGCGACTGTAAGGTGAGATATGAACCTTGCAATGTAGTTCAATCTCCCCAGAAAACCATAAACCTCTTTCTCTGTTTTTGGCGCTGGCATCTCTTTTATTTCTTTTATCTTTGCAAGATCTACCTCAATTCCTTTTTCATTGACGATAAACCCCAATAGCTTTCCTGACCTTACTCTGAAAGTGCACTTATTCGAATTCAACCTCAATCTGAATTTCCCCAACCTTTCAAACAACTTCAAAAGATTAACCAAATGCTCTTCCTCTGTCTGCGACTTCACAATCATGTCATCAACATAAACCTCGATCTCATGATGAATCATATCATGAAAGAGAGTCACCATCGCCCACTAGTAAGTTTCCCATGCTTTTTTCAATCTAAAAGGCATAACTTTATAGTGTTGTACCCCAAAATTTGCCCAACCTTTTCTCTCTACTTGGCTTATGTTTCATTGCATTCTTTAGAATTTGCTTTTGCATAGCATTGTCTTTTGCAGTGGATCAAGGGAGGTTTTCCATTCAAGAGGAAAGTCTCAAGGTTTTCAAGCTCAACCAATAGTGTTTATTCAAGTTATCTAATGCTTACAATCATCAAGAAGTGGTCAAAGCTCTCTGAGAGAGAAGATTGACAAGTGTTGCTTACCTCTTATCTTGGAGGGCAATTGAGGATCATCAGGGGTTCACAAAGCCATATTTATGAACAAGAGGTGTTGGAGAAGCTTGTTGAGTGCTTTTAAAGTCATTGTGGAGCTTATCTATGCATTCATTTCACTTGCGAGATGTTGCAGTTAAAGTTTGTGCACCTAGGATTTCATCTGCTTAGTTCAAAGTCAATTGTGGGCTTGGAGGAGTTGGATACTTGGTTCCAAGTCTTTGAAATCATGGGAAGTCATTTTGAGACATCTAGAATGTCATTCCAAGTTAAAATCAAGAAGAATCAAGAGTCTAAGGGGTTATTAAATTAGGGTTTCAGAGGATTTCAGTGTAGAATCCCCTTCCTTAGTATCCAACTTCAAGGACCATTTACCTTAAGATACAAGTTCAATCTCATTTTCTTACAAACATGAGACTTGTAGGGAGTTTTATAAGCTTTCATTTGAGTACTAGAACTCATCCATTGGGTTTATGGAACTCCAGTATAGAAGCCATCAAGTTATAGGTCTCAGATGAACATATTTTTCAGTCAACAAAAGTCAACTCACTTCCAAGGCACTTTTGACCTAGAATCATGTTTCTCCTAAACTTTTGATGAAAATGAAAGTTATTCCTCATGATATTAGCTTTCCAAATAGTCATATAAGTCCTTGATATCATTTTTAGAACTCAAGTTATGGATCTTGCAAAGCAGGCGTATTTTGGGAAACTTTGATTATAGGCCATTTTGATTATGGGTCATTTGCATGCACTTAAGTACTTCAAATGAAACTTCAACCAACATGAAAATTGCTCTAATTGACCTTTTTTACACCATGAAACTCAAGATTGGCATGAATTATGAGTGATCATGGACATTGGGTATGAAATTTCAAGTGAAAATGAACTTAAAATCATGATTTGAATTGAATTGGTTACAGGACTTTTTCATGCCATATTTTGATTCAATTTTATTCACAAGGTACCAACAAGTGAAATGCACAAACCCATTTTTAGTCATGAGGTGCAAAACACGTGCAATTAAAGCTTGCTTCACAAAGAAGATTCACACTCAAACTTCCAAATTGGACCACATGAAAAGCCCATCTCAATTCCATTACAAAATTCAGGTCATATGCTAAGGATTTGAACCATTTCCATGAGTGTGTGCTTTGGTTTTCACGTGTGCATGAGCAAATAACAAGTTTTGGGCATTTTGCAAATTCAGCCAAACAAGGCTTCATGGGCTTCTAATTCCCATCCAGATACATCACATATAAATTGAAATTGAGAAAGGAGCTCTGAGAAGTACATTTTCGTGGAGGGAAGAGCAAACTCAGTTTTGAAATTTGAGAGAGAAATTCAAAATCGTGAATCAAGATTCAAAGCATTTTAACTTAAATTGAAGCAAGATTCTTCTTCCTCAAGCAAATTGGAGTGGATCTGCATCTTTTAGAGCAAGCTCGCAACAAATTGAAGCACCAACGGAGTGTCTCTGTTAGGTAAACTTCCAATCAACTTTCCTCTCATTCTAGAGCATGATCTAGGTCCATATTGGCTGCATCTAAAGCTCTACCTCGTGTAGGCCATGTTTGAGTGCTTGATTTCCATGTTTGATGAAGTTTGCAGATGCGCATTCCAAACTTGATCCTTTCAAATCTCACAATTTAGCCATGTTTAAAACCAATGGATCATGGATTTGGAATGTACATAAGTTTAGCTTCATTTTGATATGCTTTTTGCTCATTTTGGTGAAATTCTGGTGATCTGATCTCCGGCCAGTCCACCGGAGAAGACGACCGGAGCAAACGCTCCGGCGTCTGGTTCAAACGCAGGTGAAGGTGATGTGTCTTGTGTTGACTCATTGACTTGATCAGATGAACGTCCCAGATGCGAATGACTTGCACGCGTGGCTCTGTTGACTGCCACATCAATTAGTGATGCGCGGCGTTTTGATCATTGGATCAATTCTGAGAGGTTTGGGCTTTGGTTGGTCTCTGTACCCCTACTCTTTTCATCCCATGCGCGTATGAACTATATTCCTTTGGTATCTATGATTTCTAATACACCCTCCCTTGTTTTCTTGCATTTTATTTCTTTATTTTATTTTTGTTTTGTTTTATTTTGTTAAAAATACTCCCAAACATTATAAAATTCAACCAAAAATATTTTCTAACACTTTAATGTGTTATTTAATTTTTCATAATTTTTAATTTCATTTTCCATTTATTTTTCATTTTAATTTGAATTTATTGAGTGGAAGTGTTTTTAACTTGTCTTTCATTTGTTCTTGTTTGATTTTGTTGACCAATTGAAACCACTAATGAATGAGACTTCCTTCTCATTTTGATGATGAGTTGAGGTGTCTTAGAGGATGGTTTTGGTTAATGTTTAGCTTCTTTTTGGTTGACTTTCATTTGCTTTTGTTTGACCCTCGACAACCCTTCTTCAAAGTGGAGCACCCTTAGTGGATCAATTCCTTTGGTGATGATTTGATTGGACTTTGGTTGTGTTACTTTGGCCTCTGGTTCCCAACATCTTTGTGAGGTTTGTGAATTTTATTTGGCTTTTATTGAATTAGTTTCCTATTTTTGGTGTACCGTGCAAGTCAAGTCACCCTAGGAATGGTTCACACATACTAGTTGACCTAGTTCTTGTGGGAGATTACTCTTGTGGATCCCATATGCTTCCAACTCCTCTTGATTCACATTTCTAACATGTTGAAGTAGTTGGTTGCAAATTTATAGGTCCTAAAGTTGGTTGGTTTATGTTGTAAGTTGCATTCGTTTAAGGCTTTCCATTTGATGTTGAATGTTGAAAGTGTTTAGAACCTAGGTTCTTTACCATGCCTCATCTTGCAACTTGCCTTGCTTTGCTTTCTTCTTTCATTTTCCCATTCTCTTATATTGTTCTCACTTCTGTCCTAGGATCTTGGGGACTCATTCAATTTTCTTTGGTGCTTTGGATTTGCACTTTAAGTTTGACTTGGATGAGAGGCCACTTTGAGAACTTTCTTTTGGTTTCTTTCTTGCATGAACATTGTGATGTTTATGGTTGAGATTTAATTTGATGTTGCTTGCTGCCCAAGCCTATTCTCCCATCCTCATCTTGATCATGTCTTCTTTCCTTTCTTATTTGCTTGCTTCTTGGTTTAGTGATTGATGTGCAAATGGTTGTAGGAATTCTATTTCTCCCATTTCATGTCACTTTTGGCTTGAACTTGTTTAAGTTCTCTTGTTTGCATCTCTCTTTTGTTTTGCATATTTTTGCTTGCTTGAAGAGGTTGATATGTGCTTGTGGTGGTTGTTACCCCACACCTTTTTCCTCCCTCTTCTTCTTTGTGTTGCACTGCATGTTTGCATTCTTATCTTCTTTCTCATTTGTGTTTGATCTCTCTTTCTTCTTTCTTCTTTGCCATGATCCCCTTAGGACTCTCATCCTAATTCATGTGGGGTGACATAGACCTTAAGTTCAATCCAAGCATGAAAAAATTAGGGTAGTCTTCCCTTTTCATCTCAATCATAGGTGTACATTGCATGATAACATTAAGTTGAGTTTAGTCTCCCTTTTAGAGTGTGTCTTCTCTTCTCACCTCAAAACTTCTTCAAAACATCTAATAAAGGATAATGAGTGTTGTACGCTACGAGCCTTAAGCATTTGGGAAATGATGCTCTGTCGAGTCTCTTTTCTTTTCTTTTGTCCCTGTAGCCTGTAGCTTAGATAGATTCACACCCTTTTAGATAGATAACAAGCGTGGATCTCGTTGAGTACAACGGACGTGAGGGGTGCACATACCTTCCCCTTGCATAGCCGACTCCCGAACCCAAGATTTGGTTGCGATGACCTGTCTTTTCCCTTTTCGTAGGTTTTCTCTGATCGTTTCCTTTCCCTCTCTTTGGGATAAATAACAAATGGTGGCAACTCTTCTGTCTCTGTCGGCCCCTCTTTCGCAGCGATGCGACAGCTGGCTACTCTGCTGGGGACTATTCTCATCCCCTATGCGAGTCAATCCTAGCGCTTGTATGTTTATCTTTGGATGTGTATATATGTGTTGTACTTTATCTGCATTCGCATTTTACTTTCCAGCATTGCATATTATCACTGTTGTTGTGCTGTTGGGTGGGAATGTTCCACTGTGAGATAAGCCAAAACCCAGGCTTGAGTACAACCATAGCATTAGAAGTGGAAAGTAGTGG
Source organism: Lathyrus sativus (assembly GCA_963859935.3). Classification (NCBI taxonomy): domain Eukaryota; kingdom Viridiplantae; phylum Streptophyta; class Magnoliopsida; order Fabales; family Fabaceae; genus Lathyrus; species Lathyrus sativus. The sequence continues at coordinate 683,891,665 of OZ012735.1, read as the reverse complement.
TGAACCTGTATGTTTGGCATGCACTAGTTCCCATGAAATTCGCGCTCAGACGAGATTCTCTTTGATGACTACTTTTCTAGTCTGTTTCAGACAATTGAGAGGTTGTTGGATCTGAGGATTGTCGACTCTAGGACTGATCATTTGGGAGTAGGCTAAGTGAGGCCGCTTCGTTAGACTATGATGCCAAACTAGAAATGGTGAATGTATCATCGTTTCTCGAAGGTCTGTGACGCTGATGACCGCATAGGATGCCAGACCTTATCAGAGATAGGTTCATACCTGTGAGTGGGGAGGGTTATGCAGGAAACTTTGACCTTCAACTTACCCGCTTTTCTTGTCAGTATGAACCTGTGTTCTTGATACAGAGGGTCCTTATGACAGTGCTATGTTCTTGCCAAAGCGATGCGCTGGTTCTTCTCAGTCAACAACACAACATCCTTGATCCCCTGTTGCATTTTGCATTTTCATTTACATATTAACATTGACATGTATTTATGTTGCAGGTGTATATTTTCCCTTCGATTCTAGTGATCTTATTCCTTTGCTGACATGGAGCCTAGCTTGAAGAAGACTGTGGTATACAAGTTTCTTACTCCGAACTTTGGATCTCTACTCAGTCTGATTTATGTGGCTGAAAGAAAGGTAATGGAGGATTTCAAGCAATCATATGGGAAGCTCTTGGGTTGTGTCTGCAAGCCCTCAGTATATGTGTTGGGTGGTCTCCATACTCTGCTACAGTTTTATGATTCACATCTGAGGTGTTTTACTTTTCCAGGTTATGTATTACTACCTACTTTGGAGGAGTTCTCTGTGCTACTTGGAGTTCCTATCTTGGACCAGATGCCTTTCTATCATACCGATGCTGAGCCTGATTTGACTAAGCTTGCTAGTGCCCTTCATTTGGATGCTTCTGACCTAAAAGGGAAGTTGGTTAAGAGAAATGGAATGCCTGGATTTCCACTATCTTTTCTGGTTGCTAGAGCTCAACACTTTGCGAAGGAGGGTTGTTGGTTTATGTTGAATGCCATCCTAGCACTGTGCATTTATGGTATCATGTTGTTTCCTAATATTCCAGATTTTGTGGATTTGGATGCCTTCCACATTTTTGCTTTAGGGAATCCTGTACCTACGCTTTTGGGCAATGTTTATCATTATGTGCATTACAAGAATGAGAATCGGAGAGGGAAGAACGTGTCTTGTTGCGTACCTTTGTTGTACAGGTGGTTTGTGAGTCACCTTCCCAAATCTGGTCCTTTTGTTGATATTGCAGGTACCTCAGAGTGGTCAGACAGATTGATGGGCTTGACTTCTGAGAATATCATTTTGTTTGATAGAGATTAGTTGGGTACAGAGGTTATCTACTGTTGTGGTGGTTTTCCTAATGTCCCGTTGGTCGGATGGAAAGGATGCATTAACTACAGCCCATCCCTTGCAGTGAGGCAGTTTGGGTATGCTTTGAAAGAACCCCCGAGAGAAGAGGAAATACAAGAATCTCTGTATTTCACTGGCTTGCTGGAAAATGAGACCTTGACTAGGGTTGAGAAAGCTTGGAACAAAATTCTTCGTAGAGGGAAAGCTTCTTTGGGGAAGAGTAATAGTAGAGCTTATGATCCTTATGTGACTTGGATTCAGGAGAGAGCTGAGAAGATGTTGATGCCTTTTCCACCTTGTGAGCTTTTATATCTTCTGATGATTGAGGAGCCTACTACTGTTGACATCCAGAGGTATAATCAGTTATGGTCCGAAAAAGAGGAGTTGCGTAAGGAAAATGAAGAGTTGAAGAAAGAGATTGTTCAGCTCCGAAGCAAAAAGATTGAAGCTACTTATTCCTTCAAGAGGCAAACTGAATTGGTAAACAAGCTAGGTATAGATCTTACCAAAGAGATTCGTGCTCGTGAGTGTTTAGGTTTAGATTTGAAGGCTGTCAGTGATGTTCTTACTGCCAAGAAGAAGGAGTTGGATAGAGCTTATATAGAGATTTCCAAGTTTAATGACCAGTGGAATGCTACCTCCACCAATAACAAAGAGCGGGAAGATGGGCTCAAACAACAGATTGCTAAGTTGAAAACTCAACTCCAGGTGAAGGATGAGAAGATTGCAGCCGAAGCCTCACTCCATCGTGACAGTGATTGTAGAATGGATGAAGCTATTGCAACATTGGATGATTACAAGTCCAGAGTTAATGTGAAGAGGTGTAAGCTTGAGGAGGCTTTTGGTGAGAGCGCATGGGAGGATTATGCCAAGAGTTTGCAGAGCACTATTAGCTGGAGAGAGCTGCTCATCCAGGGGTTGCTTGTCAGGCCTGACCATCCAGAGACGAAGGAGTTGTTAGAGGATTTCCGGTCTTGTTGTCGTACTTGATTGTATTTCTTTTCAGTCTGTTGTTATGATGTATATATTGACCATCACCTGATCTGTTGGCTGAGGTCATTTTGATTCCATCGTATTGTTGTATCTGAATCTTGGCCCTCATTTTATTTATGAGGAGTGTGCTTATTGATTATCTGTTAGCTCTCCATCATCGTGTTGTTCTCGAGGAACTAGAATCGAGGGGAAATTTCCCTAACGCATATATACATGTCTGCATACTGCATCATTTTTGCATTTTTGCATTGCAAGTGCTCCGGAACCATTAACCTTGTCTCCGTGGTTTGTTAGTTTGTTTCAAGATTGACAACCAGACGACTCACTGTTACGCCACTCGAGGAAATCAACGTAAGATCATGGAGCATATGCAAGCTGAGATGCAAGAACTCCGAGACAGGATGGCCCAGTTCATGGATTTGATGCAGGGTGTTGCAAATGGCCAAGAGCAACTGAGGACTTTGGTGAAGCCATTAATTGCTAGGGTTGATGGGAATGGTGTGCTTCACGGGGGAACTGCTGCTAATCCTCCTCGTAACGATGGTGGTACGCCACATGCTAATACTATTCCTCTAGTTGTTATCCCTTTGGGCGTAGGTAATGTATGTGGAATCCCTATACCTGAGATGGCTTATGTTGTGCATGGAAACAATGTTCCTCAGTGGGATGAGGATCGGCAGGAAGATGTGTTCTCCATGTGTTGCACCCCAAAATTTTCCCAACCCGTTCTTACCTGGTTTATGTTTCATTGCATTATCATTTGCATAGTTATATCATTTACATATCATGGTATCATTCATATAGCATGGAATCAAGTGTGATTCTTATCAAGAGAAGCCTAGCAAGAGGTCTCATTCAAGATTGAGAAGTTGTCAAAGTCATCAGAAGGTGGTTTGAGTGCCTAAGGGTTTAGATGTTTGAGTGTGAATCTTCTCCTAACTTGAGGATCAACTGAAGACCATCAGAGGGTTGTGAAGTTTTGAATGTGAGAATAGGGGGACATGGGATGCCTAGGGGGACATGGGAGAGCTCTATCAAGTCATTGTGTCAAATGCAAGAGCCATAGTTGAGGTGCAAGCAATTAGGGTTTCATCTGGATCAATTCTAGGTCAACTGTGCAATTGAAGAGTATCAAAGCCTACTTTTAGGTAATGGAGTTCATGAAATGATATGTTAAGACACTTGTGGTGTTGTGCCAAGATCAAGTCACGAAAAGTCAAGAGTGCGGGAAGTTGCTAAATTAGGGTTTCAGTGCAAAATTCCCTGTTTAGTGCCTAACTTCAAGACCACATAAGTCAAGATTCAAGTTTCAAATGGATCTTTGGCCAACATGAAAATTGTAGAGCATCTCAATACCTTTAATTTGATTACTATAAGTCCTCGAGGGGATTTATAGAACTCAAGTTATGACCCAGACAAGTTACAAGTCCTCAGATGCATCTGAAATTTATCTGTGAAAATCATCTGACTTCAAAGCTATTTTTGACCTAGAAGGCGGTTTCACCTGAACTTTTGTCCAACATAAAAGTTGTTCCTCATGATCTTAGCTTTTTAAATTGTACTATAAGTCTTCCATATGATTTGTAGAACTCAAGTTATAAGGTTTACAAGTCAGGTGTATTTTGGGAAAGTGAGATTATAGGTCATTTTCAATCATAGGTCAAAATCTCCAACTTGCACTTGTCAAATGGATTTTTGTTCAACATGAAAGTTGTTCAAAATGTGGTTTTTAGGTTAGACAAGATGTCATTATGGATTGATTGGTCTCATAGCAAGACTTGGTTTGAAATGGTTTGAATAAGGAAGGTTTTCAAAGGATTAAAAGGGGGAAAATTCAAATAATTGGTTAAATGACCAAAGCATGTCAAATAAGTGATCATTTTGATTGTAAAGGTCATTTTATACACACTGACATTGGTAGATTTTGGAGCATAGGTCAATTTTCATGAGTTATCATATGGTTGCTTCAAATGCAAGTTACATATCCAAACACTTCAACAAGGCAATTCAGGCCATTCTATTGTTTCAATTTCATTCACAAGGCAATTTGCAATTGAAAGGGAAGATTCTAGAACAATTTCCATGGCCAATTCGTGACTGTCATGTGAAACTTTGAAGGGAAAATCAGAATTTGTGAACTACTGAATTGGGCTTCATTCAAGCTTCAAAAGCCCACAAACTCATTCTATATAAGGATATCATTGATTCTATACTCAGTTTGGAGCTCATTTCATGGTGGAGGCTGAGTTTGCAGTGGAAATTTCAAGGGAGCAAGTGAGAATCGTGTTTTGATTTCCAAGCTGATTCATAGCAAATTGAAGGTTGGAGACTCTTTCTCTTGCATCACTGATCGTGTCTGGAGAGTTTTGAAGCAAGAAACAAGTTCTAGCTACCTCTGTTAGTGGATCTACACCAGGTATGTAAACTTCAAAATTCCTCTTGATCTAGGGATATGTAGTTCATATTATGTATGTGGTTAGGATCTAGTAAAGGAGTAGATCGTTTCTGGACAGAATTTTGGACGATTAGAGACAAATTTAGGTGATGTGTGATTTCTGTTGAGGCACGGTTTAGCTTGATTATGAGGAATTGAGTTGATTTGGATAGATCATGATGAACTATGAAGCATGAGGAACATTTCTATATGATTAGATTTAAGTTTGGTGATGATTATTTTGTTGGTGATCTCTGAAACTTGAATCGTATTTCAAAACCTAGCTAGATCTAGAAGAAGTGAATGAGATTTTGGAGATCCTTGTGAATTTCTGATGAGTTTGATATAAGATTTGATGTTTTTTGACTACCTGAGATCACCATCTCGTCGGAGAAGACGACCGGAGGTCTTCTCCGGCCACCTGAACAGTGCTCCCTCCATCTGAGGATTTGAACGAAGACGATAATACACTACCGTTGGATTGGTCTGTTGAGAAGACTTAGTAGGAGCATCTGATGGCTCACGTTTGATCTGAGAATTTGACTCTCAACAAAAAACGCAGCGTTTCATTAATCCCAGTCAGCGTGTGACTGGGATGCCTACGTGGATGTGCTCTCTGCCTTTGGATCAGATTACCCAGTCAATTAATCCAACGCTCATGTTATTTTCTTCAGTTTTATTTTCTTTTAATCATTTTAGATATTATTTTAAATGCAAGTTGATTCTAAAAATCACAATAAATTCAATTTTGATCCAAAAATTATTTTAAAAATATCACCATGATCTTGAGAAAATTTGTGATTTTCTGAAATCAATAAAATGTATTTTCATGCATTTTTCATTTTAATTTGATTTTTCTTATTTTGTTTAATTCTTTAATATTTGCATATTTGATCATCTGTCTTGTTGAATTTTGTTCTTCCATTTGGTGTTGAATCTGGCTTTGATTTTTTAGTATGTTTTAGGGTAGATATTCATGTTCCCTTAGAATTTTTGTTAGAATTTTAGAACAAATTAGGTTCTGCTTTAGGTGTTAAGATTAGAGCATTCCCAAACTTGTGGATCACCTTGATACCCTTCAATTTAGAAATTATTTTGGTGACTTAGAAGTTGAATTAGGCTTTAATATTTTAACCCTAGGTTGTTCAAACATGTATGTTCCCCTAGGAATTTTATTAGAATTTTACAACTTTGTTTTCTATTTTAGTTGTATTTTGCAAGTTGCTTGTGCTTGTGGTGTTCTATCTTTAGTGCTCTTGTTTGTTTGGTCTTGTTGGTGACTTTGGAGCTGGATTTGCTTGGATTACTTCTTGGGAGGACTTCTAGATTTGGTGTAGCTGCTGTGGCTTGAAGATTGGAGCTTGGAGTTGAAGCTTTCTTCTCTTTTAGGAGCTTTTTAGGAGCTTAAGAAATTAGGGTTTTAGGAAGAGCCATTAGGACTAGTTTTGATTCTTTCATCAAATATAGAATGCATTGTGTGCTTCTATTCTATCCAATGATGTAAAGTCCTCCTAGGGAAACTCCATCTCTCCTTTGGAGGGATGTGTGATATGCCCATAGTTGAGTAGAACTTTGAGGATGCCTTTCCATTTCAATGTTGGTACTTGATGGTTTCCTTTGGTTTTCATTTGGTTCTCAACATTGCAACCTTGATCTTAGTGATTAATCCTTTGCTTGGAGTGTGCTTGCTAGAGCTTGAAGATGAAGCTGGATGAAGCTTGAAGATAGAAGCTAGCTTGAGGATGAAGCCTTTTTGCTGTCAACTTTGCTGTCAAGAGGATTTGCTGTTTAGAGCTGCTGCTGTTGAGTATTGAAGTTGCTGTCTGCTGAAGACTGTTGCTGCTGCTTGGGCTACCTTCTCTGTTTCTTTTCTTTTGTTGTATTGTTTGATGGCTTGTGTTGATTACCTCTAGGTTTGAGGTGGAGCTTGTCTCCTCTTTCCTGTTGTTTTCTTAGGTTTGAGGTTGATCCAGACTCCCTTGCCTCGCTTGTACTGTTGCATAACATACATTTTATTGTTTTACTGTTTACTGTTTACTGCTTGCTTTCTTTTGCTGTTCCCCCCCCCTAGGATCTCTGATTTCCTCTGTGCAAGAGGGAATTATGACAGACATTAGGTTTTGACCCATGCATGATAACTGTAGGTAGATTCCCTGTCAACCATAGTTTTAGGGTGTCTTTCTCTTCTCCTCTCAAAACAATTCAAAAACACAGTAATAAGGTTAATTGAAGTTGTGCGTTACGAGCCTTAACCTATCTGGGAAAAGGTTGGTGGAGGGTCTCTCTCCAGTAATCTGAATGTTAGTGTGGTACCCTTTGGGTGACATACGAAGTGTTCACTTCTGGGTCATAGTCTCTAGTGTGACTGAGATTGCAAACATCCTAAAAAACAGTTCTTGCGTAAAAAACTCAAACAAACATTCAAACTCTGTTTTTGTCCTCTTGGACCTTTAATCAGGAAAACCCTTTCATAAGGAGATAAAAAACTGTCAGACAAGCTTGTGTCTTCCGTAGCCCGAACTACGTTTGTTTTGATCTTTCATGCCGTATGAAAGTACGTAGGCACGAGATGCGATATCTCGGCGAGCAACCTCCCCCCTTTAACCCGTAGTTAGGCGAACTACGTTGACTCTGATTTCTCGTTCCAGACGGGAATACGTAGGCATAAAGTGCGATACTTTGCCGAGTCATTTTCTTTTATTTTTAGACCAGACCTTTAGAGTAGATAGATGAACATACCCTTAGATAGAAAACAAGCGTGGATCCCGTCAAGTACGACGGACATGAGGGGTGCTAATACCTTCCCCTTGCGTAACCGACTCCCGAATCCAGGATCTGGTTGCGATGACCATTCCTTTCCCTCTTTGCGTTAGGTTTACTCTGAGCGTTTCCTTTCCCTCTTGTGGGATAAATAACGCACGGTGGCGACTCTTCTGTCATAGCTGGCGCCAATTTTCGCAGTAGCGACACCATGCGGGATGTTGGTGCGGGACTGTCGTCTGAGGCAGATAAGAGGTTTAAGCTGATCTAAGAGAAGATGCAAAGCTATGAAAATCAGAACTCTATGGGATTGGACATGGCTAATCTGGCGCTAATCCCAGACTTGAAAGTACCTTTGGAGTTCAAAGTTCCTAATTTCGATAAATACAAAGGCATTACTTGTCCTAGGGTTCATCTGCGTTCCTATAATCGTAAGATGTCCGCCTATTCAGATGATGAAAAGTTGCTTATGCACTTTTTCCAGGACAGCCTTTCTGGTCCTTCTTTCGAATGGTACATGAGCTTAGAACCAGTCAACGTCCGATGCTGGAGGGATTTGGCTGAGGCCTTCATTAAGCACTACCAGTACAATAGCGACCTTGCACCCAACAGGGTCCAATTACAGAATCTGTCTCAGAAGAATGGTGAATGCTTCAAAGAGTACGCCCAGAGGTAGCGTGAACTGGAAACTAGGGTGCAGCCTCCCATGGTTAAAAGGGAGTTAATTGATATGTTTGTTGCCATGTTATCGGGAGTATACTATGAGAAGCTAACCGGTAACATGTCAGGTAGCTTTTCTGATCTGATTATTACTGGGGAAAGGGTCGAAAACGACATTAAGTTGGGAAAGATTCAAGCCGGTGAAGGATCCTCAGCCGGGGGAGGAAATAGAAAGGCTTTTGGTAACAAAAAGCGAGAAGGAGAAACTAACGCAGTAGCTAGTTCCCAGGGTAGAAACAAAAATCAGCGTCAACAATACCGTCAACAGCAACCTCAGGTTGCAAGTATTACCATACCCTCGGTACCTCAACAACAACAACCACAACAGAATCAACAGAATTATGCTCCTCGTAGATTTCAGGATCGGGGCAGGGTGGTAAATAGGCAGTTTGACGCGCCTCCGATGCCATATTCTCAATTGCTCCAACACTTGTTACAATTACAGTTGATATAGAAAAGGACTTTGGCTCCTTTGATAGACGCACCACCACCCGGATATGACGCTAATGCTCGATGTGAGTTTCATTCTGGTGCTCCGGGTCACAATATTGACAACTATAAGGAGTTTAAGCATAAGTTTCAGGATCTCATAGACAGTAAGGCTATTAACTTTTCTCACGATGCACCCAACATCGTGTAGAACCTCATGCCTAATCATGTGGCAGGTGGGGTCAGTGCTATCCTTGAAGATGAGAGCTTGAATTTGGTGTCGGATGTCGATGAGTTGAAGACGCCGCTGAGTTTTGTAAAGAACAAGTTGTTGAGGGGAAGGGTATTCCCAGGTTGTGACGAAGCTTGTGCTGAATGTTTGAGCCATCCCGAGGGATGTGAGAAGCTAAAAAACCATATTCAGAAGCTGATGAATGATGGTGTCTTGCAATTTGACAGAGTTGCTGAGAAGAAGACTGAGGAATTAGTGGTTGAAGAGAGGGATGAGGTTGCGACAATCTCGATTCTGTACAAGACTATTACTATTTCTGCGCCTCCGAGGCCGCCAACCATCATTATTACCAAAGCTGGTCTTGTACCGTATGAAAGTACTAAGGCGATTCCGTGGAATTACGGAGCCAAAGTATACTGTAACGGACAGAAGCAGGAGTTGAAAAGTTTACAGGTGGATTCTGTGGACAACTTAGTTGGAGCTGGTGGGATTACCCGGAGTGGAAGAGTGTTTTTGCCTCCTGAGGCAAGTGCTGAAAAGTCTGACAAGGGGAAAGGTAAAGTAGTGGTTGAAGAGACTTCTCAAGATGGTGAGAAGGAGTCCTTGTTGAAGGATGCAGAGGAGTTCATGCGCCTGATAAGAAAGAGTGATTACAAGATTGTGGATCACTTACAGCAGACTCCGTCGAAGATATCCATTTTGTCCTTATTATTATGTTCGGAAGCGCACAGGAATGCTTTGTTAAGAATCCTGAATACAGCTTATGTGCCACATGAGATATTTGTGAATCAGCTCGAGGGAGTTGTGGCACATGTAAATGCAGGTAATGGGATGGGTTTCACTGATTTCGATTTGACGCCCAAGGGGAGGAATCATAACTGTGCGCTGCACATATCTATTGAATGCCGAGGGTCCGTAATGTCGCACGTGTTGGTTGATACCGGGTCATCTTTGAATGTACTTCCCAAGAAAGTGCTGATGAAGTTGGATACCCGGGGTATAATGTGTACACCAAGTGACTTGATAGTACAAGCTATTGATGGGACTTGATGGTCCGTGTTCGGGTAGTTGACTTTGCCAATCCAGGTTGGTCCGGAAGTGTTTGACGCTGTGTTCTACATCATGGATATTTAGCCAGCTTATAGTTGTCTGCTGGGACGTCCCTGGATCAATTCGGCAGGCGCCGTAACATCTACGCTGCACCAAAAATTGAAGTACATGGTGGGTGGCAGTGTTGTCACTGTTTGCGGGGAAGAAGATATAATGATTAGTCATTTGTCTTCATTCAAATACGCCGAGGTGGATGGTGAAATCCACGAGACGTTTTGTCAGGCCTTTGAAACTGCAAAAATCAAGGACAAAACACCGGTGTGAGCAAAGCGCCTGAAGTCGCCATGTCATCCTTTAAGGAAGCCCAAGCAGTGGTGAAGGCTGGGGCATCACAAGGTTGGGGCCAAGTGCTGAACATTCCCAACAAGCAAGACAAATTCGGATTGGGATACAACCCATCTTCCTCCTCCCAGAGCGCGCCGCGCTATAAGGGGCATGTCCAGTTTACCAGCAGTGGGGTAATCTTTGAGCAGATTAATGCCATATCTGACGAAGACAGTGACAACGATTGCGACATGGATACATGGATCCGACCATGTACTCCAGGACAAAGCCTAAACAACTGGTTTGTCGAAGAAATCATCCAAGTGACGACAAAAGAGTAATGATTTGTTTTTCTGATTATTGTATAGCCCTATGTTCTACCCGAAGCATAGCGGTATTTGTCTTCAGGGCCTAATTGTTTATGTTTGAATAATCTTTTTATCAATCAATCAAAGGGCGTTTATCTGCATTCAAATATTGTGATCCTTGTCTTTCCTGTTTTATTTTTAACAATAAAATGGCATTGTGTTTTGTGCTTGTTTGCATATCATTTTAAGCATTAAATCATCATCATTGCAGGTTTCACATTGCAGATGACACCACTCCAGAACCGTCTATGACTCATTTTGACTTTGATAATCCGATATTTCAAGCTGAAGAAGAGATTGATGAAGATGAAGACCTATGAGAAGAGCTAGCCAGGATTTTGAAACAGGAAGAGAAAATCATTCTGCCTCATCAGGAAGAAATTGAGATCGTCAACTTGGGTACCGAGGAAGTCGGAAGAGATGTCAGGATAGGAGCTGCATTGCAGAGTGATATCAAGCAAAGATTGGTTGAAATGCTTTGAGAGTATAGTGATATCTTTTCTTAGTCATACGAAGATATGCTCGATCTTGATACTGATATCGTGGTCCATCATTTGCCTTTGCGTGAAGAGTGTCCGCCTGTTAAGCAGAAGCTCAGAAGGACTAGACCAGATATGGCTGTGAAAATCAAAGAAGAAGTCCAGAAGCAATTGGATGCAGGATTTCTCGCTATAACAACTACCCTCTGTGGGTCGCTAACATCATACCTGTACCAAAGAAAGAAGGTAAGGTACGAATGTGTGTTGATTATAGAGACTTGAATAAAGCGATCCCGAAAGATGATTTCCTTCATGGACGGTTTTTCTGGATATAATCAGATTAAGATGGCGCCGGAGGATATGGACAAAACAACTTTCATTACACCATGAGGGACTTTCTGTTATATAAGGTAATGTCTTTTGGGTTGAAAAACGCAGGGGCAACATATCAGCGGGCAATGGTCACTTTGTTCCATGATAAGATTCATCATGAGATTGAGGTCTATGTTGATGACATGATAGAAAATTCGCAAACAGAGGAGGAACATCTGGTAAACCTTTTGAAGCTGTTTGAGAGGCTAAGGAAGTTCAGACTGAGGTTGAATCCGAATAAATTCACTTTTGGCGTCAGGTTAGGAAAGTTGCTGGGGTTCATTGTCAGTGAAAAAGGAATCGAGGTCGATCTTGCAAATATAAAGGCAATTCAAGATATGCCACCGCCGAAAACGGAGAAAGAGGTTCGTGGTTTCTTGGGTAGATTGAACTACATTGCTAGGTTCATATCTCATCTCACAACCACGTGTGAACCCATGTTCAAATTTTTAAAGAAAGATCAGATGGTTGTCTGGAACGAAAATTTCCAAAGGGAATTTGATAGAATAAAAGAATATTTGCAGGAGCCTTCGATACTGATACCTCCAGTAGCTGGAAGACCATTGATAATGTATTTAACAGTTCTTGAGAACATCATGGGTTGTGTTCTCGGTCAGCATGATGAGACTGGAAGAAAAGAGCATGCAATATACTATTTGATTAAAAGTTCACAGATTGTGAATCCAGGTACTCAATGTTGGAAAAAAACATGTTGCGCACTCGCTTGGGCTGCCAAACGCCTGAGACAGTATATGCTAAATCATACAACCATGCTGATTTCGAAGATGGATCCAATTAAATACGTCTTTGAAAAAAAAGCACTTTCGGGGAGGATTTCCAGGTGGCAGATGGTTTTGACAGAGTATGATATTCAATACGTTTCCCAGAAAGCTATCAAAGGGAGTATTCTGTCGGAATATCTTGTTGAACAGCCGATTGACGATTACCAACCATGAAGTTTGAATTTCCCAATGAAGATATCATGTTCTTAAAGATGAAGGATTATGATTAGCCATTACCCGATGAAGGTCCGGAGAAGGGTTCCTAATGGCAGATGATATTATATAGTGTTGTTAACTCATACGGTAGTTGAATTGGAGCAATTATCACCACTCCTCATGGTTCTCATATTCCATTCACTGCCAGGTGTTGCACCCCAAAATTTGACCAACATTTCTTCACCTAACTTATGTTTCATTTCATTCACATTAGCATTATCATTTGCATTTCATTGACATGTATGCAGGAGATCAAGAGGTATGATTACCAATCAAGGGCTACACAAGACTGTGAAGCTATTTGAGAAGGTTATTCAAGTGTTCAAGGGTGATATCCTTGTCAGAGAAGTCAAAAGATCCTCAGAGAGAGTGGTTGAAACCAAGGTTGTGGGCCTCCTAACTTGAGAGTTGTGGGAACTCCTCAGATGATTCTGATAGCCAAGAATGTGGACTTGAAGCCTTGAGAGAGCTTATGAGATGTCTGGCAAGCCATCATGGAGCCTAGATAGGTCATTGTGCAAGATTAAGAAGACTCAGCCAAATTGAGATGTTACATTGAGATGTTATAAGGATGATTCCAAGGTCAACTCATCATGATTGAAGAGTTTGAGAAGTTTCAAGCTAGGGTTTCTAAGGCTTGACAGTGTAAAATCCCCTAGTTTGACCCCTATCTTCAAGGCAGTTTAGCTCAAGATGCGATTGTCATATCATCTTACCCCCAACATGAATGTTGTAGAGCTTGTTCTTAGCTTTAATTTGAGTACTAGAAGTCCTTGATAGGATTTGTAGAGCTCAAGTTATGGCTTTGACAAGTTACAGGTCATCTGAGGTATGTGAATCTGGGGCCTTGAAAGTTACCCAACTTGCATCAAACTTTTGCCCAAGAAGGATGATTCCTATGGACTTTTGGTCAACATGAATGTTGTTCCTTATCCTCTTAGCTTTCTAGAGAGTACTAGAAGTCCTTGATAGGATTTTTAGAACTCAAGTTATGGCTTTGACAAGTCAAGGGCATTTTGGTCATTTGGAGATTACAGGTCATTTCAAGCATAAGGCCATAACTCCTATTTCCAAGATTCAAATGGAAAAGTGTTCAACATAAAACTTGTTCAAAATGATGTTTTAAGGATGTAAGGAGGTCATGAGATGATGAAAGTGCTTGTAGCTCAAAGTTACAAAAATGACCTAAAATAAGGGCATAAGTTAAATAAACAAAAGTTGGAAATTGATATTTTCAATCTACACATCCAAACTATGGCTTGTAATATATCATTTTGACTCTAGAAAACATTTTAAGAACATTGGTTTAGCCACATTTTTGAGTTGAGATTCAATTTGTGGACTTGCTTTGGAAAGTGATTACTTGCATATTAAGTAACATGTGCAAAACATAGAATCAAGGCATGAGCAAGGTCCTTTGCAAGCTAAACCCTTTCAAAATGTCACTAGGGGAGAAATTGAAAGAGAATGGGATGGTTTCCAAGCTGTTTGCAAGGTTATGCATATCATGCTACATGGTTGAAAATCTCATGACATGAGAAGTGGAAATTCTCATTAGAAGGATCTAGAGGGTTCTAGATCATTCATACATCATCTATATATTGAGTAGAGGTGATCCATTGAAGAGGTTGGTGATGATTGAAGGAGAGAGCATAGATTGAGATTGAGATTTTTTGGTTTGCAATTGAATTCGGTTTCACCAAATTCTTCACTCTCCATCCATTGTCTTGATTGAAACTTCTTCCATGGATGCTAAGGAGTGATTCCAGATCATAATCCAAGAGAATTCGTGGCTGAATCGTGTATGAGCAGTTGAATTTTCCCACCTGCAACTCACCATCGGGTTTCAAGATTTAAGAGCTTTCAACCGGTTCTTTTGCATACAGAAGCAAGGAAAGGGTTCATTGATCGTGTCTGGAAGATTGTAAAGCTTGAAGTGGAGGTTTAGTGCATCTGTTCATCCAAGATTTTCAGGTTAGCAACTTTCTTCCTCTAGCATGATTTAGGTAGAATCAAGGTGAATTAAGGTGTTAGATTCATTGTAGAATGGTGTAGGATGGATTTCAGATAGTTAATTTGAGAATTAGCGACCAATTTAGGGTATTACCATTTTCGGTTGAGATCTGGTTATGGTGAATCTTGAGGTTTCAGAGGAAGTTAAGGGTATGGTTGAATTCGTGACAAGATTTGGGACAAGTTTCATGTGTTGACCATTCGCAATGGAGGATCCTAGAGAGAACTAGGGTTGGGGATGGTGACTGGAGCACCACCGGTGGTGGCCGGAGCTGGGCGCGAAGTTCAGGCATTCAAAAGGTAGAAGATGATGTTAGCACCGTTGGATGGGGGTTGGACTTTGACTAGAAGCTTGATCCAATGGCCACGTTTTAATTCCAATTTGTGAAGGATCTGAATAAATGAAACGCATCGTTTCATTAGTTCAGTGGTTTTGGGCTTAATGAATTAACCACTATCCACACCCCCCTGATGGCCCAACCCATGGTTTGAACTGTGTTTTATTTCTATTTGCACCGCGCGTGTGATTAATTTTAATTGGATTTTCTTTGTTTTTTCATTTTATCCATGGTTCTTGAAAAAATCATAATAAATTGAAAATTAATCCAATTAATCCCATTCTTTTCGAATTTTACTCATGATTGAGTCTAGTATTTTTTAGAAAAATAATATTTTCATTTCATGCATTTTCTGATTTAATGGGAATTTTATATTTTAATTGATATTAAAATGGTTATGTTTGACATCTAGTTTTGTGGAATTTTGTGTGATCATGTGGTGATGACTTTGATCCTAATTTTTTGTGTGTGATTAGGTTAGACATGTATGCTCCCATAGAATTTTTCTCACATTTTTGTGATGAAAATAGGTGTGCTTTCTAGATTGATATTTAGGTGCTTCCTTTTAGGGTTTAGGTTTGATACCTTGTAATGTAGGATTTAGTTCTAGGTCTAATTTGATGATTTGATCTCTGGAATTAATGTGGTAGAGTCATGATTGACCTAGGTTCCCATAGTTATTTTTGTAGGATTTTACAATTGGTTTTAGTATTTTAGTTAGGACTAACTTTAGTACTAGGTTTTAGGTGATCCTAACTTACTAATTCAACTAGTTTAACTGCTTTAGTCCCCTTAGATTAGGGTTTTTGCTTTGTTTGCCTTTGGTTGAGATTGAAGACAAATTGAAGACAAGTTGAAGACAAGGTGAGGATGCTTGAAGTTGCTTGAAGTTAATTGGAGCTTGGGTTTGCTTGTGCCTGAAGGTGTCTGATGAAGGTTTAGGAGATAGGATACATAGGGAGAGCCTTATAGTTAGAATGATTTCTTTCACAAATATGGAAAGCATCTTGTGCTTCCATTCCTCCCAATGACTAAAAGCCCTTCTCAGATATTCACATCCCTCCTTTGGAAGGATGAGTGGCTTTATCTAGGAAGTAGAACTTTGAGGGAACCAGTCTCTCCTAATGATGAACCCTTACAGGCTTCCTTTGGTTGTCAGTAAGGTGTTTATCATTTCCTCTCATCCTGTTAAATCAATTGTCTTCTGGTTTGAGTATCTTGAGAGATGCTGGACTTGAGTTTGAAGATGAGGACTTCACTGAAGAGTGTGGAAGAGGATGATTCCTTAAGCATTGCCATTGCAGCTAAAGCTTGAAGAGCTTGAAGACCAAGTTGATACTTGAAGATCCAATGGAGATTGAATGAAGAGTGAGGAGTTCCTTGCTTGAAGAAGATTGAAGGATGAAGTTGACACTCCCATATGATTGAGGATTACTCTGAGAAGCTGAAGCTTGTAGGAGAAGAAGACCAAGTTGAGACTGGTAAAGCAAAGAGAGCTGAAGCTTGAAGACTAGGTTGATACTTATAAAGAGGATTCAATTGAGATTGAGTGTAGAGCTGAGGCTTGAGGAATAAAGGATAAGTTGACACTTACACTGATGCATTGAGAGCCTGAAGGAATCAATTTGATACTTGAAGTTAGGAGTGAAGCCTGAAGGTGGAATTGACTGAGGAGCTGAAGCTTGAAGAAGGAGGATAAGTTGAAACTTATATTGATGGGTTGAAACCTGGAAAAGCAAGTTGATACTTGCCAGTGGAGCTGATAGCCTTGAAGGGTGATTGAAGTCTGAAGACTAGATTGATGTTAGAAGAGCTGAAGCTTGGAATTGGAAGAAAGGGGTTGATCTGCTTTCTTTCTTGTCTGTTTTCTTTTCTGTATTGATGTGCCTTGTTTGACTTGCTTGATGCATTAGAATAAGGTCATATCTAGACTGACTGTAAGCTAGGAGCATGATTGCACTAGAGGTTGAGTTGCTCCCTCTGCTTGTATTTTTACTGTATGGCGTTGCTTGCGGGTATTCGGTAGAGTCCAGCTCCCTTGCCCATGTGATTTATTTTGCTTGATAGCATTTTATTTTCTTCTGTATGATTACAGTCTCTTATATTTTGCTTGATAGCATGATGTTATTGTTGCTGTATGATTACAGTTATTCATTCTGGCTTGAGGTTGAGATGAGCTTGTGGAGGCTGACACCCCACACACATTTCCTCCCTCACTTGTATTGCATGCATTTTACAGCCGTTTACTGTTTATCTGTTTGCTGTTTATCTGTTTGCTGTTTAAGCTGATGCTTTATTTGTTTCTGTGTATCATTGATATGATCCCTTAGGACTCTCATTTCCTTTGATAAGGAAGTGATGATTAGAACTTTAGGTTGAAACCTATGCATGATAACTTCTAGGAGATCCCTGTTTCAAACCTCAACTATAGGATGAATCCTTGGCATGACAACGGTAGGACTTGATAGTCTCCCTTTAGTTGAGCCTGTTCTCTTCTCATCTCAAAACAGCTTAAAATACAGTAATCATGAATGATTTCTTTCGTACGTTACGAGCCTTAAGCTATCTGAGAAAGGATTGTTGGAGAGCTTCTTTTCAACAGTCTGAATGTTTAGTATGGCACCCCTTGGGTGACATGCGACGCATTCACTCTCAGGTCATAGTCTCTAGTGCGATTGAAATTGCGAACACAATAAAAAACACTTCTTCCGTAAAAGACAGAAAACAAACTTCAAACCTTTTTGCCCCGTGGGCCCATAATTCAAAGGAAAGCTTTTCTGAAGAAAAGAGTGTCGTTAAACTTCAGCGCCAACGCAAACAAGCTTTGTCCCTAACTGCTGGAACTGTTGTTTAACCCTACTTGATAAAACAGATGAATTTGAATTCCCGCAATCCGTAGTAACCCGAACTACGTAAGCTCTGATCTCTCATACCTGTTGAGAGTACGTAGGCACAATACTGATGTATTGGCGAGCCACCTTCCCTGTAACCCGTAGTTAGCCAAACTACGTAAGCTCTGATCTCTCATACCTGTTGAGAGTACGTAGGCACAATACTGATGTATTGGCGAGCCACCTTCCCCGTAACCCGTAGTTAGCCGAACTACGTTGACTCTGATTTCTCATTCTCTGATGGGAATACGTAGGCATAAAGCGCGACGCTTTGCCGAGTCATTTTTCTTTTCTGTTTAAGCCAGCCTTGATAGGTAGATAGATAAACCAACTCGTCCAGTAAACACAACAAGCATGGATCCCGTCGAGTACGACGGACATGAGGGGTGCTAATACCTTCCCTTTGCGTAACCGACTCCCGAACCCAGACAATGGTTGCGACGACCTTGTCTTATACCTTTTCGTCAGGTTTTTCCGATCGTTTCCTTTCCCGTTCCGAGGGATAAATAACGAAAGGTGGCGACTCTTCTGTTTTGCCGGCACCTTATTTTCGCGGAAGCGACACCAGGTTAACATTTCCCTGCACCAATAATGAAGCCGAATACGAAGCGTGCATTATGGGGTTGGAAGAAGCCAATGATCTGAGGATCAAGAATCTAGACGTGTATGGCGATTCGGCGCTAGTTGTCAATCAGATCAAGGGGAGTGCGAGACCCAGTAACCTAATCTGATACCTTACATGAACTATGCAAGGAGGTTGTTACCTTTCTTTGATCGAATAGAGTTCCACCATGTGCCTAGAGCAGAGAATCATATGGAGGATGCCTTAGCCACTTTATCCTTGATGTATAAGATGAATTTTTAGAATAATGCTCCAAGAATAGTCATCTCTCGCCTTGATAGACCGACATTCGTATTCGCCATTGAGGAAGCTTTTGACGGCAAGCCATGGTATTATGACATCCAGAATTTCCTCAAGAATCAAGAATATCCGCCAGGGGCGTCGATCCGGGATAAGAAGACTCTGAGGAGGTTGGCTGGGAACGTTTATCTAAACCAGGATGGTGTACTCTACATGAGGAATTATGACTTGGTGCTTTTAAGATTTGTGGACGAAAAAGAAGCGAGTTTGCTTATGGAAGAGGTACATGAAGGTGCCTTTGGTACACATGCCGGGGGGCATGCTATGTCTCGGAAGTTGTTACGATCAGGGTATTATTGGTTGACTAGGGAGACAGATTGCTTCAAGTATGCAAAGAAGTGCCATAAATGCCAAATTTATGCTGACAAGATTCATGTGTCGCCGAGTCCTCTGAATGTCATGGTGTCGCCTTGGCCCTTTTCCATGTGGGGCATCAACATGATAGGCAAGATTGATCCCACCACATCTAATGGACGTCGCTTCATCCTGGTAGCCATTAATTACTTCACCAAGTGGGTGGAAGCAGCTTCCTATGATAATGTCACTAAGCAAGTGGTAGCCCAGTTTATCAAGAAGGACATCATCTGTCGTTATGGAGTTCCTGAGAGAATCATTACTGACAATGGTTCGAATTTGAACAACAAGATGATGAAGGAATTGTGCCAGAATTTCAAAATTGAGCATCACAACTCATCTCCCTATCGTTCAAAGATGAATGGCGTTGTCGAAGCGGTCAACAAGAATATCAAGAAGATAGTGCAGAAGATGGTATTAACCTATAAAGATTGGCATGATATGTTGCCCTTTGCTTTGCATGGATATCGTACCACGGTACGAACTTCAACTTAGGCAACTCCTTTCTCGCTGGTGTATGGTATGGAAGTTGTCCTGCCATTGGAAGTCGAGATTCCTTCTTTGAGAGTCATGGTTGACGTCAAGCTTGATGAGGCAGAATGGATAAGAAATAGATTGAATCAGCTCAACCTGATGGATGAGAAAAGGCTGGCATCCATTGCATATGGTCAGTTGTATTAGAGCCGGATGAAGAAAGCTTTTGACAAGAAGGTGTGCCCTCAAAGCTTTTAGACGGGCGAGTTAGTATTGAAAAAGATTCTACCTCCACAAACAATCACATGGGCAAATGGACTCCCAACTATGAAGGTTCATATGTCGTACGAAAGGTTTTCTCCGGAGGAGCCTTACTGTTATCAACCATGGATGGTGAAGATTTCACATCCCCTGTGAATGCAGACACAGTTAAAAAATACTTTGCTTAAAGAGACCCGCTGGAAAGAAAAAAGAATATCCAGGCAAAAATGGGGCATCCCGACGAACCATAAAAAGAATGGGTTCGGGAAAAAATTAGGGATAAAAAGGAAAATATGTAAATCTGCAAAGTTGAAAACCTGGAAAGGCGACTTTGGCAAAAAAGGGTATCCCGGTGAATTGAAAACCCGCAAGAGAGATTCAAGCAAAAGTTAGGGATTTGAAAAGCAAATGACTGCGGTCTGCGTATTGATCTTCAGAGTATAGTGGATTGAGGGAGGACCTAAGGGTTGTTTATCCGAATCAATCTCTTCAAAGGACGAAGCGGTGGGGAATCGTTGAAGTCAGGCGAGTTATAGATGGATCAACTCATGGTGTTTATCTGTGCCACATTACCGACATTTTATATATTTCTGTGCATTTCTGTAATTTTTGCGCAGCTTCCTCTTTTCAGGGGTTGCATCTGTTGTAAATTCTGCTTATATACAAGCCTTTTGTCGATAAAACATATACTATTCAGTAATTTGTTTGTCTTGCTTTAATCTTTACTATTTTGTTTGCGAAAAATGCCTGATGTTTTGATAAAACTGCACATACATAAACTTGCAGGCTGTGGCTGATAATCATTAAAACTTTGTTTTATTTGAACAATGTCACAGATGATGACCGAGATAGTTCCCTTTGTACAGGATATCTTGTTGTTTTTTCATCTGCAAGGCCGTTACCCTTGGGGAAATTTTCCAGAGGTGCATCCCCGGTAGGATCACCATTCCCACAGAAAAGAGGTGTGTAGTTGAGACTCATTTCTCTCTCCATCAAAGGCTTATTTCTACCGGAAAAGGATGTGCAGGTAGAGAGTGTACACTTCTCCCCAGCAGATTGTTTGTATACACTCGTTCCTCAGCAGTTCAAGACTGAATTCTCCAACAGGGTAGAATCATCCCCAGAGGGTCGAGATTGATATCCCTCATGCAGGTCAGGTATGTGTTCGTATCCCCAGCAGGTTGTAGGTACACACTTACTCCTCAACGAGTCGAGATTAGATTTATTTCCACCAGGCAGGTTGGAACTGTTTTTCCAGCAGCAGAGCAAGTTTAGGATTTTGATTCCGCAGAGTCTAGGCTTATGATTTGGTATCCCCTCAGGGTTTAAAGTGGTAATTCATTCCCCAAGCAGAGGTCGAAGAGGTTTCCTCTCATTGTCTAATCCCCAGCAGAGTCAGTGGAGAAGGTTCTCTTTCCCACAGAGTGAAGTTACTCCCTGAGAAATGTTATTCTTCCTCAACAGAGAGTTGGGATCGGTTTCCCAGTAAATCTTATTCGGTTATCCCCACTGAGTGACCCCTAGCAGTTGGATGTAATCTATAGCAGAAGTTGATTCCCCAGCTAGGAAATCCCTGGTAGGTTGGATTTTTGATCTTCAGCAGAGCGAAGTTACTTTTGAATGCGTATTTTGTACCCTAGAAGGATGTCGGTGTTCCAGGAGGCCGTTCAGGGTTGATTTCTCCGGTAATGTAAAGCTAACCTCAGTGGGTGATTTTTATCCCCTGTGGAGTCATTGATTTCCCCCAGCAGGTTAGACTTATCTCCAGCATTTGGTTGTCTTTCCCCGATCGGGTCGTCTGTTCCCCAGGAGGGTTGTATCTTGGAAGGCCGTTCAGGGCATTTTCTCTCATGCAGGATTTGATTTGATCTCCGGCAGAGTAGAGTTATTTTTTAGCATGTTGTGCTATATCCCCAGTAGAGTGGATTTGTTTCCCCCAGCCGAGTTGGGCGATCCCCAGAAGAGGTGTATTCTGGTAGGCCATTCAGGGCACTTTCCCCAGTAGAGTTTGCGTTGATCCTCAACAGGGTGAATTTTTGTTTTCATCAGAGCAATATTATCCAGGAAAGTTCTTTTTCGGAAGGCCATCCAGGGCTTGTTTCCTAGTTTAAGTCCAATTGTAATTGGCATGTTCCATCCCTCCCCAGCAGGGTGGCCTTTGTCCCTTCAACATTTTTTTTGCTGATTCGATTTCGGTGCATCCTGCATTGTGCACATCATTCTCAAAGACGCGTAGTATTTCCATTTCGTATGGAGCATTACGCTATTTTCAAAAATATGCATTTGAAACATAAGCCAGGTTGTTATCTCTATGTTTTCAGGTGTATCTCCAACGGATAATTGACTTGCTTTTGCCCGTATGGTATCCAGAACATGGCAATTTGTGTGATTCTTTAGCCCGTATGGTATCAAGGCCTCAGCAAAAGATTCTTGATGGATGTGTTTCATCTTATCATGTGCTTCCCAACAAAGTTGCTTGGTTAAGCTTCTCTTTTTTTCCCCACCAGAGTGCTTGTTTAAGTTTCTCTTTCCCCAGCGGAAATCTCTTTCAGATTATGAATCGGTAGATTCTCTTCTAAGCTTCGGGTTGAGCCGGCCTTTGGGTTCGATGCCTGTTTTTATTTAAGAGATGCCTGGCGGCGATGTCAGATGTTTCTTCTCAGCTTCAGGTTGATCCGACCTTCGGGTTTGATGCTTGTTTTTATTTAACAGATGCCTGGCGGTGATGTCAGATGTTCTTCTCAGCTTCGGATTGAGTCAGCCTTCGGGTTCGATGCCTGTTTTTATTTAACAGTTACCTGGAGGCGATGTCAGATGTTTCTTCTCAGCTTCGGGTTGAGCCGGCCTTCGGGTTTGATGCCTGTTTTTATTTAACAGATGCATGGCGGCGATGTCAGATGTTCTTCTCAACTTCGGGTTGAGCTGACCTTCGGGTTCGATGCTTGTTTTTATTTAACAGATGCATGGTGGCGATGTCAGATGTTTCTTCTCAGTTTCGGGTTGACTCGGCCTTCGGGTTCGATGCCTATTTTTATTTAACAGATGCCTGACGGCGATGTCAGATGTTTCTTCTCAGCTTCGGTTTGAGCCGGCCTTCGGGTTCGATGCCTATTGTTTCAATAGATGCCTGATGGTGATATCAGATGATCTTTCTGATGTAGTATCGTTGCCTACGTGTTAGCAGATGTTTCTTCCGACTGCATTTTGAAGTTTTCTGATTGGTAATCAGTTAGTTTGTTGCTGTTGCAACTATTAAATCAATTTCCCGAGATTTCTGTTCTAGTAACAGTTTGCAGTTCTATTTCTGCGGTTGGCAAATTTCCGGGTGTTGCACCCCAAAATTTGCCCAACATTTCTTTACCTAGCTTATGTTTCATTTCATTCACATTAGTATTATCATCTGCATTTCATTGACATGTACGCAGGAGATCAAGAGGTATGATTACCAATTAAGAGCTACACAAGACTATGAGGCTAGCTAAGAAGGTTATTCCAGTGTTCAAGGGTTGATATCCTTGTCAGAGAAGTTAAAAGATCCTCATAGAGAGTGATTGAAGCCAGGAGGGTGTGTCTCCTAACTTGAGAGTTGTGGGAAGTCATCAGATGATTCTGAAGCCATGAAGTTAGACTTGAGGTCTTGAGAGAGCTCATGTGAAGTGTTGAAGATCACTTTGAGGCCTAGACAGGTCATTGTGCAAGATTAAGAAGCCTCAGCCATGAGTAGTGCAGCTAGGGTTTGACTGGGTCAACCCTAAGTCAACTGATGATTTGAAGAAGGTTGAGACCTAATCCAAGAGCCAGGTGATCATGTATTGATACATTGAGATGTTATAAGGATGATAACAAGGTCAACTCATCATGATTGAAGAGCTTGAGAAGTTTCAAGCTAGGGTTTCTAAGGCTTAAAAGTGTAAAATCCCCTAGTTTGACCCTTATCTTCAAGGCAATTTAGCTCAAGATGTGATTGGCATCTCATCTTACCCCTAACATGATTGTTGTAGAGCATGAGCTTAGCTTTAATTTGAGTACTAGAAGTCCTTGATAGGATTTGTAGAACTCAAGTTATGGCTTTGACAAGTTACAAGTCATCTGAGGAATGTGAATTTGGAGCTTGAAAGTTACCCAACTTGCATGATACTTTTGCCCAAGAAGGATGATTCCTATGAACTTTTGGTCAACATGAATGTTGTTCCTTATCCTCTTAGCGTTCTAGAAAGTACTAGAAGTCATTTATAGGATTTGTAGAACTCAAGTTATGGCTTTGACAAGTCAAGGGTATTTTGGACATTTGGTGATTATAGGTCATTTGTGATCATATGCCATTTTCACCAACTTAGAAGCTTCAAATGAAGTTTTGTTCAACTAGAAAGTTGCTCAAAATGGGGTTTTAACATTGACCATGCATCAAGGAGGCATTGAAATGGCTCAAGGAGAGACTTGGTTCAAGAAATTTTGGAAAAAGGAAGAATTAAAAGGATTTAATGGTCAAAAATTCAAATAATTCATTTGATGACCAAATGAGACAAACTTATAGGTCATTTTGATTGGAAAATACATTTTAAAGACAATGGCAATGTTGTTGTTTTCATTTGAGGCCCAATTCAAAGGTTTGCATTTAGTAGCTTATGATGTAAGTTACATATGCCAAACTATGCACAAGTGCAAGACCAATGTTCCAATCCATCCAAACACATTCAGAATCTCATTTGAGGAGAATTTGGATGAGAATGAGGGGCTGCAACAAGCCAAAGCAGAATGGTTATGGATGAGCATGAGATGAAAAATTCAAAAGCAAGATATATTGGATATCTCATTTAGATGGTTCTAGGAACTTCTAGATCATTCTTACTGGTTCTATATAAGCTTTAGAACTTGATCAAGGCCAAGGTTGGTGGAAATTGAGAGAGAATAGAGAGATTGCAAACTGAATTTTCTTCTTGCAAATCAAATTCAGTTACACGGTTTTGATCCATTTCAGTCCAAATTCTTGCTTTCAACATCTTCCTCTTGAGTGTATGAGTGATTCCAGATAGAATTCAAGCTAAGATCATAGCAAAATCGTGAGAGAGCACCTTGAGTTCATAGCTTGCAAGTCAAAATCGAATTCAAGGATTCAGAGAGTTTCAATCCAATTTGTTGCACACAAAAGCTTCCTTTGGTGTTAGTGAAGGTATCTGGAGATTCTTGGAGGTTGATTTGAAGGTTTCAGTGCTCTGTGCATTCAAGTTTTGCAGGTATGTAATTCTCATCGTGTAGCATGATTCATGTAGTTTGGCTAGGTTTTGATAGGTTAGAATCATTGTAGATCATTGCTAGAAGCTTTCTGGATAATTAATTTGAAGATTAGTGACAATTTAGGGATGATGCCATTTTCGGTTGAGATGGATATTTTTTGATCCTGGCGTTTTTAGCACGATTAGTTAGTATAGTTGGATTCCTGGTGAAATTTAGTGCAAGATTCATGTAGAAATCGTGGCCAATGGTGGTCTGTAGAGGGAGTTAGGGTTGCTTGATGGTGACCGGAAAAGCCACCGGCGGTGACCTTTGCGCGCGTAGGTTGGAAGGTTTCAGAAATTTGAATTGAGGAAGACATAATCTGGAGCGTTCATTCATGAAGAAGACTTTGACTCAGACCTGGATCCAAGGCTCCTCGTTGCGCCACATACCCCCTCCCCTTAAACGCCCCGTTTTGATAAGTTGAAAGTCCCAGGTTTGTTTCTTCGCTGCATATGCCAAGGGTGCACCAGTTCAAGTCCTCGCGTGTGCATTTTTATTTATTTGTGAATTGAACATGAGGAACTCAGGCGTGTGGGCTTGGGTTGTAGTTGCTATCCCCACCCCTCTTTTCAGGCCCAATGAGAGTTACAACATGAAATCCTTACTCAATGCACCCTCCCCTGGTTTTATTTTTTGTGACTGAATTGAAACTCAGATGGGCCTAGCGCCCAGTTGCTATGTGCACCCCCAGGATGAAGGGCCCAAGCGAAGCTAATGGGAATTGTTTGCTGATCACACCCTCTGACCATATTCTCCATTTTATTGTTTTATTAATTTCATCATTTCATGTGACTTAGTAAATAATTCATAAAAAATTGAAGACTAACTTAATTAATTCCATTCTTTTTTCCATTGATTCATGATTGAATCTAGATTTTTTTAGATAAAAAAATATTAATAATTCATGCATTTTTTGATTTTATTTGCATTTGTTGAATATTAATTGATATTAAAATAACCATGGTTGATACCTTGTTTTGATGAATTTGTTTTGAGCACTTGGTGATGATTCTTGCCTTGATTTTTCATGTGTAGCTAGCATAGACATGAATGTTCCACTTAGATTTTTCTCACATTTTTTTGATGAATGTAGGTGGTAGTTTTGAGTTGAAACTTTAGGAGCTCCATTTTTAGGGTTTATGGTTAGTACCTTGTGATTTAGGTTCTATTTCTAAGACTTGGTGGATGATTCAACCTCTGAATTTTATATGGTAGATTCATGATTGAATTAGGGTCCATTAGGAATTTTTGTAGGAATTTATAATATGGTTTACTATTTTAGCTTGATTTTAGTTTAGGTGTTAACTTTAGATGATTCTAATGCACTAATTTGACTAGATTAACCCCTTAGGTTCCCTTAGAGTAAGCTTGTGTTGTTTTTACCTTTGGTTGAAGATGAAGGCAAGCTTGAGCTACCATGGATTGCTTGAAGAAGCTTGGATGTGAAGATCTTCCCTTCTTTTGGTGTAGTGTTGATTAGGTGTTAAGATTAGGGTTTGTAGGCAGAGCTTCTAGATAGATTCTCTTCTTCCATAAACATGGAAGGTGTTGATCACTTCCATTCCTCCCTATGATATAAGGTCCCCTTGTGAAGGCCTCATCCCTCCTTTGGTAGGATGTGTGGCTCTTCACAAGTTGGTAGAACCTTTGAGGGTCCCTTTCTCTGATGATAGGATGCTTAGTGGTGACCTTTGGTCTTCACTCTGCTACTAATCATCCAAACTTTGCTCTTGTTAGATGAATCTTTCTCCCTTGCTAGAGGATGGAGTTCCTTGCTTGAAGAAGATTGAAGGCTAGAAGTTGATACTTCTCTGTGTTTGAAGACTACCTTTGAAGCTGAAGCTTGAAGATCAAGAAGAACAAGTTGATACTTGTGTGAAGAAGATCAAATTGAGATTGAAGAATGAGCTGAAGCTTGAGGAAGGAGAAGAACAAGTTGACACTTGTGAAAGGAATCCATTGGAGATTGAATGAAGAAGCTGAAGCTTGAGGTTGGAAAGCAATTTGATACTTGTGAGTTTAATGCACTGAGTCCCTGAAGGAACAAGTTGATACTTGCAATTGGGATTGAAGCCTGAAGGTGGAGTCTACTTTGGAGCTGAGGCCTGAAGAAGAAAGGATAAGTTGATACTTATGTTTGATGTGTTGGAAGCCTGAAGAAGCAAGATGACACTTGCTATTGAAGATGTTAGACTTGAAGAGCAGTGAAGACTAAGGACTGAACTTCTGTCAGAGGAGAGCTTTGCTGTGAAGCTGTGGGAGTGGTTGATCTGCTTTCTTTTTCTTGTCTGTTTGCTTTCTGTGTAACTGTATTGATGTGACTGGTTTGATTTGCTTGATGCATTAGAATAAGTTCATGTTTAGATTTTGTTAAGCTAGGAGCATGATTGCACTAGAGGTTGAGTTGCTCCCTCTGCTTGTATTTTTACTGTGTGGCTTTTCTTGCGGGTATTCGGTGGAGCCCTGCTCCCTTGCCTATGTGGTTTGTGTGTGCTTGATGGCATTTTCATTTCCTCTGTATGATTGCAGTCACTTATATCTTGCTTGATAGCATGTTGTTTCCTCTGTATGATTACAGTTATTCATATCTGGCTTGAGGTTGAGATGAGCTTGTGGAGGCTGATTCCCCACACACATTTCCTCCCTCACTTGCATTGCATGCATTTCACTATATACCTGTTTACTGTTTAGCTGATGCTTTATCTGTTTCTGTATATCATTGACATGATCCCTTAGGAGTCTCACTTCCTTTGATAAGGAAGTGATGATTAGAACTTTAGGTTGAAACCTATGCATGATAACTTCTAGGAGTCCCCCGTTTCAAACCTCAACCATAGGATGAATCCTTGGCATGACAACATTAGGACCTGATAGTCTCCCTGTAGTTGAGCCTGTTCTCTTCTCTTCTCAAAACAAATTAAAATACAGTAATAAAGGTTAATTGACGTCGTACGTTACAAGCCTTAAGCTATCTGAGAAAGGGTTGTTGAAGAGTTCTTTTCAACAGTCTGGATGTTTAGTATGGTACCCTTTGGGTGACATGCGACGCATTCACTCGCAGGTCATAGTCTCTAGTGCGATATTGGTTGCAAACAACTAAAAAAACAGTTCTTTCGTAAAAGACAGAAAATAAACTCCAAACCTTTTTGCCCCGTGGGCCCGTAAGTCAAAGGAAGCTCTTCTGAAGAAAAGAGTGTCGTTAACTCCCAGTTCTACCGCAAACAGTAACGCCTAAGTCTCCAAGGGTCGAGCTGCGTACATCCAACTACTGGAACTGTTTGTTAACCCTACTCGATAAAACAGATGAATCTGAATTCCCGTAACCCGTATTATCCCGACGTAGGCACAATACTGACGTATTGGCGAGCCACCTTTCCCGTAACCCGTAGTTAGCCGAACTACGTTGACTCTGATTTCTCATTCTCTGATGAGAATACGTAGGCATAAAGTGCGACGCTTTGCCGAGTCATTTTCTTTTCTTTTTAAGCCAGCCTTGATAGGTAGATAGTAAACCAACTCGTCAGATAAGCACAACAAGCATGGATCCCATCGAGTACGATGGACGTGAGGGGTGCTAATACCTTCCTCTTGCGTAACCGACTCCCGAACCCAGACAATGGTTGCGATGACCTTGTCTTATACCTTTTCGTCAGGTTTCTCCGATCATTTCCTTTCCCATTTTGAGGGATAAATAACGAAAGGTGGCGACTCTTCTGTTTTGCCGGCACCTTATTTTCGCGGTAGCGACAGCTGGCGACTCTGCTGGGGACTTGATAGTTTCCTAGGATCCAACGTCCCTAATGCGAGTCAGTTTGGGGATCCAACGTTCCTGCGAGAGTCAATCCTAGCGCTTGTATGATTACTTGTTGGGTTGTGTTTATTTATCACACTTTATTTCCCGCACTGTATTTTCAGTATGATATGATTATCTGTGTTGTTGTGGGAGGGGCATTTTGATGAGTGAGAAGCCAGACCCAGGCTTGAGTGTACCTAGCATTAGTTGTGGAAATTAATGGGCGCGTGCTTGCTTTCCAGGCACTAGTGTCTCATGAAATCCACGCTCAGACGAGGTTCTCCCGGTTGACTTCTTTTCCGGCCCTTTGGGCCTGAGGGGTTGTTGGTTTGGAGGATTGTCGACTCTGGGGACCGATCATTTGGGATTCAGCTGAGTGAGGCCGCTTCAGGAGATGGTGATGCCACGCCTTCTGGGTATCGTATCACCCCTCTTGAATGTCTGTGATGCTGATGACCGCATAGGATGCCGAACTTGTGTTAGTTTAGGTCCATGCATATGAGCAGGGTCGGGTTTGTTGCGGGAAACCTTAACCTTCAGACTACCTGGTTTTCTTGATAGTGAATCAGTTTTGTTGGTATCAGAGGTTCTCATCGTCAGATATATGTGTTCTTGACAGAGCAGATTTATGGTCCTGTATCAGAGGTCATTATTGTCAGATGTATGATTGTTCTTGATAGAGCAGATTTATGGTCCTGTATCAGAGGTCCTTATTATCAGATGTGTGTTCGTTCTTGATAGAGCAGAATTTATGGTCCGATATCAGGGTTTTCTTCTCATCAGAGATAGGGTTGTTCTTGACAGAGCAGTATTGTGGTTTTGTTGATACAAAATTTTCACCTTCATCTCATCAACAACACAGTCGTCTTGATCTCCTGCTGCATGATTGCATTTTGCATTGTTTTGCATATTCATCTGCATTTCATTAATGTGTGTCTGTGTTGCAGGTACCGTTTCCCCCGATTCAGGTTTTCTTGCCTTCTATTATGCTGTCATGGGTTCTCTGAGGAAGACTGTGGCTTACAAACTCCCCACTCCTGATGTTGTTCAGCTGACTGGTCTGATTGCTTTGGCAAACGATTCTGTGAGAGGTGAATTCAGAAAGTCTTATGGGAAACTGCTCAGCTTGGTTCGTAAACCTTCTGTGTTTGAGTTGAATGGGTTGCACGCCTTGCTGCAGTTCTACGATCCTCCTTTGAGTTGCTTTACTTTCCCGGATTTTGTTCTCGCACCTACACTAGAGGAGTATTCTAATTTGTTAGGTGTGCCTATCAAGAGTCAAATTCCTTTTGTTCGTATGGATGCTGAGCCTAATCTGGCTAGTCTAGCTCCTTCACTTCATCTGGATGCCTCCGAGTTGGTCTTGTCTAGTTGGAACAGGGTTCCCGGTTTCTCCTTGCAGTTCTTAGTGGGAAAGGCCCAGCAGTGCACCAAAGACGGATGTTGGATCGTGTTCAACACCATCCTTGCTCTGTGTATATATGGCATCATTCTGTTCCCCAATATGCCCGACTTTGTAGACTTCGACGCCTTTCACATCTTTGCATCAGGGAATCCAGTCCCTACCTTGATAGGAGATGTCTATCAATCCATCCACTATAAAAGCGAGAACAGAAGGGGTAAGAATGTCTCGTGTTGTGTGCCCTTGCTCTATAGATGGCTTGATAGTCACCTACCCAAGAAGGGTCCCTTTGCTTCGTCTGCAGCCACAGCTGAGTGGTCTGAGTGCTTGATGAGTCTGTTAGTGGAGGATATTGCCTGGTTTGATAGAGATAGGTTGGGTACTAAGATTATCTTCAGCTACAGTGGGTTTCCGAATGTGCCTCTGATAGGCAGGAAGGGCTGTATCAACTATAATCCATCTCTGCTGGTCCGACAGTTTGCTTATGCTTTGAGAGCTCCACTGAAGGATGAAGAGGTGCAGGAATCTCTGTACCTCACTGGTATTCAAGAGGGGGATGTGTTATCTAAGCTTCAGCACGCTTGGAATGGTATCTGTAAGCGGGGAAAACCGTTGTTGGGGAAAAGTAATAGCCAAGCCTACGCTCCGTACGTGACCTGGATCACAGCCAGAGCAGATATGATAGGGATGTCGTTTCCGCCTGCCCAGCCAGAAAGCCCTCCAGTGATTGAAGAGCCTACCACCGTGCCTATTCGGCAGCATAATCAGGTGTTAGCTGAGAGAGATGAGCTGAAGAAGGCAAATGAAGAACTGGAGAAAGAATTGGCTCAGCTCAGAAGCGAGAGAAGCGAAGCCGTCCATTCCTTCAAAAGGCAGACAGAGCTGGTGAACCAGTTAGGGACAGATTTGACTAAGCAGATAGCTGAGCGCGAGCGCTTGGGTCGGGACTTCAAAGCTGTCAATGACGTACTGGCCACCAAGAAGCAGCATTTGGATGAAGCGTACCGGAGAATATCCAAGTTTAATCAGCATTGGAAGGCCACCCTAGCCAACGACAAGGAACGGGAGGATAAGCTGAAGCAGCAGATCTCCAAGTTGAAAGCCCAGGTGAAGGCTAGTGAGAAGAGGTTTGATGAAGAAACCGCTCGCAGATATGCCGCTGAAGGCCTGCTCAATAAGGCTCTTGCTAACCTGAAGGAGTGCAAACTGACGTTTGAATCCAAGAAGCGGAAGTTAGAAGATTGTTTCGGCGAAGGAGCATGGGAAGACTCAGTTGAAGGTCTTCAGTACACTATTAGGCAGAGGGAGTTACTCGTCGAAGGGTTGCTCACTCGGCCTAATCATCCAGAAACGAGGAATCTGTTAGAAGAGTTTCGAGCCCGTGGCCGTACTTGACTATATTTGTAATCCTTTTGTTTCGATCATTGTTGTATGCTGACCATCACCAGGCTTGTTGGTCGAGGTTATGCTATTGATTCTGCTTGTACTCAGTGACGTTGTGTACCGCCTTGATGGGCTTTCTTTATATACGAGATGTTATTTCCATGACTGGACTCGGACTTCTTATTGTCAGCACTGGCACTCAGGCACTAGGATCGGGGGGATACCTCCCTAACACACAGACACACGTTTGCATTTGCATGAAGCATCTGCATAACGAGCACTTTGTTGTTTTTTCTAACCCTTTTGTGTATGCAGGTTATTTCAGGTTGTTCCAGGATTGAGCAAAGACCAATCCACCACTATCCAACCAGAGCAAATCAGGCTAGAGCAATGGAGCAAGTGCATACTGACGTTCAAGAACTCCGAGAGAGGATGGACCGCTTCATGGAGCTCATGCAAGTGGTTGCCAACGGCCAAGACCAGCTCAGAACATTGGTCCAGCCTCTGATTTCAAGGGTTGACAGCAATGGTGTACTCCATGGTGGGACTGTTCCAACCCCTCCACCTGTTGAAACTCCTCAGAATGGCGTTCCCGTGACTGGGGGGAACGGTAGTGCCAATGGCAACGTGATCGCCAACATGGGGCTCAATGGTAATACGACTGGCGTTGGTAATGGAAATTTTGAAGCTAATGTCAATGTTGGGTTGGGCAACGGCAACGCCGGTGTTGGAAATCTGTATGGGCCTCAGCCATGGTTAGAAGACCGTCAAGACGATTTGTTCTCACAGAAGGGTGCTGAAGGAGAGCTGACTGCTGAAGCACGTTTGAGGTTTAAGGCACTCGAGGACAAGATGAGGAATTTCGAAAACCTAAACACTATGGGTGTCGACATGTCCAAGTTGGGACTGATTGCTGATTTCAACGTGCCTCCCAAGTTCAAGGTACCCGACTTTGAAAAGTACAAGGGCACCACTTGCCCTCGCGTCCACCTGAGATCATACTACCGGAAAATGTCTGCTCACTCTGAAGATGAGAAGCTGTTGATGCACTTCTTTCAGGACAGCTTGTCCGGGCCATCCTTGGAATGGTATATGAGTCTGGAACCTACCAGTGTGCGCACGTGGAAGGACCTTGCTGAGGCATTCGTGCACCATTACCAATATAACAGCGACTTGGCTCCTAACCGGGTCCAACTGCAGAATTTGTCACAGAGGAACAACGAAGGGTTCAAAGAATACGCCCAGCGGTGGCGTGAATTGGCAGCTAGGGTTCAGCCGCCGATGGTTGAACGGGAGCTTGTTGAAATGTTTGTAGCCACCCTCCCAGGGGTTTATTACGAGAAATTGGTCAGCAGTATGTCTGGAAGCTTCTCAGACCTCATCAGCACGGGTGAGCACGTTGAAAATGGGATCAAACTGGGGAAAATTCAAGGTGATCTATCCTCAACTTGAGGAGGAAAGAAACCGTATGGTGGCAAGAGGCGGGAAGGAGAAACGAGCGCCGTGTCCAACGCTCGAAGGAAAGGTAAAGGCCCTCACCAGCAGGTGGCTAGCATAACCATCCCCGCGGTCCAACAGCCACAGCAGCAGCAGTAGCCGAATCAGCAAGGGTACAGGAAGTATCAGAACAGGGCACCTCTATCGAGTCGTCACCTTGAGACACCACCCATGTCTTATGCTCAGCTGTTACAGACTCTGCTTCAGTTACAGCTAATCCAGAAGAGAACCCTGGCTCCCTTGACAGAGGCACCTCCGCCAGGTTATGATGCGAATGAAACATGTGAGTTTCACTCAGGGGCACCAGGCCACACGATAGAAAACTGCAAAGCCTTCAAGCACAAGGTGCAAGACATGGTGGATGCTAAGATCATCAATTTCTCAGATAATGTGCCAAACGTCACGAAGAACCCTATGCCGAATCATAGGGGAGGTGGAGTAAATGCCATTATTGAAGACGAGAGCTTGGATTTGTTGACTGACGTCAAGGATCTGAAGACACCGCTTAGCTTCGTTAAAGCCAAGCTGATGAAAAGAGGTTTCTTCCCAGGTTGCAGAGAACTGTGTATGGGCTGTGCGATTCGTCCTGATGGATGTGAGCAGTTGATAGAAGGGATTTAGAGTCTGATGACCGAAGGAATCTTGTTGTTTAGCCGAAGGGCCGAAAGTGGATCTGGAGAGGTAATGCTGAAGCAAGATGATGAGGTTTCCACCATCACCATCCCTCGCCGGACGATAACTATTTCTGCACCTAGACCGCCCACAATTACCATCACCAAAGTTGGGCCGATACCTTTTGAAAGCACCAATCTTGTCCCATGGCATTATGGGGAAGACGTCTACTGCAACGGACAGAAGTTGGAACTGGAACCATCTGGGTCGGCTGTGGATAACCTAGTGGGCATTGGCGGAATCACTCGCAGCGGAAGAGTATTTGCTCCACCTGAGATTGTGGCGGACAAAGCGGACAAAGCTGATGTAACCGATAAGGGAAAGAGTAAAGTCGTTGAAGAAACCCCTCGCGGGGTAGAGAAGGACTTACTTGTTAAGGACGCTGAAGAGTTTATAAGGTTGATTAAGAAGAGTGACTACAAGATCGTGGATCACCTCCATCAAACACCCTCGAAAATTTCCATCCTGAATTTGTTGCTGTATTCTGAGGCACATCGCAATGCGCTGGTAAAGGTTTTGAATGCCACGTATGTGCCGCAGGAAATATCGGTCAACCAGTTGGAAGGGGTCGTAGCCCACGTGAATCCTGGAAACGGGTTAGGGTTCACTGACCTGGAGCTGACGCCGAAGGGAAGAAACCACAACAGCGCCCCGCACATCTCGATAGAGTGTAGGGGAACAATTATGTCTTATGTGTTGATGGACACGGGGTCATCACTCAATGTTCTTCCGAAGAAAGCATTGATGAAGTTAGATACTCGAGGATTGATTTGCACACCCAGTGATCTGGTTGTGAAAGCGTTCGATGGAACCAAACGTCATGTTTTCGGGGAGGTGACGCTACCAATCCAAGTTGGGCCGGAAACATTCGACGCAATCTTCTACATCATGGACATCATGCCTGCCTACAGTTGTCTCCTAGGCCGGCCATGGTTCCACTCTGCTGGCGCCGTGACCTCCACGTTGCACCAGAAGCTCAAGTATGCTGTCGGAGGTAGCATCGTGACTGTATGTGGCGAGGAAGACATAATGGTGAGCCATTTGTCGTCCTTCAAATATGTTGAGATGGATGGGGAAATCCACGAAACCTTATGTCAGGTGTTCGAAGCTGTTAAAGTCAAGAACGCAGCTCCTGTAATGACTGAGAAACCAGAGATGACTCTCTCTTCCTTCAAGGAAGCCCGGGCCGTTGTTCAAGCCGGATCTACCCCAGGTTGGAGGCGAATTCTAGAAATACCTAACAAGCAAGACAAGTTCGGGTTGGGATACTCTCCTACGGCTGAAGCCTCTTCTTCTCGCAGTGCGTCGCGAGGTAAAGGGCCGATCCAGTTTACCAGTGGCGGGGTGATTTTTGAAAGTGTCAACGCGGTGTCTGAAGACGGCGAAGACAGCGATTGCGACCTAGACTCTTGGATCCAGCCATGCAAACCAGGCGAGAGCCTCAACAACTGGTCTATCAGGGATACCATCCAAGTGATAGGCAAAGAGTAATGATTTACTTTCTCCAATCATTGTACAACCCTATGTCCTACCCGGGGCATAGTGGTTTTATTGTCAGGGCCTTGTTTGATTATGTACATGCATTTTACCAATAAATCAAAAGGCGTTCTTTCGCATTCAAATGTTGTGATCTCTGTTATTCCTGTTTTATATTTGTTTTGAAAAACAATAAAATGGCAATGCGGTCTGTACTAACCTGCATATCCTTGTTTTAAGCTTAACCCTTGTTATTGCAGGATCCACATAGCAGATGACATCGACTCTGGACCTTCTACGACTCACTTCGACTTCGATTGCCCGATCTATCAAGCCGAAGAAGAGAGTGATGAAGACGAAGACCTTCCCGAAGAGTTGGCCCGCTTGTTGAAACAAGAAGAGAAAGTTATTTTGCCTCACGAGGAAGAGATTGAGATTGTGAATCTGGGTTCTGAAGAACTTGTCAGGGATGTCAGGATAGGGGCTGCATTGCAGAGTGATGTCAAGCAGAGATTCGTCGAGATGCTGAGAGAGTATAGTGACGTCTTTTCTTGGTCATACGAAGATATGCCCGGACTTGACACTGACATTGTGGTCCATCACTTGCCGCTGCGAGAAGATTGTCCTCCCGTTAAGCAGAAGCTTAGGAGGACGCGACCAGATATGGCCGTTAAGATCAAAGAAGAAGTGCAGAAACAACTTGATGTTGGCTTCTTAGCGGTCACTCCTTTCCCTCCGTGGGTCGCCAACATAGTGCCTGTACCGAAGAAGGACGGTAAGGTGCGAATGTGCGTCGATTATCGGGATTTGAATAGGGCGAGCCCTAAAGATGATTTCCCGCTCCCTCATATTGATGTGTTGGTCGACAATACAGCTCAGTTCTCCGTATTTTCATTCATGGATGGCTTCTCCGGTTACAATCAGATCAAGATGGCGCCGGAGGACATGGAGAAAACTACGTTTTTACACCTTGGGGAACGTTTTGCTACAAGGTAATGACTTTCGGTCTGAAGAACGCAGGGGCCACTTACCAACGAGCAATGGTTACTTTGTTTCATGATATGATTCATCATGAGATTGAAGTCTATGTTGATGACATGATTGCAAAGTCCCAAACGGAGGAGGGACATCTGGTCAATTTGCTGAAGCTTTTTCAGAGGCTTAGGAAATTCAGGTTGAGGCTGAATCCTAACAAGTTTACTTTTGGAGTACGGTCTGGAAAACTACTGGGGTTTATCGTGAGTGAAAGAGGCATCGAGGTTGATCCTGCGAAGATAAAAGCGATACAAGAAATGCCAGCGCCAAAAACTGAAAAAGAAGTTCGTGGTTTCCTGGGCAGAATAAACTACATCGCAAGGTTTATTTCTCATCTCACGACCACGTGTGAACCGATGTTCAAACTGCTAAAGAAAAATCAGGCGATTATCTGGAACGAGGATTGCTAGAAGGCATTTGATAAGATAAAACAGTATCTCGCAGGAACCTCCGATCTTAATACCCCCAGTGGCCGAACGACCTTTAATCATGTACTTGACAGTTCTTGAGAATAGTATGGGGTGTGTTCTCGGTCAGTACGAAGAGACGGGCAGAAAGGAGCATGCCATTTACTATTTGAGTAAGAAGTTCACAGATTGTGAATCTCGTTACTCGATGCTGGAAAAAACGTGTTGTGCACTAGCCTGGGCTGCCAAACGTTTACGACAGTACATGCTCAATCACACTACCATGCTAATTTCCAAGATGGATCCGATCAAGTACGTCTTCGAGAAGCAAGCGCTTTCGGGCAAGATTGCCAGATGGCAAATGGTGTTGACAGAATATGACATTCAGTACGTTTCCCAGAAGGCCATCAAGGATAGCGTATTGTCTGAGTACCTTGCCGAACAACCGATCGAGGATTATCAGCCGATGAAATTTGAATTCCTTGACGAGGATATCATGTTTCTTAAAGCAAAGGATTGCAATGAACCGTTGCCCGACGAGGGGCCAGATAGGAAATCCCAATGGAAATTGATATTTGACGGGGAGGTTAATTCTTACGGAAGTGGCATTGGGGCGATCATCACGACTCCCCACGGATCCCATATCTCGTTTACTGCGAGACTGACGTTTCCGGTCACCAATAACGAAGCGGAGTACGAAGCATGCATCATGGGTCTAGAAGAGGAAATTGATTTAAGAATCAAGAACCTAGATGTATATGGTGACTCGACGCTTGTGATCAACCAGATTAAAGGGGAGTGGGAGACTCGTCAATCGAATTTGGTGCCGTACATGAATTATGCCAGAAGGCTGCTTCCGTTCTTTGATCGAGTGGAACTCCATCATGTTCCCAGGGCTGAAAACCAGATGGCTGATGCCTTAGCCACGTTGGCTTCGATGTATAAAGTCAATTTTTGGAACGAAGCTCCAAGAATTGTCCTTTCTCGTCTTGATAGACCTGCATTCATCTTTGCGATCTAGGAAGCCTCTGACGGCAAGCCATGGTTCCATGACATCCAGACCTTCCTTATGACTAAGGAGTACCCTGCAAGAGCGTCAACCCAGGATAAGAAGACTCTGAGGAGGCTGTCTGGAAATTTTTATCTCAATCCTGATGGAGTTTTGTATAAAAGAAACCACGATCTCATGCTACTCAGATGCGTAGATGAGAAAGAAGCGAGTATGCTCATGGAAGAAGTCCATGAAGGCACATTTGGTACGCACGCCGGCGTACATGCTATGACGAGAAAGATCCT
Source organism: Lathyrus sativus (assembly GCA_963859935.3). Classification (NCBI taxonomy): domain Eukaryota; kingdom Viridiplantae; phylum Streptophyta; class Magnoliopsida; order Fabales; family Fabaceae; genus Lathyrus; species Lathyrus sativus. Next base: position 683,853,644 of record OZ012735.1, on the reverse strand, counting down.
GAGAGCAGGATACTACTGGCTGACGATGGAATCGGATTGTTTTAAATTCGCGAAGAAATGTCATAAATGCCAGATTTATGCTGATAAGATTCATGTGCCGCCGTGCCCGTTAAATGTCATGTCCTCCCCGTGGCCATTTTCCATGTGGGGCATCGACATGATAGGAAAGATCGAGCCCACTGCATCTAACGATCATCGTTTCATTCTAGTAGCTATCGACTACTTCACCAAGTGGGTGGAGGCAGCCTCATATGCTAATGTGACCAAGCAGGTGGTGGCTAAATTCATTAAGAGGGACATCATCTGTCGTTACGGAATTCCCGAGCGGATCATTACTGATAATGGTTCGAATCTGAATAACAAGATGATGAAGGAGCTGTGCCAGAGTTTCAAGATCGAACACCACAACTCATCTCCTTACCGGCCGAAGATGAACGACGCCGTTGAAGCGGCCAACAAAAACATTAAGAAGATTGTACAGAAGATGGTTGTGACCTATAAGGATTGGCACGAGATGTTGCCATTTGCGCTGCACGGTTATCGTACAACGGTACGTACATCAACCGGGGCAACTCCTTTCTCACTGGTGTACGGTATGGAAGTTGTCCTACTGTTAGAAGTTGAGATTCCTTCTTTACGAGTTTTGGTTGACGTGAAACTCGATGAGGCAGAATGGATTAAGAACCGACTAAACCAACTCAGCCTGATGGACGAGAAGAGATTGGCATCGATTGCATATGGTCGTCTGTACCAAAGCCGAATGAAGAAAGCCTATGATAAGAAGGTGTGTCCTAGAAGCTTTCAGATGGGCGATCTCGTCCTGAAGAAGATTCTTCCTCCACACTCCGATCACCGGGGCAAGTGGACTCCTAATTACGAAGGTCCGTACGTCGTCAGCAAGGTCTTCTCGGGAGGAGCCTTGTTGCTATCCACGATGGATGGTGAAGATTTTGCATCCCCGGTGAACACGGACACAGTTAAAAAATACTTTGCTTAAAAAATGACCCGCTGGAAAGAAAAAGAACGTCCAGGCAAAAATGGGGCATCCCGGCGGACCATAAAAAAGGAAAAAGGTTCGGGCAAAAATTAGGGATATAAAAGAAAAGAATGTACACCCGCAAAGTCGAAAACCTGGAAGGGCGGCTTTGGCAAAAAAGGGTATCCCGGTGAATCCAAAACCCGAAAGGGCGATTCAGGCAAAAGTTAGGGATTTGAAAAAGCAAATGACTGGGTTTCGCGTGTGGACTTTCATTATTTAGTGGTTTGGAAGACCTGAGGGCCGTTTATCTGAATCAATCTCTTCTGAAGCTGAAGCGTCGGAGAAGTATCGAGGTCGAGTGGGTCATAGAGGGATAAACTCATGGTGTTCGTCTACGCCTCAATGCCGACATTTGTGTGTATACTGATGTATATTTATGTTTTTATGTTTGCGCAGCTTCCTCATTCCAGGAGCTTGCATCTGTTGTAAAACATTTTTTCCCATTCAGGGGTTCGTTATCAAGGAAATGTATACTATTCAGCAATTCTGTTTGTTTGCTTAGCATATATCTGTTTTGTTTGCGAAAAAGAACGCCAATGTTTTTGACAAAATGCGCATACATAAACTTACTGGCCTAGGCCACTGATTGTTGAAACAATGAATCACTTGAAGATTGTCACAAGATGATAACCTTGATAGGTCCCTTTGAGAAGGGTATCTTGTCGGTTTGTTTGTGTTGTCACAAGTATAGCATATTCCAGACAGTATGCCGTATGTTTCCCCAAGCAGGATGATTCCTTCTTCTCCAGCAAGTCCAGCAGTATCTCCCCATGGAGTCTGAACATGAGGTCGTAAGCATTGATATGTCTCCCCAAACAGAGAAGATTCTCTCCCCAATCAGATGTATCCTGAAGGAACATCATCTCCCCAGCTGAGTCATATACTAAAGTGTGCAGCAATTGATAGTTCAAGACTGAAGTCTCCAGCGGAATTGAAATTCCCCACAGAGTCATACTCTCCCCAATAAGCAGGATGATTCCTTCTTCCCCAGCCGAGTTTGCAGATCCCCAAGAGAGCCGAGTTCTTGGAAAGCAGTTCAGGACATGATTGGTTCTCCCCAGTAGAGTGTTGAATAGTCGATGCTGTATTTCCCCACCGGGGTCGTTATCTCCAAGAAAGTTTGCCGTGAAGGCCGTGCAGTTTATTTCTGCGATTGGCATCGTTTTCCTCAGCAGCTTGTGGTTTGAATACCCGATTGAACAGGTTCAGGTTCTCGTAGAACTTTGTTCCCCCCACAGCAGTCGGCTGAAGATCATTTCCCCAGGCGGAGTCCAATTGAGATTGGAGTGTTTTTTTTCTCCTTGACAGGGGGATTTTCCCTTCAGCATTTATTTTGCTGATGGGGTCATAGCATTTTGCATGATTGCATAACATTTACCCTAAATGCGTAGCATTTCCACCGTGTGGAGAATTGCGCCATTGTCAAAGAATATGCATATGAAACATGAGCTAGGTCATTACCGTTCTTGTTTTGCAGGTGTCCCCCGTCAAGGTGTTAGCCCAGGATGATTCCTGAAGCCTCAGAAGAGTTGTTTGGTTCAAGATGATTCTTGAATTCCCCAGCGAAGTCGTTTGCCCAAGATGATTCTTGAATTCTCCAGCGAAGGTGTGTGCTTAAAACCATTCTTAAAAATCCCCAGTGAACTCTCCAGAGTTGGTTGCTCAAGTTGATGCTTAGAGGAGTGTTTGCTTAGGATGATTCCTGAAATCTCCAGCAGAGTTATTGGTTCAGGATGATTCTTGAAGTCCCCGACGGAGTTATTTGTCCAAGATAATTCTTGAAGTCCTCAGCAGAGATGATTCACCCGGAATGATTTCTGGATCCCTGAAGCAGAGTTACTTGATAGTTCTCCAGAATCCCCAGCGGAGATGCGTCATCCCCGGCAGGTTTCTGAACAACGAAGTTGAAACTTCCCTTGAAGACTTGATGATTAAAGTCCGGCAGCGGTGCCAAAATCCCGGGTTTACTGATGAAGTCTAACTGCGATGTCAAAGCAGTTCTCCCAGCTGACGCGGAAGGCCTGACGGCTAAAGAATGCATATCCTTATTGGTCCGTGATTGATTAAGGATTCCATTTGAAGACTTATTGATGAAGTCCAACTGTGATGTCGAAGCAGTTCTCTCAGCTGACGCGGAGTTCCTGATGGCAGAAGTTTGGATATCCCTATTTGGTTCATGATTGACCAAGAATTCTATTCCCGACCTACTGATAAAGTCTGGCTGACGCCCGAAAATTCCTTTGAATGCCCGACGACATGATTAACTTGATTGTTAAAAGTTCCTAATGACCTGATGAGTCTCGAGGAATCCTTCTGCCGCAGCGCCGCGGAATGCCTGACGACAATATCAGCTATGTATCGCCGGTTACCGAGTGACCAGTGATCCCTTGATGACTTAAGGAAGAAGTTGCAGCGAAATCTGATAATCATCCCAACGGAGATTTGAGAATAGCTCATTACAAGTTACCGCGTAACTGGTGATCCCTTGATGACTTGAGGACGAATATCCACAGCAAAATCAGATGATCATCCTGACTGAGATTTGAGATTAGACCCTTCACCGGTTGCCGTGTGACCAATTCCCCAGCAAGTTGCCGTGCAACTGTCATGCTCAGTTTTTGAAGATGTTCCTACCCATCGGAGTACTGTTTACCCGTACGGTTGGCAAATCACCAGTTACCGTGTAACCGGTGATCCCTCGATGATTCGAGGATGCAATGATATCAGATAAATCAGAGAATCATCCTGACAGAGGTTCAGATAAGTATTTCTCCAGCTAGTTGTCGTGCAGCTATTATTTCAGTTTCCGAAGATTTGTCCCCATCAGAGTACCGTATACTTGTGCAGTTGGCAAATTTCCGGGTTTGTTGGTATTCAACCGCCTTTTACCTTGATTGTTTTAGAGCCGTTGCTTCTCACCCAGTCAGGCCTAATCCGTTTGAATAGGGGCAGCTGTTGCACCCCAAAATTTGCCCAACATTTCTTTACCTAGCTTATGTTTCATTTCATTCACATTAGCATTATCATCTGCATTTCATTGACATGTATGCAGGAGATCAAGAGGTATGATTACGAATTAAGAGCTACACAAGACTATGAGGCTAGCTAAGAAGGTTATTCCAGTGTTCAAGGGTTGATATCCTTGTCAGAGAAGTTAAAAGATCCTCAGAGAGAGTGATTGAAGCCAGGAGGGTGTGTCTCCTAACTTGAGAGTTGTGGGAAGTCATCAGATGATTCTGAAGCCATGAAGTTAGACTTGAGGTATTGAGAGAGCTCATGTGAAGTGTTGAAGATCACTTTGAGGCCTAGACAGGTCATTGTGCAAGATTAAGAAGCCTCAGCCATGAGTAGTGCAGCTAGGGTTTGACTGGGTCAACCCTAAGTCAACTGATGATTTGAAGAAGGTTGAGACCTAATCCAAGAGCCAGGTGATCATGGATTGATACATTGAGATGTTATAAGGATGATTCCAAGGTCAACTCATCATGATTAAAGAGCTTGAGAAGTTTCAAGCTAGGGTTTCTAAGGCTTGATAGTGTAAAATCCCCTAGTTTGACCCTTATCTTCAAGGCAATTTAGCTCAAGATGTGTTTGGCATCTCATCTTACCCCCAACATGATTGTTGTAGAGCATGAGCTTAGCTTTAATTTGAGTATTAGAAGTCCTTGATAGGATTTGTAGAACTCAAGTTATGGCTTTGACAAGTTACAAGTCATCTGAGGAATGTGAATTTGGAGCTTGAAAGTTACCCAACTTGCATGATACTTTTGCCCAAGAAGGATGATTCCTATGAACTTTTGGTCAACATGAATGTTGTTCCTTATCATCTTAGATTTCTATAAAGTACTAGAAGTCCTTGATAGGATTTGTAGAACTCAAGTTATGGCTTTGACAAGTCAAGGGTATTTTGGACATTTGGTGATTATAGGTCATTTGTGATCATAGGCCATTTTCACCAACTTAGAGGCTTCAAATGAAGTTTTGTTCAACTAGAAATTTGCTCAAAATGGGGTTTTAACCTTAAGCATGCATCAAGGAGGCAATGAAATGGCTCAAGGAGAGACTTGGTTCAAGAAATTTTGGAAAAAGGAAGAATTAAAAGGATTTAATGGTCAAAAATTCAAATAATTCATTTGATGACCAAATGAGACAAACTTATAGGTAATTTTGATTGGAAAATACATTTTAAAGACAATGGAAATGTTTGTTTTTTCATTTGAGGCCCAATTCAAATGTTTGCATTTAGTAGCTTATGATGTAAGTTACATATGCCAAACTATGCACAAGTGCAAGACCAATGTTCCAATCCATCCAAACACATTCAGAATCTCATTTGAGGAGAATTTGGATGAGAATGAGGGGCTGCAACAAGCCAAAGCAGAATGGTCATGGATGAGCATGAGATGAAAAATTCAAAAGCAAGAGATATTGGATATCTCATTTAGATGGTTCTAGGAACTTCTAGATCATTCCTACTGGTTCTATATAAGCTTTAGAACTTGATCAAGGCCAAGGTTGGTGGAAATTGAGAGAGAATAGAGAGATTGAAAACTGAATTTTCTTCTTGCAAATCAAATTCAGTTACACGGTTTTGATCCATTTCAGTCCAAATTCTTGCTTTCAACATCTTCCCCTTGAGTGTATGAGTGATTCCATATAGAATTCAAGCCAAGATCATAGCAAAATCGTGAGAGAGCACCTTGAGTACATAGCTTGCAAGTCAAAATCGAATTCAAGGATTCAGAGAGTTTCAATCCAATTTGTTGCATACAGAAGCTTCCTTTGGTGTTAGTGAAGGTATCTGGAGATTCTTGGAGGTTAATTTGAAGGTTTCAGTGCTCTGTGCATTCAAGTTTTGCAGGTATGTAATTCTCATCGTGTAGCATGATTCATGTAGTTTGGCTAGGTTTTGATAGGTTAAAATCATTGTAGATCATTGCTAGAAGCTTTCTGGATAATTAATTTGAAGATTAGTGACAATTTAGGGATGATGCCATTTTCGGTTGAGATGGATATTTTTCGATCCTGGCATTTTTAGCACGATTGGTTAGTATAGTTGGATTCCTGGTGAAATTTAGTGCAAGATTCATGTAGAAATCGTGGCCAATGGTGGTCTGTAGAGGGAGTTAGGGTTGGTTGATGGTGACCGGAAAAGCCACCGGCGGTGACCTTCGCGCGCGCAGGTTGGAAGGTTTCAGAAATTTGAATTGAGAAAGACATAATCTGGAGCGTTCATTCATGAAGAAGAATTTGACTCAGACCTGGATCCAAGGCTCCTCGTTGCGCCACATACCCCCTCCCCTTAAACGCCCCGTTTTGATAAGTTGAAAGTCCCAGGTTTGTTTCTTCGCTGCATATGCCAAGGGTGCACCAGTTCAAGTCCTCGCGTGTGCATTTTTATTTATTTGTGAATTGAACATGAGGAACTCAGGCGTGTGGGCTTGGGTTGTAGTTGCTATCCCCACCCCTCTTTTCAGGCCCAATGAGAGTTACAACATGAAATCCTTACTCAATGCACCCTCCCCTAGTTTTATTTTTTGTGACTGAATTGAAACTCATATGGGCCTAGCGCCCAGTTGCTATGTGCACCCCCAGGATGAAGGGCCCAAGCGAAGCTAATGGGAATTGTTTGCTGATCACACCCTCTGACCATATTCTCCATTTTATTGTTTTATTAATTTCATCATTTCATGTGACTTAGTAAATAATTCATAAAAAATTGAAGACTAACTCAATTAATTCCATTCTTTTTTCCATTTATTCATGATTGAATCTAGATTTTTTTAGATAAAAAAATATTAATAATTCATTCATTTTTTGATTTTATTTGCATTTGTTGAATATTAATTGATATTAAAATAACCATGGTTGATACCTTGTTTTGATGAATTTGGTTTGAGCACTTGGTGATGATTCTTGCCTTGATTTTTTGTTTGTAGCTAGCATAGACATGGATGTTCCCCTTAGATTTTTCTCACATTTTTGTGATGAATGTAGGTGGTAGTTTTGAGTTGAAACTTTAGGAGATCCATTTTTAGGGTTTATGGTTAGTACCTTGTGATTTAGGTTCTATTTCTAAGACTTGGTGGATGATTCAACCTCTGAATTTTATATGGTAGATTCATGATTGAATTAGGGTCCATTAGGAATTTTTGTAGGAATTTATAATGTGGTTTACTATTTTAGTTTGATTTTAGTTTAGGTGCTAACTTTAGATGATTCTAATGCACTAATTTGACTAGATTAACCCCTTAGGTTCCCTTAGAGTAAGCTTGTGTTGTTTTTACCTTTGGTTGAAGATGAAGGCAAGCTTGGGCTACCATGGATTGATTGAAGAAGCTTGGATGTGAAGATTTTCCCTTCTTTTGGTGTAGTGTTGATTAGGTGTTAAGATTAGGGTTTGTAGGCAGAGCTTCTAGATAGATTCTCTTCTTCCATAAACATGGAAGGTGTTGATCACTTCCATTCCTCCCTATGATATAAGGTCCCCTTGTGAAGGCCTCATCCCTCCTTTGGTAGGATGTGTGGCTCTTCACAAGTTGGTAGAACCTTTGAGGGTCCCTTTCTCTGATGATAGGATGCTTAGTGGTGACCTTTGGTCTTCACTCTGCTACTAATCATCCAAACTTTGCTCTTGTTAGATGAATCTTTCTACCTTTCTAGAGGATGGAGTTCCTTGCTTGAAGAAGATTGAAGGCTAGAAGTTGATACTTCTCTGTGTTTGAAGACTACCTTTGAAGCTGAAGCTTGAAGATAAAGAAGAACAAGTTGATACTTGTGTGAAGAAGATCAAATTGAGATTGAAGAAAGAGCTGAAGCTTGAGGAAGGAGAAGAACAAGTTGACACTTATGAAAGGAATCCATTGGAGATTGAATGAAGAAGCTGAAGCTTGAGGTTGGAAAGCAAGTTTATACTTGTGAGTTTAATGCACTGAGTCCCTGAAGGAACAAGTTGATACTTGCAATTGGGATTGAAGCCTGAAGGTGGAGTCTACTTTAGAGCTGAGGCATGAAGAAGAAAGGATAAGTTGATACTTATGTTTGATGTGTTGGAAGCCTGAAGAAGCAACTTGACACTTGCTAATGAAGATGTTAGACTTGAAGAGCAGTGAAGACTGAGGACTGAACTGCTGTCAGAGGAGAGCTTTGCTGTGAAGCTGTGGGAGTGGTTGATCTGCTTTCTTTTTCTTGTCTGTTTGCTTTCTGTGCAACTGTATTGATGTGACTGGTTTGATTTGCTTGATGCATTCGAATAAGTTCATGTTTATATTGTGTTAAGCTAGGAGCATGATTGCACTAGAGGTTGAGTTGCTCCCTCTGCTTGTATTTTTACTGTGTGGCTTTGCTTGCGGGTATTCGGTGGAGCCCTGCTCCCTTGCCTATGTAGTTTGTGTGTGCTTGATGGCATTTTCATTTACTCTGTATGATTGCAGTCACTTATATCTTACTTGATAGCATGTTGTTTCCTCTGTATGATTACAGTTATTCATATCTGGCTTGAGGTTGAGATGAGCTTGTGGAGGCTGATGCCCCACACACATTTCCTCCCTCACTTGCATTGCATGCATTTCACTGTATACCTATTTACTGTTTAGCTGATGCTTTATCTGTTTCTGTATATCATTGACATGATCCCTTAGGAATCTCACTTCCTTTGATAAGGAAGTGATGATTAGAACTTTAGGTTGAAACCTATGCATGATAACTTCTAGGAGTCCCCCGTTTCAAACCTCAACCATAGGATGAATCCTTGGCATGACAACATTAGGACCTGATAGTCCCCCTGTAGTTGAGCCTGTTCTCTTCTCATCTCAAAACAAATTAAAATACAGTAATAAAGGTTAACTGACGTCGTACGTTACGAGCCTTAAGCTATCTGAGAAAGGGTTGTTGAAGAGTTCTTTTCAACAGTCTGGATGTTTAGTATGGTACCCTTTGGGTGACATGCGACGCATTCACTCGTAGGTCATACTCTCTAGTGCGATATTGGTTGCAAACAACTAAAAAAACAGTTGTTTCATAAAAGACAGAAAACAAACTCCAAACCTTTTTGCCCCGTGGGCCCGTAAGTCAAAGGAAGCTCTTCTGAAGAAAAGAGTGTTGTTAACTCTCAGTTCTACCGCAAACGGTAACGCCTAAGTCTCCAAGGGTCGAGCTGCGTACATCCAACTACTGGAACTGTTTGTTAACCCTACTCGATAAAACAGATGAATCTGAATTCTCGTAACCCGTATTATCCCGAACTATGTAAGCTCTGATCTCTCATACCTGTTGAGAGTACGTAGGCACAATACTGACGTATTGGCGAGCCACCTTCCCCGTAACCCGTAGTTAGCCAAACTATGTTGACTCTGATTTCTCATTCTCTGATGAGAATACGTAGGCATAAAGTGCGACGCTTTGCCGAGTCATTTTCTTTTCTTTTTAAGCCAGCCTTGATAGGTAGATAGTAAACCAACCCGTCAGATAAGCACAACAAGCATGGATCCCATCGAGTACGATGGACGTGAGGGGTGCTAATACCTTCCCCTTGCGTAATCGACTCCCGAACCCAGACAATGGTTGCGATGACCTTGTCTTATACCTTTTCGTCAGGCTTCTCCGATCGTTTCCTTTCCCGTTCTAAGGGATAAATAACGAAAGGTGGCGACTCTTTTGTTTTGCCGGCACCTTATTTTCGCGGTAGCGACACCGGGTTCTTTGGTATTCAACCGTCTTTTACCTTGATTGTTTGAAATTCGTTCACTTTTCACCCAGTCAGGTCCAAGTGTCTTGAATAGGGGCAGCTGTTGCACCCCAAAATTTGTCCAACCTTTTCTCTCTACCTGGCTTATGTTTCATTGCATTCTTTAGCATTTGCATTTGCATAGCATTGTCTTTTGCAGGGGATCAAGGGAGGTGTGCCATTCAAGAGGATAGTCTCAAGGTTTTCAAGCTCAACCAAGATTGTTTATTCAAGTTATCTAATGCTTACAATCATCAAGAAGTGGTCAAAGCTCTCTGAGAGAGAAGATTGACAAGTGTTGCTTACCTCTTATCTTCGAGGGCAACTGAGGATCATCAGGGGTTCACAAGGCCATATTTATGAACAAGAGGTGTTGGAGAAGCTCATTGAATGCTTTTAAAGTCGTTGTGGAGTTTATCTATGCATTCATTTCACTTGCAAGAGGTTGCAGTCAAAGTTTGTGCACCTAGGATTTCATCTGCTTAGTTCAAAGTCAACTGTGGGCTTGAAGGAGTTGGAGACTTAGTTCCAAGTCTTTGGAGTCATGGGAAGTCATGTTGAGACATCTATAATGTCATGCCAAGTTCAAATCAAGGAGAATCAAGAGTCTAAGGGGTTACTAAATTAGGGTTTCAGAGGATTTCAGTGTAAAATCCCCTTCTTTAGTATCCAACTTCAAGGACCATCTACCTAAAGATACAAGTTCAATCTCATTTTTTACAAACATGAGACTTTTAGGGCATCTTCTAAGCTTTCTTTTTAGTACTAGAACTCATCCATTGGGTTTATGGAACTCAAGTTATGATGCCATCAAGTTATATGTTTCAGATGAACATATTTTTCAATCAACAAAAGTCAACTCACTTCCAAGGTACTTTTGACCTAGAATCATGTTTCTCCTGAACTTTTGATGAAAGTTATTCCTCATGATCTTAGCTTTCCAAAAAGTCCTAGAAGTCCTTGATATCATTTGTGGAACTCAAGTTATTGATCTTGCAAGGCAGGTGTATTTTGGGAAACTTTGATTATAAGCCATTTTGATTATGGGTCATTTGCATGCACTTAAGTGTTGCACCCAAAATTTTGAACCCCTTATATCTTCATCATCATTCTAGGATCACTTCCATTTGTTTATCTAACCATAACCTACTTCAAGTTTGTCTTTGTTAAGTTATAGGTGAACCAGGGTTCCGTACAATCGGAAATCGAAGTTTTGACGGTTTAATCAGTCAATGCCTTGGATTGTTTCTCCATGAAACAAGTCTCAACTTCATCAAAGATACCCCATTGGGTCAATCATAAGTCCAATTTGAGATTGTCACCCGAAGATTAAAAACAGTGTTGTTCAGGATCCCCGATTAGGGTTTCTTATTAAGAAAAGTCAACTGTGGTTTGACTTTTTATTTAAAAGGTGCTCCAATGATGGAATTATGGTCCATTAAGCTCATATGGATTATGTAAGTATACTCAAGAAGTTTCAAGGCCTCAGAAGACTCAAAACGTCAACAGGCGACACGGTAGTCATCGATCGATCGTTTGGTTGACCGAAAAGTCAACTCTCCAACTATAAGGAATTTGACCTCAAAGTGTGAATAAAAAATGTTCCTAATGTTATATTACACCTATCCATGAAGTTTCATGACCATTGGATCAAGGATTGAGGAGTAATCGCAAATATCGAGAATTAGGGTTTTGAAAGGGGCAAGACCATAACTCCCTAACCACACATCCAATTGGGGTGGTTCAAAGCTTGTTGGAAAGGTCTTGACAACTCCTACAAAAGTCTCAGAGTGGTCCATGGTCAGGAAATGCATAGATTTGGAGTTATGGCCAAAATCATCACAAGAGGGAGAAAACACTTAGAGAAATTCTAAGTTGCTGGCATTTTTAGGCATGTTTTCAGCCAACTTTGAAGGGCTTTTTGACCTAGTTCCACTTGGAATATGAAAATCATGAAAACATTAAAGTTGTAGAGCTCCATGAGGGCTTTCCAAAGAGTACTATAACTATTCCATAGCCCTTGTGAGCTGAGAGTTATGAAGTGAGAAAGTTGGGCCTGGACACATGATTGTCATCATGTCAAAACTCAACCTAAACTTGGTTTCCAACCATGTACTTCCTTTCTAACAATGGAATGACCTCTGATGAGATGTATTCGATTGCAATTTGGACTAAATAAGACAAGAATCCAAGCAAATCTCAAATGTTAGACAAGACACATTAGTTTAATGGGGAAAATGCAAAAAGTTACACCATGAGAGAGAGAGTATTGGTGACTGTAGCAGGTAGGGGGTCTTGCTCACTCAAATGTCACTTATCACATCTCATTTCTAGCTAGCTTTTAAGGGCAAAACTCCTTACAAGAAATCTAAGTCAGCAGAACCAAAACCATCATGTGGATTCATGAGATTTTCATTAAAAACCACCTTGAATGGCACAAATCCAAATCTGCCCAAGCTCTTCTCTAGCCTATTGTCGCTACTCGAAAAATACGCACAACGACGGGGAAGGAGAAAAGAAAAAAAAGGACAGAAGAGTCGCCACCGAACTTTATTTATCCCATGAGGAGAAAGTAAAATATCGAGAAAACCTCAAGAAAAGAACGGATAAGATGGTCTCGCAACCAAGAACAGGTTCGGAAGCCGGTTATGCGAGGGGAAGGTATTAGCACCCCTCGCATCCATCGTACTCGATGGGAACCATTTGTTTGTCGTGTGTGATTTATTTGCTTAAACATTATGCTATAAAAGAGTGTTCCAAAGGATAGAGGAAAAGGTTAGAAATTGGGAAAAGAGAGATAACAGGGGAAGGAAGAGAAAGGACGGACTCGGTAGGACTTCGCGGTCCTAGGCCTACGTATTCTCGATAGACATGAGAAAATCAGAGTCGACGTAGTTCGGGGAACTATAGATATGGAGGGAATGTGCTCGGCAAGGATTGTGGCCCTTGTGCCTACGTATCTTTACTTGAACGAAGTAAAGAATCAGAGCAGCCGTAGTTCGACCTACGATTCGTTGATGTTTTTATGGATGATGCTATCGTGCGCATTCTAGCAGTTAGGTGTATTGCTGCTCGCTCGTTGGAGACTTAGGCATTTCCTGTTTGCGGTAGAACGGACGTATCATATCCTTTTCGAAAGATAAATTTTCGCCATGCGAGGCAAGATGTCACATTTGATTTGTTGAATTGTTTTTTTTAAGGGGGCGAGATAGGTCCTCGGATAGTAACCCCTATGGGTAGTACCCAATTCTTTATCTCAAAGTTTTTGTTATGAAAGGGTGTGGCGAACATAGCGTCTTCGTATTGAAAGACGAGTATCAAAACCACACACACTACAGTGAGCGTCTTGACACTCGGAGAGGAAGAAGTCTACACTTAATCCTCTTTTTTCAGTTCAATACAAAGAGAACTTCATTCTCTTATTAAAGTGTTTTTGGTTTTGAATGGTAAGTGCTTTAGCGACAGAGAACCCTATGGTAAACGTCAGCACTCGGGATAGGAGAAGGCCTACGCCTAACCACTCCACGACCATTCAAGTTTTTGTTACGAAAAGAGTTTGAAAATGCACTCGGTACGGGACCGAGGTTTTAGGTGAGAAAGGTGTGGATGAAAACATCTTTGTATTGAAAGACGAGTGTCAAAACCACCCACACTACAGTGAGCATCTCAACACTCGGAGAGGAAGAAGTCTACACTCAATCCCCTCTCTTTAGCTCAATATAAAGTGAACTTTATCGTTTTGTTAAATATGGTGAGTTGGTTTAACCATCATTTGAGAAAATCCGCTTGACGTTGGGTCAAGGGTTTTAGTTGCTTAAAAAGATTTGAGGTGAAGCGAGCAAGGTCGATGGCGACGCACAAGGCAATCGGCTTACAAGGTCAAAAATGGCTCGATGAGAATCGAGAGTTTGTTTTCTTGAAAATGGTTTTTAGAACCAAAGGTCAAAAATGACCAACAATAAACATGCACAAGAACCAAACAATCACGACGGGTTAATCGGCTAAAAAAACGAAACACACAAAAAAAACGGAAAAAAAATTTTTTGAGGTAAAAAAGTCGAAAAAACGTGAAAAACAGGGGTCTGACACGGGCGGCCGTGTTGTGTGACACGGCCCGTGTCACAGTTCCAGGAAAAAATGAGTTTTGGGTCAAAAAAGTGGTGTGACACGGCCGTGTTGTGTGACACGGGTGGCCGTGTTGTGTGACACGGGTGGCCGTGTTGTGTGACACGGCCCGTGTCACAAGGTCTGGGCCAAAAACAAGTTAAAATCTCAAACAGAGGTACAACACGGGTGCCCGTGTTGTGTGACACGGCCCGTGTTGTGAGCCCAGGGCATTTTTCACTTTGAAAAGCCACACAGAGATGCAACACGGTCGGCCGTGTCGTGTGACACGGCCCGTGTTGGGCTACCAGATGAAAAAAATTCAAACTTTCTCTTGTTTCTTGCTTCTTTTTGTGGTTCTTTCAAAGGGTTTCTTGGTCCCTATTAGGACCTTACATGGTATACTCAATACAACAACACTCAAACCAAGAGAACAAATGATAAATGCGCAATATAAAAGAAGAGAAGAGTTTAAAGAGATGGATACCCAAGAGTTGTTACCCTCCTTGCAAAGCCTCCACTGATTTTGGCTAGGTGTTCACTCCTCTTCACTCTATGCTTTGATGACTCTCCTCAATGGCTGCCTTGTGTTTACTCTCTTCACTTTTTGCTGGTTTTTTGCTCTTTCTATTTTTCTGGTTTTCTCTCTTACTCTTTGCTCTCAATATCTCTATCTCAATCTGTTGTGAATGATAGTGAGTGATAGTGAATCCAATCCTTTTGTTGACAGCCCTCCTTCCCTTCTCATCTCACTTTTCTGTCACCTTTTTCTGCTGTACCAATGCAATAGCTCTTGCACAAGCTCCAACTTTCAGAATTTCCATTCTTGGCAACAATTATGGCCACTTTCTTGGTGCAGCCCTGCTTTTTCCACTTCTAGTATGCTGCTTTTGCTGTATTTCTTCTGCAGCACTCTATGTTGCTTTCCAACCTTGTACCCATTGGTTGGTTGATTTGTTTTGGACATACCCATGTAGTCCATACAAGACCTTTTGGACATCATTTTCAAATTCTGATTTTTGATGTGTAGATGTATCAACATAAGCTTATAGCCTTGGTTTTGTGACATAAAATGATTTTGTAATATGATACACATTGCCACTTCTTGCATGTGGCTGTTTTGGACCATATTCAAATTGCCCATGAATGTATGCATAGCCTTGATCTTGGGATATTCCAACATTGAATTAGCTTTTAAATATTTCCTTGCATGTTTGTAAGCACAAAGAGGACCATGTGGACTTGATGAGGCATGGGGGATACCATGGCATGAAGTTATTTTTAGAAACTTGAATTTAAGACTAGAAATAGCTTAATTTCCTAAGCATTACCAAGAGTTTGGATTTTGTAACAAATGTGACATTCTTGCAAATGTCATGAAATTTCTCTTTGTAATATTCTTGAATCTAACCTTGAATTCATGAACCTTGAATTTGGAATGATGGGTCTCCCTTATGTCATTGAATTTGAAACAAATGAAAAAAATGAGTCAAGCCTTGAAAGAGGGCAAATTTTGGGGTGCAACACCTATAAATAGAGCCTTCATCCCATTGTATACAACACACCAGAGCCATCCAAGAGAACAATAAACTCACAACTCTCTTCTTTCCCTCCTTGCTTGAAAGTGAAGAAATTCACAAAATCACCATTTTCACCACTTTACACTTTTCACACCAGTCCTTGTTCCAAACACTAAAACACCATAAAAACCATATACACACTCTTAAAATGAACATCTGAAGCTGTTTCCATCATCACATTCATCAAAAAATCCCTAGATCAAATAGTCAAACTTTAAACCACCATAGTTTGACTTTTGTGCATCTTTCATACCAAATCACTACCTATCACCATTCCTAACATTTTAACACTCCAAACACCTCATATCCATGATACTCTAGCTATCTAAAGTCTCAAACAACAGCTGGAAGTTCATTTGTTCAAACTGTGCATATGATTGCACTTTTTTTCAAAAGGAAGTAACATCACAAGCTTGATCAAAAGGAAGGACCTCTGGTTTTCTTGGCTGCTAGCATAGTGAGGACTACAAGAGGTATGTCATTTTAAGCTCATTCATTAGTATATATCATGTATTGATTGGTTTTGTTAAATAGTTTACATATTGTCATGTTGAAATGGTTTGTTAACTATGCTGTCAAAATTTGTGTGAGGCCAATACCATGTGCGTTTGCTGTTGGAGTGCCATTAGGTTAGTATGTGTATGCTTTTAATTTTGTGAAGGTATGTTGTTGAATACATGATGAGTTTAGGCTTTTGACATTGTTATGTTGAGTAACCACCAAAATTGTTTTGAAATCTGTCTACAAGAGAGGCCTAGGTTAGTTGCTTGATCCAAAACATTTTTATGTTTGGTATTTATCATTTAGGAAGTTTAACTTTGTTCATGTTTGGATATGTCTAGCATTTGTGTTCATGACTGTCTTTAGAGTTTTGTGTTAGAACTTTTTGTTTGGTTGGCATGGCTATGTTGAAGTGATTCACACAAAGTTTGTTGAAACATACCTTGGCCTATGATGATCAGCAATGCCATGTTGTATTAGGTTTGTGTATGTTTGTTAGGTTTTAGAGAGGACATTGGTTTGAGGTATAATGATTGAAAAAGGAATGACTTATTGCTACTAAGTTGATTCCTCATTGTTTGAGTATTGTTATGTTGATGTCTTTAAAGTTAGGGTTGCTGGTTTTGTTGAAAGGATTCATATTGAGTTGTTGATGATCAACATGGTCATTGTTTTGTATCTATAATGACCTAGACTGCTTTGAAGTTTGTTGTGGACAAACCATGTCTATTGTTATTAACTAGTGTGTGTGGTTTAGCATGAGGATTATTAACTGTTATTGGAACTTTAGCTTAAGTCAGGATCTGCTAATGTACTACATGTTCTAGTTAGGATGTGCAAGTACAACTGAAATATATAGTGATTTGTTGGTCCACTTGTTTTTAAGGATGCATTGGTTCTGTCAAGCCATTTCTGAGTTTTAATTTGCCAACTCCTATTGGCTGGGAGCATTGTTGATTGGTTGTCAGTCATGTTACAATGTGTTTTTGTTGTGACCTTTGTTGAAATGATTCACTTGGATGCTGTGATGATCAACATTGTCTTGTTTACATAGCTGTTATTTTATTCTTCATCGCTTTTGTCTGTGTAAATTAAGAACTGTCTTGAGGTTGAGTTGAACATTGTTATGTTCTTGGACTCACAATCATGTTGGTAGGTTTGTTCTGATTCGAGCTTGCTCAAATCTATACCATTTATACTACTGTGAATTGATATTGCATTGTACTAAAATTTGTATTTACTTTTGCGAGAGTTTGGCTGCCATTTCAATGAGTAATGTTTGCTTTGATTTTGAGGTCTGTCAGCTTCTTTTTCTTGTAAGATCTCATTTAGCTTGTAGCGTTCATGTCTTGGTGGCTGCCTAAGACAGTTGAGTTGATTGATCATGTTGTGACCATGTAAGTACTGATTTGGCTCTGTCAAGAATTTGTTCTTGATTTGAATTTATTAACTCACTTTGACAGTCATTAGGGCAAGGCATTAGGCTGCTGTTGGTTGTTGTATCTTGTAGCATCAATTGGTACTGTTGTTTTTGGTTTTTTCAAAGCCAACTCTTTGGACTGCTGTTGTTCTGTGTTGAAATTTATTGCTCATGATGATTGGCTGCTAAATAGATCAGTTTAGCATTTAGTAGGATGCGTAGATTTATCATAACAATGGAGGGTTGTCATAAGGGTCAAGACTGTTGTGACCTCATTTCTAAGTAGATCATTAGAGGCATTTCTGTTTTGGGCGGCAGTCAACTCATGTTTTAGAGTTTGCAGTTTTGATCTCAGAGGATTTTTTAGCTTGGTCAATTACTAGTTATGAGTGTCTTACATTCATGGTTTGTTACAATTTGAGTTGATCCATGTGGCTGTTGGATTCAAGCCTTTGAGGCATTGTATTTTGGTCTCATTGTGATTTATTGGTTTGAAGTATCTGCTGCTGGATACTGTGTTTTAATGCACTTGCTGGCCATTTCATTTGGATGTTTGACAACTTTTCCTCAGCAAGGCAGTTTACTATCTTAAATGCTACCAGTTTGATTTTGGTCTGAACTCTGATTTTATATGTTGCTATAGAAATCCTTAGCCTTATACTCAAGCGTGATACATAGGGTTGAACAATTCAGTTTTGATGTGGTCATGCCTTGTATATTGTCAATTGTTTATTAAACATATGATTGGAATACATAGCTGCCATGCTTTGCATCTTGGTATGCCATATGTGAAACCTGCCTTGAATTTTGCTTGTTAATCTCATGAGCCAATATTTGAATGCTTGTACCAACTTGCTGTTATTGCTCTATGAAACCTCAACTGGAAGGACTGGACAGTCCTCTAAATGGCATTCTTCTGCTGACTGCTGGCCCAGTTTCTTAAGATTTAGATTCAATTTAAGTATGACCCTTTAAAATGTTTGATTTTGTTTGGTTTATTTGTTTTAATCATTCTGTTTTGAGTATGCTCTAATTGTGCCCATAATTGCATTTCACATACACCATATCTTGCCTCAGTGGAGTTTGAGATCTCTTTTCTTCAAAATCATCATAAGCAGCAGGTTTAAGAATTGTAAGTAGGCCTATGTTTGGCTTTTGAACTCACCTTTTTTATGATCACCTTGTCTTGGTTTATCCATGTTTTTGATAGCATTTCACTTGCTAGTATTTTGTTTGATATCTGTTGGTTAAATCTCTCTGTCAAAACTTGTCAATATTGAATTTTGGATGTAAACAGACCCTCACCTGTGTGCAGTGGCATTGAGTTGTGATCCATGGTTTCAAAATGCATTTCAAAATGATATTTAGCATGATCAATCGGGTTTAGAGTTGGGAGCATTATTTCAAAACATGGATAGCACCATATTAATCCTCATCAAATTTCAAGTGGTTTTGACTTTTGTTTCACTAAAATTGGTTAACATTTGTTGAGGTTTTATTGAAATTGTTTTGAGGTTTTTTTGACTTGCATTGCCTTGGTTTGCTTTGCCCAGAAAACGCGCATATTTTAGTATATGTTAACATGGGATAGCCTGATACAATGGATGTATCGCCACCCCAGTGGTTGACGTCTTGCCTTTAAGTATCTTGTAATGCCCATTGACCTGGGTTCGAGCCTCAGCGAGGCCACTTTTTATTAAGTTTTGTGATTTCTTATGCTTTTAATATTTTATCTTCTCTTTCCATCCATATTTCACAAATGTTTAATGGTTGGTTTTGCAAGATTTTAAGTCCATGACCCCAAGGTCTTGAGTTCAAACCTTGGGTGAGGCATTTCCTTATTTTAGCACTTGTTTTATTTTATTTTATTTTATTTCATTTAAATTTCAATTTTACATAACTTCATTTTTACTCTTTTTAAAGTGGTTCTTTTTCTAAATTCTTGTTTTAATGTGTATTTTCATATGATGATTAAAGAATTATAAAATTCTTATTTTAGAAACACTTTTCATTATGGGAAAATTGTAATTCATTTTAGGGTTTTGTACCCTCCTATTTCTCATTCCTTCATTTTCAAAACTTTGATTTTATTCCTCTTTGAGATTTATTTGAAGATGACATGAGCTTGGCTTGTTGTCTCCCTTGTACATTTAAGTTTGAATTTCACCTTTGTTTGTACGCATTTAAGTGGTTCACCTTTAAAAAATTGTTGACTATCCTCATGCGATTTCGAACCGTTTTGTTTACATCGGTGTGACGTTGTTGGCTTATGATATCCTTTACCTTTACCCCTTTATCCTAACCTTAGGATTGGAGTCGTCGTGCTCTATTTAGCGTCCCTCCGTGGAGATCCTTTACCCTTTATCCTATCCTTAGGATCTGAGTCGCCGTACTCATGTTTAGCGTCTCGCCGTCGACATTCTTTACCATAACAATCTCAACGTAGATTCAGGAGTCGCCACACTCCATGTAAGTACTTTCCTATGAATGCTTACATCTCCTGGAACCTTGACCGCAGTCTAGAGTTCCTCACCCCTAGTTAAGGGAACTACGGTTGCTCTGATTCCATCCTCGTTAGGATACGTAGGCACGAGATGCAATTTCTTGGCGAGCAAACTTTGTACATACTTTATACTTTATATCTTTACCCCTAACACATATCCTTTAGCAATCAAACTTTAGCAAACATAAATATTAACAAGAGGTTCCTGTAGAGTACTACAGATGTTTAGGATGTGAAATACCTACCCTACGCATAACCAACCCCCGAACCTTTAGATCTCTCTTTGCTTAGCTTTGAGCCTTGCTTTTTGCTCTGCATTTTTATAGGTTTTTCTTTCTTTAAACCTTTCCTTTTTAGATAAATTAAAGTCCGGTTGTGAATTTAAGAATTAAAGATTCAAGTTAATTCAATAGCTTGGTATCACGATCGTCACCGCAACAGAAATGGCGGCTTCACTGGGGACTCCTCTAAGAGGGTTAAGCCCATCTTATTTATATTTGTGTTTGGTATATGTTTGCTTGCCTGTATATTTGTATATATTTGTATATATCTGTCTGTGCCTGGGTTTTTCTGTATGCAGGGTTGTTACCTTGAGTGGTGAGGATAAGTCCTATACCCGGACATGAGTGCACTTATGATAGGAAGGTGGTATATTCAAGAAGGCTTATAAGGAGTTGATTCCCGACCAAGCTAACTTGAGAAACCACCACTCAGTGGAGGCCCTATTGGGAGTATTTTTGTTGAACGAGTATTCGTGAAAACATTACTACTTTCAACCTAGCAGCCTATGACACTGAGGACTTCTAGTTACCTTTTACCCCCACTTGGCCTTTTAGGACGTAGTGCGATGGCTATGAGGGAGTATTCCCGAAGTAGTTGATACGCGATACTACACTCAGACGAGACTCTCTTGAGAATATTATTGATTTCCAAGTAGTTGGTGTGTCGATAATATCCGAAAGATGGGTCAAGGACTCTAGGAACTTTGTTAGAACCCGTTATGCAGGTGCTTTACCCATAGTACACACCCTATGGTTGGTTCGTTACCCAAACCTCATGTTGTGGTCTTGAGCCTTTGATCATGTTAGGTGTGTTTTACATCCTGTCTTGCATAGCATTGCATTGCATTTGCATCTTTGCATGGTTCGTTGCATACCTCTGCTTATCCAGTCGCTCATCTTCAGCTGTCTCCATCTTCCAGTGTGCCTTTGAGTCGTCAAGCTGATTCCTCGACACCGATATCAGACTAGAGCTAACTATAGACGCAAGATGTCAGAGCAAGAAGTACACAATGCAGAAATCCGAATGGAGATCGATGAATTGAAATTAGGCGTGACTAAGCTCACCGAGATGCTTCAAGTCTTGATGGCCAGAGGAGAATCTCAAAGGACTGTCATTTAGGAAGTTTCAAGTGGTGACCCTGCTCCTGTTCAAATACCGCCTTCAACTTGGCCAGAGTTTGGTTTACCTCCCAACTACTCTCCACCTTTGGCATCTACTGCTATGATTGGTCAGACTGTCAGACCAGTTTTTCAAGCTCCCGTCTTTACAGAGCCCAAACCTGTGGTCCATACTGTTGCCCAGAATGGCTGAACTCCCTTTGAGACTCCTTTCTTTGACTATAATGTTTCCAGTGCTCAAGGGGAAGACCATGAAGATTTTGTTGAGCCTGAGATTATCCGTGAACAGTTTCAGAACATAGACAAGAGACTCAAGGCTGCCGAGGGTGCAGACTTCTTCAACGTTGATGTAGACAACATGTGCTTAGTTTCTGGCCTCGTTATGCCTGCTAAGTTTAAGATTCCTGAGTTTGTGAAGTATAAGGGTCACTCATGTCCAAGAGCCCATCTTATCATGTACTTCCGAAAGATGGCAGCCTACACCAACAATCAGAAGTTGCTCATCCACTGCTTTCAGGACAACTTGAGTGGTGCTTCTCTCAAATGGTATATGAACTTAGAGCATAACAGCATCCAATGCTTCCAAGATCTCGCCAACGCTTTTATAAAGCAGTATAAATACAATCTGGACATGGCTCCTAATCGCCGTCAACTTCAAAATATGTCTCAGAATGAGAAAGAGTCATTCAAAGAGTACGCCCAGCGATGGAGAGAATTGGCTTCCCAGGTTGAACCGCCTCTAGCAGAGAAGGAGCTAACTGGAATGTTCATGGATACTTTGTCCCCTCTTTATTGGGAAAAGATGATAGGAAGTGTATCTTCAAGCTTTACAGATCTGGTGACTATTGGTCAAAGGTTAGAAGAAGGGCTGAAAAATGGTAAGGTATCCAAAGCTGCCGAATCTTCAAGTAGTGCAAAGAAATCCTTTGGGGCCTTCTATAAGAAGAAAGAAGATCAAACCAACGCTGTCATGGTTGAAGTGAAAAATCCTCGTCCCCAACCAAGGTATAATCACTCTACTATTTTTGTCGTTACTGCTGCTGCTGCTCCACGACCAGCTCAGACTCCTCAACGTCCAATTGTTGGACAGAACCAGTATCGAAATAGGAATCAATTTGATCCTATTCCCATGACATACACAGAACTTTATCCAGATCTGGTTCAATAAGGGTTGATCACTACAAATGCTATGCAACCTCCTCCTAATCCTCCTCCAGCTGGATTTAGGGCTGATCTCCATTGTGCTTTTCATGAGGGTGCCCCAGGCCACGACTTGGAACATTGTTATGCACTGAAAGCCAGAGTGCGTGAGTTGATTAGAACTGGAATCCTTCATTTTAAGGATAGTCATCCGAATGTCCAGAAAAATCCCTTGCCAGTACATCAAAGGTGATGATTCAGACTGACTTCAGCAGGCTATTGTTGCACCCCAAAATTTGCTCAACGTTTTTCTTAACTTGGTTTATGTTTCATTTCATTTCATTTTGTTCTAGCATTTGCATTGCATAGCATATTTCATTTTACAGGGGATCAAGAAGTTGTGCATAGAAAGAGAAGTCTTATCAAAGCATTGAGCCTAAGCAAGGGTTTTTACTCAAGCTTGAATGGTCATCAGGACATCTTGAAGTGGTCAATGTCTTGTGAAAGGATAGATGGATGTCTGTGGGTCAGCTCCTAACTTGGAGGCTAACTGAAGAGCATCAGTGGATTGTGAATGCATAATTATGGGTATTAGATGTTGAGAGAGCTTATTGAGTGCCTTGAAGAGCCATTTGGGGCTTACTCAAGTTGTTGTGTGAAGTGGAACAAGCCCCAGTCAAAAGTGTGGCATATAGGGTTTTCATCTGGTAAACACTCAGTTAACTGTGAAATTGAAGGAGGTTGAAACTCAACTCAAAGTATCTATGGTCATGGGATGTTGTGTTGAGAGGTCTAATATATCATTTCAAGATCAATTCATCGAGGATCAAGAGTGGGAGAAGTTACTAAATTAGGGTTCTTAGGGTAAAATCCCCTATTTAGTGCCTGACTTCAAGACCACCTACCTCAAGATACAAGTCTCATCTTAACTTTTTTCCAACATGGAACTTGTATAGCATGTTCTTAGCTTTCTTTTAAGTACTAGAAGTCCTTGATTGGATTTATGGAACTCAAGTTATGATCCAGACAAGTTACAGGTCATCAGATGAATGTGATTTTGGTCAACAAAAGTCAACCAACTTCCAAACCATTTTTGACCTGGAAGGGTGTTTCTCCTCAACTTTTGGCCAACATGAAAGTTGTAGGTATTGGTTTTAGCTTTCTAAAATGTACTAGAAGTCTTTCATCTGATTTGTATAACTTAAGTTATGAGGGTTACAAGTCAGGGGTAATTTGGGAAAGTAAGATTACATGTCATAAAATTATAGGTCCATTTCACCAACTTAAGTACTTCAAATGGAAATCTTTTCAACATGAAACTTGCTCCAATTGGGGCCATTTGCATTACCAAATCACTTCTTTTCATGTTTGGAGCTTGAATTGAAGATTGGGTGATCAAATTTTTCATAAAGAAGGTTTCAAATGAAAAGTTGAGATTGAAATGGTTTTGAACTTTCTCAAGGCAAATTTGTGCCTTTTTTGAGTGCAAATAATGTTCCAAAGACATTGACATTTTCATATTGGAAATTTGGGGTCTCTAAATTGGCCATTTTCACGGTTTCTTCATCTTGAAGTAACAAGTTGGAAATCAACCATAAGTTCAAAAGCAAGGCTTAATTCTTGGCCCTTTGATCAGCTCAAGTCATTTGGAGTTGATTTGAAACAAAATCCAAGCTGGTGCAGTGGAAAAACACACGTATGGCAATTGGAAAAAGTGTGGAAAAATGAATTTGTGAATTGGGCTTTAGGACTTGAATTGGAGCACCATTCTCATCTGAACCCAACATATATAAGATTAGAAAACTTCCTAGAACTAGAGAGCTCGTTTTGGTGGTGATTTGGCTGAAATAGAAAGTTGAAAAAGAGAGAGCAAGTTAGAAATGTTTTTTGGATCTACACACAACTTCAAGCCAAATTGAGTTGATCAAGAACTTCCTTAAGGCATTTGGAACGTTTCTGGGTGGTTTGTTCAGAGGTTCAGCTCAAGACAAGACCCAGTGGAGGTGCTCCACTAGGTAAATTCGAAATCACTATATATCTCATTTTAAGCCTTGATTCTGCACCATTTTTGCATTCTTGAGACATAGAAATAATGTAGATCGTTAATGGATAAAATGAATTGGCATTTGGTGTGTTTTCAGTGTGATGCATTTTTCTTGTTGTTTGAATTTTGGCTTATTCTTGAGCTTTTAGAGCAAATGAGATGTGGATTTAAACTTCTTGTGAGTTGTAGATGCATTCTGGAGACTTTGGTTGGCCAATTTTAAGTTTCACAGTTTGTGCACGTTTCACATTTGTCTTCGATTTGGCTTATTCGTTGCTCAAAAATGAAAACCATGGTTGGATTTGAGTTCCCCTTGATTCGTAGATGAGTTTGCACTTAAATTTCATTGGATTTGATGGGGTATAGCATTTTGTGTTGTTTAATTCACTGTTCACAGCGGCCGGATAATTGGGGAAGATGACCGGACTTTGTTCCGGCGAGACTGGTTTGCCAGCTTGGTTTAGTTGATTTCTCATTGGAGAAGACAGCTTCCCTACCATTTGATTTGCTCGTTTTCATTGTGGACCGTGTGATTAAGAAACACGTTGGTATGTGTTTGACCGTGTAGCACTATATCACATTTGAAAATTCATTAATTCGTTGGCACAATTGGAACCACATGATTATCATACTTTTGATCAGACGTCCCAGGCTGAGTGACTACCATGCGCCCCTTGTTGACTCACATTCCTGATCCATGTTTGTTTTTTGCTGAATTCTGGCACGCTGGGTTAGGCCTACTCTTGGTACCCCCTTTTGAGCCCATTTGGTTTTCTGAACTGCATTTTATTGCTTCCTGCACCATGTTTTTTTCTTTTTCTTTTTTATTTTCATTTCTTTTTTTCTATTTTGTTCTTGTTCAATTTAATTCATTTAAAAATATTCTCCAACTATTTAAAATTCATCAAAAATATGTTTTAGTCATTTTGACTTGTCTTTTATTTTATAGTATTTTTATTTTATTTTTTATTTTATTTTTCATTTAAAAAATTAATTATTTAGTTGGAGAGGTTTATTTGAATTAAATTGTGACATTTTGTTTTATTTTAATTGTTTCTCCATTTCTCCTTTGGTCCAATGAATGAAAATTGTTCCTCATACTCTTGATTGGTTGAACAATTTTTGAGGACCATTTTGCCCTTGGTTGGTTGACTTTAGAGTTGACTTTTGATGCTTGCCTTTTGACCCTCGATTTTCCCATTTCAAAGTGGTACATCTTGAATTCAATTTTCTTTTGATGGTGCTTTGAGGAGATATGGATCTTGTGCCTTTGGCTTCTGTTTGCCAACTTGTATGGCTGTCTTGTGCATTTTATTTGGTATTTGTTGAGCCTTTTCCTAATTTTGAGATGACTTGCAAGTCAAGTCATCTCCAAGGGAGGTTCCCATACACATCTTGACCTAGTTTGACTTGGATATGACACTTTTGGATCCCTTGAGCTTTCAATTCCTTGTAATTCATGTTGCTAACATGTTAAGGATGTTTTTGGTTCAATTTTAGGTCATGACACTTCTTTTTGCTTGCTCATTTGTGTTCATCTTTTGAATCTTTTGATTAGGGTTTCTATGTGGAGCTTTCTTGCCTTTCCTTTGTGCATGTGCTTGATTTCTTTTGTGTTATGTTTTCTTTTGCATTTGTGAACTCTCTCCTCATCCTCCATTATGTCCCATGACTTTGGAATGTTATTTAAGGTTGCTTGGTCCCTCCTTAGGAGGAACTTGAAGCTTACCTAAAGTAATGAATCCATGAGGACTTTTTTCTCATTGTTTTTGTTACTTGTTTTTGATGCATCTCTCTCCCTTTTCTCTTTGCATATTCATATGAATGCTTGGTTGAGATGAGCTTGTGGTGGCTATTGCCCCACACATGTTTTCCTCCCACTTTCATTCTATGTGTTCTTACTTGTGCATTTGTGTTTGCATCCTTCATTTGCATTGTTTCCTTTATTGTTTCTTCATCTTCTTTTGTCTTCCTTCCCTTAGGACTTCTAACCTCTCTTGTTCAAGAGAGGTTATGATAGACATTTGGGTTCTAACCATGCATCATAACATTAGGTAGATGTTTCCCTTTTGTAATCTCAACTTTAGGTGCACTTTGCATGACAACTTTTAGGGTTTGGTCTAGTCCCCCTCTAGTTTGTACCTTTCTCTTCTCATCTTCAAACAACTTCAATCCAACTAATAAAAATAATGAATATTGTGCCATGAGCCTTGTACTTGGGAAATGGTGATTGAGTGGTTACCTCTCAACTGCCTAGAGTGTTTAGTATACGTCCTTAGGACGATATGTGACGCATTCGATCCTAGGTTTTAGACTTTGTTACAACATGCATTATTAACACTCTAATTCAAAACACTTCTTCTTAAAAAACAAAAAAAAACACTTCAAACCTTTTTATCCTTCGGGATCTTAATCAGGAAAACATTTTTCATAAGCAAGAGTGTTGTTAACTTTCAGTCCTATCGCAAACGGTAACGCCTAAGTCTCCAATGGTCGAGCTGCATACACCAACTGCTAGAACTATCTGTTAACCCTACTCGGGCCTAAAAACTGTTGAACCAACCTGTGGTCCTTTTAGCCCAAACTACGTTTGCTCTGATCTTTCATACCAGATGAAAGTACGTAGGCATAAGACGCGATGTCTTAGCGAGCAACCTTCCCCTTTTTTTAGCCGTAGTTAGGCGAACTACGTTGACTCTGAATTTCCCATTGCACGAGGGAGTACGTAGGCACCGAGCGGCGATGCTCTGCTGAGTCATTCCTTTTTCTTTTCTTTTGTCCATAAGCCTTTAGCGTAGATATTTTATACACCCTTTTAGATAGACAACACATGCGTGGATCCCGTCGAGTACGACGAACGTGAGGGGTGCTCATACCTTCCCCTTGCGTAACCGACTCCCGAACCTAGGACTTGGTTGCGATGACCTCGTCATTTCCCGCTTTCGTCAGGTTTTTTCCGATTATTTCCTTTCCCCTCTTTGGGATAAATAACGATAGGTGGCGACTCTTTTAGTCATTGTCGGCCTTCTTTTTTTGCAGTAGCGACAACTGTCTTCCTAAACATCAGTGCATCAGACAAGACGGCTCATCCTTGTCCTGATTTAGTCACTAGGCCTTTTTGTTTCTCGTTGTTTGTACTTTCCTTCATTTTTTTAAGCTGTTTGCCTTTAAACTATGTTTGTAGTTATATGTTAATGAATGAGCATTGCAACTTTTGATTCAATTCATTTTGTCTAATATTTGTGTCTTTATGCTTTATCTTTTAAAAATATACACCTTTTGTTCAAACTTTTGACATACAAATATTTGATGGAGGATGATGAAAATGTTATACCCATAACTGTTGTCGGTATGCTTTCAATCAAACTTTGTTGATGATGTAAGGCATTGTTTCAACTCCTAAGCACTGGAGAAATAAGGAAGATAATCCCTCGTTAACCCCTTCGAGCCTAGAAGTAGGATTTTCTTTCTTTACAAAAGAACCACAATCTTAACCTCGGGATGGATAGTTATCAGTTAACTCGGTTGTATGTTCATGCGAGACACTTTGCATATAAAGGTTGAATCCACAAGTTTTCCTTCGCACACAACAAACAAGTGTCGAAGATGTTTTTCAAGCCAAAAAGCCGATAATGGTTCACCGTAATCATTAAAGCCAGAGAATCACTCTCTTTCTTTAAAAAAATATATATATCAAAAGAAAAAAAACCGCTAAGTCAAAACCTATGAAGGAGACTTAGGCAAAACTGGGGCATCCCGCTGACTGTAAGCTTTAAAAGAAACAGTTCATGCAAAAGTTAGGGATAATAAAAAAGAGGAGGCATTTAAATCTTTACCTTGAAAATCCTCAATTTCAGAAGTAGTGACTGTCGTCTCAAGGGTCCTTGGACTTCTGGACCATTATCATGGCTATAATTAGTGCAATTCCTATAGGAACATGAGTGTATACTCTGAGTTAACTGAGCATATGACTGAAGATCATCACGTAGATTGGG
Source organism: Lathyrus sativus (assembly GCA_963859935.3). Taxonomy (NCBI): domain Eukaryota; kingdom Viridiplantae; phylum Streptophyta; class Magnoliopsida; order Fabales; family Fabaceae; genus Lathyrus; species Lathyrus sativus. The sequence goes on along the minus strand of OZ012735.1, from coordinate 683,825,193 downwards.
TGGGCACAAATAAATTTTGAGCTTTTATCCTTTGTTTCTTAAACCGTGAACCAGGCCACGCTACAACCCTCAAAAGACCTAACTGAAGCAAGGTTGTTTTGAAAGCATACTACAGCAAGGTTGCGTAAACTGATTCCAAAAGATCTTTGTAGATCATTTGTTTTGGCATCATACCTTTTTGCTTTACCTTTCACTTTTAAGTGTCTTGAACCACCGTGTTCTGACCAATGACTCATTTATGTTGCATCTTTCAAAAATTATTTTGATTTCAAAAGTTGCACAAACTTTGCATTACCATGTTTGTATGAACACTTTTGTTTGCAAACTGGCTTTCCTTTCAAGGAATTTTCAAACAGTTGAGAAACTTGGTCGGTGATCCTATTAGAGGCAAGTTCTTTTCACATCCTGTCGAAGAATCAGTTCAATATTTGTTCAAGGCAAGGTCTTCTCAAATATGGTTTATCCAGGAGATATTGCAAGACTCGGACTAGGGCAAGCCTTCCAAGCACTCAGCGGATCAGTCATCTTCAATAAGTTGAAGCGGTTATCAGTTTTACCTACAACAGACAGCTAAATTGGGGCAGTTTACTTGAAGAATCCCCAGGCAGCTCTCCATCCTTCCTACAAGGATCATCAATTTGACACAGTTTACCTGTGTGGCAGAGATATGTTCAGCGGTAGCATCTTTAGTCCCCAAGAAGAATGGCAGTGATCTCCGTGTTGAGGAATCAGTCTTCCAGTCTTGTCTTCTCACCAAAAGAGTCGAGCCTTGTTGTCTGTGTCTGCATTTGCATTTGATCATATATCACCTGCATAATTCATATACATATGCATAACATGAGTGTTTCATCCTCATTTGTATTTCTCCCGAGGTCGTGTTTTATCCACGTCTTACCTTGTGGTCAAAGTCCAACTCACTTGGCACCTACCAAATTGATTTTTGTGTCGTGTCTATCTGATGTTCTTCCACATATGACATTTCTTATCCGATTGTTCTTCCGGATATGTCTGTTCCTATATACATCCAATACTATTCTCAAATACTATGTTTATACCTTTCATTCAAAGCCATTATTGGATGTCTAGTTTCCTTTTATCCAACGCTATTCTTGAATGTTACCTTTGTTTGTCTCTCTTTGATGTTTTTCCAGATTGAGTCTTTGTTCTGATGTTTTTCCAAAACTTATCTGATGATTTTCCAGATATTTACCTTGATTCTGATGTTTTTCCAAAATCTATCCGATGTTTTTCTGGATATGTTTCTCTATCTGATGTTTTTCCAGATTGAGTCTTTGTTCTGATGTTTTTCCAGAACTTATCTGATGGTTTTCCAGATATTTACCTTGATTCTGATGTTTTTCCAGAATCTATCCGATGTTTTTTTCAGATATATTTCTCTATCTGATGTTTTTCCAGATTGAGTCTTTGTTCTGATGTTTTTCATGAACTTATCTGATGGTTTTCCAGATATTTACCTTGATTCTGATGTTTTTCCAGAATCTATCCGATGTTTTTCCAGATATGTTTCTCTCTCTGATGTTTTTCCAGATTGAGTCTTTGTTCTGATGTTCTTCCAGAACGTATCTGATGGTTTTCTAGATATTTACCTTGATTCTGATGTTTTTCCAGAATCTATCCGATGTTTTTCCGGATATGTTCCTCTCTCTGATGTTTTTCCAATTTGAGTCTTTGTTCTGATGTTTTTCCAGAATCTTTCCGATTTTTTTTCTGGATATATATATCTTTGTTCTGATGTTCTTCCAGAACTCCTTTGTTGCTTATCTGATGTTATCCCAGATATGTCTTCAAACCTTTTCCCCACACAATTAAATACTCTTCTGAAATATTTCAGATGAACCTTCAAGATATATGTCTTCAATGGGCTTCTTTGGATATGTTCCGGAGTTTATTCGATGTTTTTTCGAGTATCTCTGGTATATTTCAGATATCATTCGATGTTCTTCCGAATTTCTCTGATGTTTGTTTCTGTGTCTCTGTTATATTTCTCATATTTCTCCTCACCTCATTCATTGATATTTTGAATGTTGTGACTCTTTTCCATCCAGTTCCGTTCATGGATGATGTATGTTGTTTCCCTAGTGTGTCGAGTTCCCTGTGAGTAATTACTCGTTGTATTATCGTTCTTTAATTTTTGCTCGTGTGTCTGCATTTGTCTTGCATCCAAGCATCATAAAGCATCATTTAGAATTCATCTCATTTAAGCATTTGTCCTTTTGCATACCATCTGATCTAAGGGACAAAATTTATGGTTTGCTATATTTAAATACCTTTCACTACGATTCTACGAGGATTATCATCTCTCATTGCCATCTGGTGAAGATATTTAAACAGGGGAAATTGTTGCACCCCAAATTTTGAACCCCTTAGATCTTCATCGTCATTCTAGGATCACTTCCATTTTTTATCTAACCATAACCTACTTCAAGTTTGTCTTTGTTAAGTTACAGGTGAACCAGGGTTCCGTACAATCGGAAATCGAAGTTTCGACGGTTTAATCAGTCAATGCCTTGGATTGTTTCTCCATGAAACAAGTCTCAACTTCATCAAAGATACTCCATTGGGTCAATCATGAGTCCAATTTGAGATTGTCACCCGAAGATTAAAAACAGTGCAGTTCAGGATCCCTGATTAGGGTTTCTAATTAGGAAAAGTCAACTGTGGTTTGACTTTTGATTTAAAAGGTGCTCCAATGATGGGATTATGTTCCATTAAGCTCATATGGATTAGGGAATTCTACTCAAGAAGTTTCAAGGCCTCAGAAGACCCAGAACATCAACAGGCGACTTGGTAGTCATCGATCGATCGTTTTGTTGACCGAAAAGTCAACTCTCCAACTATAAGGAATTTGACCTCAAAGTGTGATTAAAAAATGTTCATAATGTCATATTACACCTATCCATGAAGTTTCATGACCATTGGATCAAGGATTGAGGAGTAATTGCAAAAATCGGGAATTAGGGTTTTGAAAGGGGCAAGACCATAACTCCCTAACCACACATCCAATTGGGGTGGTTCAAAGATTGTTGAAAGGTCTTGACAATTCCTACAAAAGTCTCACAGTGGTCCATGGTCCGAAAATGCATAGATTTTGAGTTATGGCCAAAATTATCACAAGAGGGAGAAAACCCTTAGAGAAATTCTAAGTTGTTGGCCTTTTTAGGCATGTTTTCAGCCAACTTTGAATGGCTTTTTGACCTAGTTCTACTTGGAATTTGAAGATCATGAAACCACGAAAGTTTTAGAGCTCCATGAGGGCTTTCCAAAGAGTAATATAACTCTTCCATAGCCTTTGTGAGTTGAGAGTTATGAAGTGAGAAAGTTGGGCCTGGACACATGATTGTCATCATGTCAAAACTCAACCTAAACTTGGTTTCCAACCATGTACTTCCTTTCTAACCATGGAATGACCTCTGATGAGATGTATTAGATTGCAATTTGGACTAAATAAGACAAGAATCCAAGCAAATCTCAAATGTTAGACAAGACACATTAGTTTAATGGGAAAAATGCAAAACGTTACACCATGAGAGAGAGTATTGGTGGTTGTAGCTGGTAGGGGGTCTTGCTCACTCAAATGTCACTTATCACATCTCATTTCTAGCTAGCGTTTGAGGGCAAAACTCCTTACAAGCAAGCTAAGTCAGTAGAACCAAAACCATCATGTGGATTCATGAGATTTTCATTAAAAACCACCTTGAATGCCACAAATCCAAATCTGCCTAAGCTCTTCTCTAGACTATAAATAGAGCCTTCACCCATTGTATACAACACACCAGAGCCATCCAAGAGAACAATAAACTCACAACTCTCTTCTTTCCCTCCTTGCTTGAAAGTAAAGAAATTCACAAAATCACCATTTTCACCACTTTACACTTTTCACACCAGTCCTTGTTCCAAACACTAAAACACCATAAAAACCATATACACACCCTTAAAATGACCCTCTGAAGCTGTTTCCATCATCACATTCATCAAAAAGTCCTTAGATTAAAAAGTCAAACTTTAAACCACCATAGTTTGACTTTTGTGCATCTTTCATACCAAATCACTACCTATCACCATTCCTAACATTTTAATACTCCAAACACCTCATATCCATGATACTCTAGCTATCTAAAGTTTCAAACAACAGCTGGAAGTTCATTTGTTCAAACTGTCCACAAGATTGCACTTTTTTTCAAAAGGAAGTAACATCACAAGCTTGCTCAAAAGGAAGGACCCCTGGTTTTCTTGGTTGCTAGCATAGTGAGGACTATAAGAGGTATGTCATTTTAAGCTCATTCATTAATATATATCATGTATTGATTGGTTTTGTTAAATAGTTTACATATTGTCATGTTGAAATGGTTTGTTAACTATGCTGTCAAAATTTGTGTGAGGCCAATACCATGTGCGTTTGCTGTTGGAGTGCCATTAGGTTAGTATGTGTATGCTTTTAATTTTGTGAAGGTATACTGTTGAATACATGATGAGTTTAGGCTTTTGACATTGTTATGTTGAGTAACCACCAAAATTGTTTTGAAATCTGTCTACAAGAGAGGCCTAGGTTAGTTGCTTGATCCTAAACATTTTTATGTTTGGTATTTATCATTTGGGAAGTTTAACTTTGTTCATGTTTGGATCTGTCTAGCATTTGTGTTCATGACTGTCTTTAGAGTTTTGTGTTAGAACTTTTTATTTGGTTGGCATGGCTATGTTGAAGTGATTCACACAAAGTTTGTTGAAACATACCTTGACCTATGATGATCAATAGTGCCATGTTGTATTAGGTTTGTGTATGTTTGTTAGGTTTTAGAGAGGACATTGGTTTGAGGTATAATGATTGAAATAAGAATGCCTTATTGCTACTAAGCTGATTCCTCATTGTTTGAGTATTGTTATGTTGATGTCTTTAATGTTAGGGTTGTTGGTTTTGTTGAAAGGATTCATATTGAGTTGTTGATGATCAACATGGTCATTGTTTTGTATCTATAATGACCTAGACTGCTTTGAAGTTTGTTCTGGACAGACCATGTCTATTGTTATTAACTGGTGTGTGTGGTTTAGCATGAAGATTGTTAACTGTTATTGGAACTTTAGCTTAAGTCAGGATCTGCTAAAGTACTACATATTCTAGTTAGGATGTGCAAGTACAACTGGAATATATAGTGCTTTGTTGGTCCACTTGTTTTTAAGGATGCATTGGTTCTGTCAAGCCATTTATGAATTTTAATTTGCCAACTCCTATGGGCTGGGAGCATTGTTGATTGGCTGTCAGTCATGTTACAATGTGTTTTTGTTGTGACCTCTGTTGAAATGATTCACTTGGATGCTGTGATGATCAACATTGTCTTGTTTACATAGCTGTTATTTTATTCTTTATCGCTTTTGTCTGTGTAAATTAAGAACTGTCTTGAGGTTGAGTTGAACATTGTTATGTTCTTGGACTCACAATCATGTTGGTAGGTTTGTTCTGATTCGAGCTTGCTCAAATCTATACCATTTATACTACTGTGAATTGATATTGCATTGTACTAAAATTTGTGTTTACTTTTGAGAGAGTTCGACTGTCATTTCAATGAGTAATGTTTGCTTTGATTTTGAGGTCTGTTAGCTTCTTTTTCTTGTAAGATCTCATTTATCTTGTAGAGTTCATGTCTTGGTGGCTGCCTAAGACAGTTGAGTTGATTGGTCATGTTGTGACCATGTAAGTACTGATTTGGCACTGTCAAGAATTTGTTCTTGATTTGTATTTATTAACTCACCTTGACAGTCATTAGGGCAAGGCATTAGGCTGCTGTTGGTTGTTGTATTTTGTAGCATCAATTGGTACTGCTGTTTCTGTTTTCTTCAAAGCCAACTCTTTGGACTGCTGTTGTTATGTGTTGAAATTTATTGCTCATGATAATTGGCTGCTGCATAGATCATTTTAGCATTTAGTAGGATGCATAGATTTATCATAACAATGGAGGGCTGTCATGAGGGTCAAGACTGTTGTGACCTCATTTCTAAGTAGATCATTAGAGGCATTTCTATTTTGGGTGGCAGTCAACTCATGTTTTAGAGTTTGCAGTTTTGATCTCAGCAGGTTTTTTTAGCCTGGTCAATTACTAGTTATGAGTGTCCTGCATTCATGGTTTGTTACAATTTGAGTTGATCCATGTGGCTGTTGGATTCAGGCCTTTGAGGCATTGTCTTTTGGTCTCATTGTGATTTATTGGTTTGAAGTATCTGTTGCTGGATACTGTGTTTTAATGCACTTGCTGGCCATTTCATTTGGATGTTTGACAACTTTTTCTCAGCAAGGCAGATTGCTAGCTTAAATGCTACTAGTTTGATTTTGGTCTGAACTCTGATTTTATATGATGCTATAGAAATCCTTAGCCTTGTACTCAAGCGTGATACATAGGGTTGACCAATTCAGTTTTGATGTGCTCATGCCTTGTATATTATCAATTGTTTATTAAACATATGATTGGAATACATAGCTGCTTTGCTTTGCATCTTGGTATGCCATATGTGAAACCTGCCTTGATTTTACTTGTTAATCTCATGAGCCAATGTTTGAATGCTTGTACCAACTTGTTGTTATTGCTCTATGGAACCTCAACTGGAAGGACTGGGCAATCCTCTAAATGGCATTCTTCTGCTGACAGCTGGCCCAGTTTCTTAAGATTTAGATTCAATTTAAGTATGACCCTTTAACATGTTTGATTTTGTTTGGTTTGTTTGTTTTAATCATTATGTTTTGAGTATGCTCAAATTGTGCCCATAATTGCATTTAACATAAACCATATCTTGCCTCAGTGGAGTTTGAGATCTCTTTTCTTCAAAATCATCATAAGCAGCAGGTTTAAGAATTGTAAGTAGGCCTATGTTTGGCTTTTAAGCTCACCTTTTTTATGATCACCTTGTCTTGGTTTATCCATGTTTTTGATAGCATTTCACTTGCTAGTATTTTGTTTGATATCTGTTGATTAAATCTCTCTGTCAAAACTTGTTCAATATTGAATTTTGGATGTAAACAGACCCTCACCTGTGTGCAGTGGCATTGAGTTGTGATCCATGGTTTCAAAATGCATTTCAAAATGATATTTAGCATGATCAATCGGGTTTAGAGTTGGGAGCATTATTTCAAAACATGGATAGCACCATATTAATCCTCATCAAATTTCAAGTGGTTTTGACTTTTGTTTCACTAAAATTGGTTAACATTTGTTGAGGTTTGATTGAAATCGTTTTGAGGTTTTTTTGACTTGCATTGCCTTGGTTTTCTTTGCCCAGAAAACGCATATATTTTAGTATATGTTAACAAGGGGTGGCCTGATATAATGGATGTATCGCCACCCCAGTGGTTAACGCCTTGCCTTTAAGTATCTTGTAATGCCCAATGACCTGTGTTCGAGCCTCAGCGAGGCCACTTTTTATTAAGTTTTGTGATTTCTTATGCTTTTAATATTTTATCTTCTCTTTTCATCCATATTTCACAAATGTTTAATGGTTGGTTTTGCAATATTTTAAGTCCATGACCCCAAGGTCTTGAATTCAAGCCTTGGGTGAGGCATTTCCTTATTTTAGCACTTGTTTTATTTTATTTCATTTAAATTTCAATTTTACATAACTTCTTCATTTTTACTCTTTTTTAAGTGGTTCTTTTTTCTAAATTCTTGTTTTAATGTGTATTTTTATATGATGATTAAAGAATTCTAAAATTATTATTTTAGAAAAACTTTTCATTATGGGAAAATTGTAATTCATTTTAGGGTTTTGTACCCTCCTACTTCTCATTCCTTCATTTTCAAAACTTTGATTTTATTCCTCTTTGAGTTTTATTTGAAGATGGCATGAGCTTGGCTTGTTGTCTCCCTTGTACATTTAAGTTTGAATTTCAAATTTTTTTGTATGCATTTAAGTGGTTCACCTTTTAAAAATTGTTGACTATCCCCATGAGATTTCGAACCATTTTGTTTACATCGGTGTGACGTTATTCGCTTATGATATCCTTTACCTTTACCCTTTTATCCTAACCTTAGGATTGGAGTCGCCGTGCTCTATTTAGCGTCCTGCCGTGGACATCCTTTACCCTTTATCCTAACCTTAGGATCTGAGTCGCCGTACTCATGTTTAGCGATCCGCCGTGGACATTCTTTACCATAACAATCTCAACATAGATTCAGGAGTCGCCACACTGCATGTAAGTACTTTCCTATGAATGCTTACATCCCCTGGAACCTTGACCACAGTCCAGAGTTCCTCACCCCTAGTTAGGGGAAGTACGGTCGCTCTGATTCCATCCCCGTCAGGATACGTAGGCACGAGATGCGATTTCTTGGCGAGCAAACTTTGTACATACTTTATACTTTATATCTTTACCCCCTAGCACATTTCCTTTAGCAAGCAAACTTTAGCAAACAAAAATATTAACAAGAGGTTCCTGTATAGTACTACAGATGTTTAGGATGTGATATACCTACCATATGCATAACCAACCCCCGAACCTTTAGATCTCTCTTTCCTTAGCTTTGAGCCTTGCTTTTTGCTCTGCATTTTTATAGGTTTTTCTTTCTTTAAACCTTTACTTTTTGGATAAATTAAATTCTGGTTATGAATTTAAGAATTAAAGATTCAAGTTAATTCAATAGCTTGGTATCACGATTCTCACCGCAACATTAAGTACTTCAAATGAAACTTCAACCAACATGAAAGTTGCTGCAATTGACCTCTTTTACACCATGAAACTCAAGATTGGCATGAATTATGAGTGATCATGGACATTAGGTATGAAATTTCAAGTGAAAATGAACTTAAAATCATGATTTGAATTGAATTGGTTGTAGGACTTTTTCATGCCATATTTTGATTCAATTTTATTCACAAGGTTCCAATAAGTTAAATGCACAAATCCATTTTGGGTCGTGAGGTGAAAAACACGTGCAATTCAAGCTTGCTTCACAAAGAAGATTCACATTTAAACTTCCAAATTGGACCACATCGAAAGCCCATCTCAATTCCATTGCAAAATCGAGGTCACATGCTGAGGATTTGAACCATTTCCATGAGTGTGTGATTTGGTTTTCACGTGTGCATGAGCAAATTACAAGTTTTGGGCATTTTGCAAATTCAGCCAAACAAGGCTTCATGGGCCTCTAATTTCCATCTAGATGCATCACATATAAACTGAAATTGAGAAAGGAGCTCTGAGAAGTACATTTTCGTGGAGGGAAGAGCAAACTCAGTTTTGAAATTTGATAGAGAAATTCAAAATCGTGAATCAAGATTCAAAGCATTTCAACTCAAATTGAAGCAAGCTTCTTCTTCCTCAAGCAAATTGGAATGGATCTGCATCTTTTGGAGCAAGCTCGCAAGCAATTGAAGCACCAACGAAGTGACTCCGTTAGGTAAACTTCCAATCAACTTTCCTCTCATTCTAAAGCATGATCTAGGTCCATATTGGCTGCATCTGAAGCCCTACCTCGTGTAGGCCATGTTTGAGTGCTTGATTTCTATGTTTGATGAAGTTTGCAGATGTGCATTCCAAACTTGATCTGTTCGAATCTCACAATTTATCCATGTTTAAAACTAATGGATCATGGATTTGGAATGTACATAAGTTTAGCTTCATTTTGATATGCTTTTTGCTCATTTTGGTGAAATTCTGGTGATCTGATCTCCGGCCAGTCCACCGGAGAAGGCAACTGGAGAAAAGGCTCCGGCGTCTGGTTCAAACGCAGGTGAAGGTGATGTTTCTTGTGTTGACTCATTAACTTGATCAGATGAACGTCCCAGATGCGTTTGACTTGCACGCGTGGCTCTGTTGACTGCCACATGAATTAGTGATGCGCAGCGTTTTGATCATTGGATCAATTCTGAGAGGTTTGGGCTTTAGTTTCTCTTTTCACCCCTACTCTTTTTAGCCCATGCGCATGTGAACTAGATCCCTTTGGTATATCTGATTTCTAATACACCCTCCCTTGTTTTCTTGCATTTTATTTCTTTATTTTATTTCTGTTTTGTTTTATTTTGTTAAAAATACTTCCAAACATTATAAAATTCAACCAAAAATATTTTACAACACTTTAATGTGTTATTTAATTTTTCATAATTTTTAATTTCATTTTCCATTTATTTTTCAAATGAATTTGAATTTAATGAGTGGAAGTGTTTTTAACTTGTCTTTCATTTGTTCTTGTTTGATTTTGTTGACCAATTGAAACCACTAATGAATGAGACTTCCTCCTCATTTTGATTATGAGTCTAGGTGTCTTAGATGATGGTTTTGGTCAATGTTTAGCTTCTTTTTGGTTGACTTTCATTTGCTTTTGTTTGATCCTCGACAACCCTTCTTCAAAGTGGAGCACCCTTAGTGGATCAATTCCTTTGGTGATGATTTGATTGGACTTTGGTTGTGTTGCTTTGGCCTATAGTTTCCAACATCTTTGTGAGCTTTGTGCATTTTATTTGGCTTTTATTTAATTATTTTCCTATTTTTGGTGTACCTTGCAAGTCAAGTCACCCGATGGAATGGTTCACACATACTAGTTGACCTAGTTCTTGTGGGAGATGACCCTTGTGGATCCCATATGCTTCCAACTCCTCTTGATTCACATTTCTAACATGTTGAAGTAGTTGGTTTCAAATTTATAGGTCCTAAAGTTGGTTGGTTTATGTTGTAAGTTGCATTTGTTTAAGGCTTTCCATTTGGTGTTGAATGTTGAAAGTGTTTAGAACCTAGGTTCTTTACCATGCCTCATCTTGCAACTTGTCTTGCTTTGCTTCCTTCTTTAATTTTCCCATTCTCTTCTCTTGTTCTCACTTCTGTCCTAGAACCTTGGGGACTCATTCAAGTAGCTTTGGTGCTTTGGATTTTCACTTTAAGTTTGACTTGGATGAGAGGCCACTTTGAGAACTTTCTTTTGGTTTCTTTCTTGCATGATCATTGTGATGTTTATGGTTGAGATTTCATTTGATGTTGCTTGCTGCCTAAGCTTATTCTCCCATCCTCATCTTGATCATGTCTTCTTTACTTTCTTATTTGCTTGCTTCTTAGTTTAGTGATTGATGTGCAAATGGTTGTAGGAATTCTATTTCTCCCATTTCATCTCACTTTTGGCTTGGACTTGTTTAAGTTCTATTGTTTGCATCTCTCTTTTGTTTTGCATATTTTTGCATGCTTGAAGAGGTCGAGATGTGCTTTTGGTGGTTGTTACCCCACACCTTTTTCCTCCCTCTTCTTCTTTGTGTTGCACTGCATGTTTGCATCCTTATCTTATTTCTCATTTGTGTTTGATCTCTCTTTCTTCTTTCTTCTTTGCCATGATCCCCTTAGGACTACCATCCTAATTCATGTGGGGGTGAGATAGACCTTAAGTTCAATCCAAGCATGACAACATTAGGGTAGTCTTCCCTTTTCATCTCAATCATAGGTGTACATTGCATGATAACATTAGGTTGAATTTAGTCTCCCTTTTAGAGTGTGTCTTCTCTTCTCACCTCAAAACTTCTTCAAAACATCTAATAAAGGATAATGAGTGTTGTACCCTATGAGCCTTAAGCATTTTGGAAATGATGATTGGGGGCCTCCTCTCAACTGCCACTTATCCTTGACCTCCAAGATGAGCAAGGTCACATGCTCCTATGTACTTAGATCATAAACAAACTGACCCAAGCAGTGTTATCACCAACACCATGTTCTAGATAAGTTTCTTGCCAGGAAACTTTCTAGATACATATCAGAAGCTTCTAGTAGAGACTAGAACGCACCTGCTGCACTCTAATAAATTGATCTAAGACGAATGTCTTCATCTTTACTTTCATCAATACTTCATTCCAGCCTTAGTTTCTTGCCAAGAAACTTCCTAGAATAAAGACAGATCCTAACAGACTTCTGCACAATCTCTGTTGATGGAATGTCTCAACATCTGGTTGAACATCAGTTCTTCAAATAGAACAAGGGCCTGATACTTGAGTTACAACTGATAAGACAACTTGATCATTAAACAGGGATAATCCATTAAATATTTGAGAATATCTCAGATAGCAATGAATCTTAAATCCACACAACTTCAGGAATACCAAGGCTGAAACATCAAGGCTGACACCCTTGACTCAACCTGCCTATGAATTCCTCTGTTAAAAGAGCCTTTGCAAGTCATGAGTGGTGAAAATAAATCACCTCCCACTATCATTTCTAAAACAGCCTTCAACAACTTGTGATACACAACAGAACAACCCAGGAATATAGCTACAAACACCATCTGCCAACCATCTACACATCAGTCATACATCAAACTGAATATAGGGAAATCTTCTCCCAGGGCTACCAGAGTTCTTTCATTAGACAAATATGCAGCGGAACCACCAAAAGAACATCTTCAACATGCCCTAAACAAGATGTTAGAACATACAACAGGTCATGGGAGCTCCTATATCAGAGGGTACAACAGCAGATACACAGAATCCTTCACATGCAGGAGTGAACACACATTTCTCCTTAACTCCATAAGCAGTAGCTCAAACATTTAGCAAGATTAGAAAATTAGCTACAACTTCTCCTTGTTTAAACCACCAGAAGGTATCTCCCAAGATCTCATCCAGAACAGACAGGATGCCCGCTCTGATACCAATTGAAATTCTGGTATGCAGATCTCATATGTCCCAAGAACATTGATCTCTGCTTAACAAGGACGAGGACAGACCATGACCTATTTAAATTTCTTTAAATTATATCAATGTCATGACGTCTGTTGTAACATCAGCAGGCTAACAGACTATTTATCTAACCATTTAAATTGTGCAGAATTGTAAATGCTGAAAGATAAATAACACAATGAATTGTTTACCCAATTTGGTGCAACCTCACCTACATCTGGGGGCTACCAAGCCAGGGAGGAAATTCACTATTAGTAGAATTAATTCAGAGTCAAACAACCCATTTGCACTCTTCACTTAAGACCTATCCAATGACACTTCAGCCTAGAGACCACTAAACCAGAGTTTCCCACTCACTCCCCCTCAATCACCTCAGTGATATAAACCAATTACAATTAGAGAATGAAGACACACTTCAAACGCACCTTGATCTTGCTTCACAACTTTGATCAAGAGACACACACTCTTGCTTAACAGCTTTGAGTGACACAATGAACACACCAGTTCATACACAATAAACCAAAGCAATTATACAACATACAATTGCTTGGCACACAAGCATCCTAAGACACTAAAGACACGTGAAGAACATAACTTCTTCACTCACACATATGTCTATCACAATGTATCAAGAGATACAAAGGATGACTTATAAAGACACACACACGGGACTCTCAAACCCTAAACCTTTATTTTTCACTCTAGTTGTTCTTGATGTGAGTGCTTGATTTCCCTTGCTTCTGCTCCTCCTTAAATAGCAATGTAGACTGGGCTTGGGCTGGTCACAAGTAACAAACTTTAGGTTTAACCAAGTTAAACCACTTTCCATAATTCAAGGTGCAATTAAATTAGGTCAACGCTGCTTCATGTTATGTCCAGCGCTGCCTAGAATCTCGCCTGAGATAACTAAGGAGCCATAACAGGTTTCCTGAATTCTAGCCTGAGATATCTCAGGTAAAATACCAGAAAACTAAAACTGCACGCCTAATGTCATACGATCAATGTTACAACATCCAGTCATGACATCCAACTTACTTGACTCTTAGCTGACCAAACTCCCCCTGCTGAACACTCCTGCAGAATCTTCTTCACAACACTAGAAACAAGCATATTATAGTTTCCTAAAAAGTCTCAAAGATCCTTTTTATGAACACCAATTAAATCTTCACTTTTTTCATAATGAATCACTTTGGCCTACACATATCAATGAGGTATATCCAAAGCACTTCTGTCAAGTGATAAAACAGCAGCACCTGCTTTACCAGACAGCCATGTCATGACATTCAGTATGACATCCATGACAGCAGTTCTGTCATCAGCTCCTGCTAGCTCCTGTTGCACCAGACAGTGATGTCATGACATTGGTAATGACATCCTGTTTAAAACACATGACAACGGTTCTTTCATCTGCTCCTTCTAGCTCCTGTTGCACTAGACAGCGATGTCATGACATTGGTAATGACATCCTATTTAAAACACATGACAGCAGTTCTATTACCACAGCTCTTGCTGTATCAGACAGCGTTGTCATGCCATTGGTCATGACATTGTGATTAAAAACACATGATAGCAGTTTTGTCATGACAGCAGATGGATGTCATGACATTCACATTAAAACACTCCACAGCAGTTCTGTCACCACAGCAGATAGAGATGTTATAACATCCTGTTTAACATCAGTGCAGAATCATGTTTTACCAAAATTTAGCCAATCATAGAACAATGGACAATTCTATATCATAGTATCATGGAACTAACAAACCATACTTGTTTTCCACTCCATACCCTCACCTAAAACCCTTCCATTCTCAATCCACATTTTCACTCCAAATCTTCAATCTTGTGTTTCATCACATCAAAATGAGAAAAAGAAGTTGGAATTCCATGTAATGATCACTTATTTCAAGCTGCATTGCTCACATTAATCTTGTTTTCAATCTGAAAAATATGTGTTTATTCCGGAGATACATTTTTGGAACGAGTATGAACTCATCTGGAAATTCATCTCTGATATCTATTTGTTTTCATTTTTTTCAGCTCTGTGTAAAATATTAGCATTTATTTACTGTTTTGTTTTAATTGTTTTCATTAAATATGGTGCACCCCAATGTTTTCCCCAAACATGTCGTGTCTCCGAAGGTGTTGTTGTGAAGGCGGTATATATTGGCAACCGATTTAAAAATGAGCAAGAGTTCAAATTTTGTGATCACATGCTTTAATGGATTCACACTGAGGTCTCCGAACTGGGATTTGGTGTGGTGATAAAGAGGTCTGGTAATGATTTGGATAGAGGATGTGCATTTGTGATAATGACATGCAAAAGAAGCGGGAAATATAGATCTGCTTTCCATAATTTTAAAAGAGACACACCAGTTAAAGAAAATGTGAGTGTCACTTTAAGTTGTGTGGTTATATGTTGGTAAACCATAACTGGAGATTTAATGTCATATGTGGTTTACATAACCATGACTTGTCTAAAAAGTTAGTTGGTCATTCGATTGTGTGTCACCTCATGCCAGAAGAGAATTTATGTGTTGTTGACATGACATTGAATTTGGTTCAACCAAAAAATATAGTTGCATCTTTGAAATGTAAAAGATCCAAACATATCTCAAATATCAAGCAAGTGTACAATATTTAGTACCAAACTAACAAGGCGCTGAGGAGGATAGATTGAAATGCAACAACTCTTGAAACTGTTGAATGATAATAATTATGTGTCTAGGTACCGAACATGCAAGGATGAAGTTACCGTTAGAGATATATTTTGGATTCATCCTGATTCATTAAGTTATTTTTACACGTTTCCTACTGTGCTCATAATTAATAAAACGTACAATACCAACAAGTACATGCTTCCATTATTGGAAAAGGTTGGTGTTACCTCTACTGAGAAGATCTATTCTATCGGGTTTGCATTTCTAGAGAGCAAAAAATAGGAGAATGTTACTTGGGTATTAGATGTGTGTCAGACGATGTTGAAGGACCAAGAAGAGATGCCTAAAGTGATTGTTACTGACCGAGATATTGAGTTGATGAGTTCATTTGCAAAGGTATTTCCTACTTCTTATGCATTTCTTTGTAGGTATCACATAACAAAGAATGTGAGATGTCGGCTTAAACTTGCGGTATGAATGAAACAAATAAAGTCCACTGATGGAAAAATAGTGAAGGTGGGTGTGGTTGTGGAAAAAATAATGGATGCATGGAATGGTATAGTAAACTCTTCCACTAAACAGTTATATGTCAATTCCATTATACATTTCAGGAAGATGTGCGAGAAATATCCTGATTTGTTGAAATATGTTGAAAGCACAATTCTTGACCAAGTGAAGGAGAAAATTGTTTGTGCATGTGTTGCACCCCAAAATTTGACCAACTTTTTCTTTCTAACTTGCCTTATGTTTCATATCATTTAGCATTTGCATTTGCATTTGCATAGCATTGGTTCTAGACAGGGGATCAAGAGGTTGTATTTTTCATTCAAGAGAGAATATTTCTTGTTCAAGCTCAAGCAACGGTATGTGTTTGCAAGTCATCAAGAGTTCACCATCATCAGAGTTAGGTCTCAAAGCTCCTTGAGGGGAGAAGGTTTGTGTATGGGTGTCACCTCCTATCTTGAGGATCATCAGAGGGTCATGAGGTTACTTACATGGATAAGACATGGTTCAAAAGCTCAATGTGCATCTTGATGGTTCTTTATGGAGTTTTTATGGTCATACAAATCATTGACAAGAGCCTCAATCAATGGATATGGTGTTAGGGTTTCATCTGGTCAACCCAAGGTCAACTGTGGACTTGAGAGGGTTCAAGACTTGATTCTAGATCATTAAAGCCATGGGAAGTCATCATGAGCCATCTCTAATGTTATGTTGAGATCAAATCAAGAAGAGTCAAGAGTACAAGAAGTTACTAAATTAGGGTTTTAGTTGATTTCAGTGCAAAATCCCCTTTTTTGGTGCCTAACTTCAAGGACAATTTTCATATGATGCAAGTCCAATCTCATTTTCCAACAAACATGAGACTTTTTCATCATCTTTCAAGATTTATCTTGAGTACAAGAACACATCCATTGGGTTTGTACATCTCAAGTTATGGTGTCAACAAGTTGATGTCATCAGATGAAGAGAACTTTGAGGTAATCAAAGTCAACTCACTTCCAAGATATTTTTCACATGGAGCCAATCTCTTTCTCACTTTACAATGAATATGAAATTTGTTCCTCATTGTCTTAGCTTTCCAAAAAGTCCTAGAACTCATCATTATCATGTGTGGAGCTCAAGTTATGGTCTCCACAAGGCAAGGGTATTTTTGGAAACCTAGTTTTAGGTCTTTCATTTTAATGACCAATTCCATGAACTTCATGACCTCTAATCCAAATTGTTGCCACATGAAAGTTGTGTCACTGATGGGAGATTATCAAGTGCACGAATAGCGTCAAAGTAATACAAAAGATTATCGATCCCACAGAGACCAAGCGTCAATCTATCGAGTACTATTGTTATGGTGTTTATCTAAGGCAAGTCAATTAATGGGTTGGTTGTGCAGAATAAAAGTGAGGAATTAAAATTAATAATAAAGCAATAGGCATAGATACAATTCATATAGCTACGTAGTATTCCAGATGTGTGCATATAGGATTCATTATAAAGCAATGTTTTTGACTCGTGAAAAGAACTAATTTAACAGGAATTGTCGCTTTCGCGTATTCAGAACCGAGTTTATCCGTAATCGATCCCTCTTATTGTCACATATAAGAAGGTGTGCATTGCGTTAGGACTAATAAACCTATTTTTAAGAAATATAGTTTCTAGACTTAGTTGAAAAGTATTTTAAATTGGAATTTCTAACAAAAAGTGGTTCTTACGAACCGGACTTCAAATCCATAAACGCGTCCGAAAACAATTTTAAAATCGCTTTTCTTAAACATTAAATATTCCTTATTGACTGAGCCAAGCGCTTTCGCTTCCTTGGAACAGTCAACACTAACCAAATTTATTTAAGGGTCGGACGACTTTCGATCTTACCCAACAGATTTTAAGTGCAGAAAATAAGTGTTAAAAGTTAAAATAGCCTTTAAGTAATTCTATCGACAATTGTTTGGAATACTAATTATAAATATAATCCTCGCATCCTAGCCCTTTAAAGTTTAGCCGGACATGGTAAATAAATGCGAGAAAATAAAATGCGGGTAAATATATAAAGTGCGATAAAAGGGGTGTGCTAAATAAGAGGCAGGTAAATAAAGGCGTGACAAATAAAAGACAAATAAATAAATGCGATAAATGGAAACCTGCTCAAACGAGAGGCGTTAAAATCTTGTACAACTGGAAGTAAATGCGGAAATAAAATGGCGGCAGGTTTAACTTCTACCCAAGTGCTCCAAACTCGATTACAGACTCGATTACACGGTGTAATAACCCCTCGATGTGAGAAGTTTATTACTTTACAGACAAGTGAAATTTATGGCTTGAGTTCTGTTCTCTAAGCTTGGATGGTTTGAAATGAATCATAACTCTGCTATTTATAGAGGTAGGAAAGTACAGGGAAAGACTAGAATGCCCCCTAACTCCTTTTGGGAGGGAAACTTTCGTGTGAAGGTGGCGCCCGCCACATGTACTAGGATGGAAGGGAGTGGGAGACGTGGCAGTTGACAGCAGTTGGCTTGCATCCCTCTCATGGCATCTCCTATGGCTCCCGCCATGGTGGAAGCCATGTGTACATTTCCTCAAAAAGTAGGGTTTTAGCTCGTTTTTCTTCATTTCTTCTCGAGTAGCCTTGAAAATACAAAAACCTAAAAAATAAACAAAGTAGAGGCATAATACAAGAAAATGGAAATAAAATACTAGATAACATGCACAAAATCGAGTCAAATAAACAGTATATTTTAGGTCTATCAAATTCTCCCACACTAAAACCTTTGCTTGTCCTCAAGCAAAACATCATGACAGAACAGGGTGATATTGATAAATGACTTGGGCAAGAAGGACTTATAAGTTCAAATTGGGATGAAGCGATAGGTGATGACTCAGTGAACCACGGGTATCGGAATGAGACTTCTCCGAAAACACGGACCTAAGCTTTATTCTTTACAAAAAATCAATCCGTACTACCCTATTGTACCTAGGCCTATTTTCGAATTTCCTTTCGATTCCTTTTCATTCTGATACAATCACATTAAGCCCGTTATCCGTACTAAATCATAGTGAAGTAACCGATTAGTGATTCTGATATAAAGCATGGGGTTCTGGTGCACAAAGTGGTGTAACCCCTTTTATTGGCCCACCTGCAGCTGTGGAAAGGTATTTTGCCTTATTCTTATCATTTTTCTTTTTCTTCTTCTTCTTTTTCTTTTTGAAATTACAACTCTGCAGGTTTAAATGACCATGTGAGGGTTACCTATACCCGAGTTTGTAATTATTTTATTTTATATTCTTAGCATACCGATCATTCACTTATTTTCATCGATCCTTCACTTAGATAACGCTTAGGCCGGAGCTGACTGCTAGGATAAACTACTTGGGACTTACTATGGATATTCTATTAAGGCCATGGTATTCAGAGTATCGGGGTCTATTTTTGCGTTTATGAAACCTAAGGTGTCATAATGATACCGATGTTTCAAAGAGAATTTCCTAAATCATCTGCATCCTAATACGAACTTGCCTCAAAGCCCAAGAAAATTTTTAGGATAGTACACTATTTGTCAAAACAAATTTGGTGGGGCAAATTAATGCGGGAGTAAGATGAGAGAGTAAAGGTATACTGTAAAATGATTTGCTAAGCGCAAGTATGTTCTAAAAAAACAGAAAGAAAAATGAAAGGAAAATAACTGAAAGCGATAAAAGAAATAAAAGCGAGATAAAGCGGAAAAATAAATAAATTCTCCTCTCACACTTAAATTGAACATTGTCCCCAATGTTTTAAAATAAGCAAGGGAAGAGGTACCTGAGGTTCCTAGGGCATACTATTGGTGCTGTCAGCAGCGTGCTCAAAGTACCTGGGGTGACAGGATCTACTGTGACAGTGATCGGTCTGAGAAGCTTCGAACGCGTCGAATCGGGTGGACAACGCAGCTTGAGATTGCATAATGCTCTGTATGGACTGGCTCATCTGCTGCTGAGACTCTTGCATGAATCTCATATTCTCAAACAGTTGCTGTGAAATGGTGTTGAGAAAATTATTTCATCTTTCCTCTCTGGCTAGTTGTGTTTGCCACATCTACTTAGATATATAGAAGCCGGGTGCGGTACCTGCAGAATGGTAAGAGGAAGACGGTGCAGTGTGTGTCTGTGATGTGTGGTGAGGCGACATAGGGTGATCGGGAGATTTCTCTCGCTGATCATACTCTTCATAAGTATCCCGGGTTAGTGACATCGTGTTGTACCCCAAAATTTGGCCAACCTTTTCTTTACTTGGTTTATGTTTCATTTCATTGTTCTAGCATATTGCATTGCATAGCATTTTGCATTTTGCAGGGGATAAAGAGATGTGTGTACAACTAGAGGAATTTGCCAAGGGTTCTAAGCCTAATCAAGAGTTTGTATTCAAGTCAACAGGGGGGTTATCATCATCAGAGACATGTCAAAGCCCTTTGGATAGGCAGATAAGTGTATGTGGTTCACCTCTTGTCTAGGAGGCCATTTGAAGGTCATCTGAGGATCACAAGCCCATGGTTATGGAGGGAGATGATCATTTAAGCTCATTGGATTCCTTGAGGGTCATTGTGGAGTTCATTCAAGTATTTATACCAAGTGTGAAGAGCTACAGTTGAAGATGGTGCAATTAGGGTTTTCACCTGGTCAACCCTAAGTCAGCTGTGAAATTGAAGGAGATTAAGACTCAATTCCAAGTATTTATGGTCATGTAATGTGGTGTTAATATACATGGGATATCATTTCAAGATCAATTCATCAAGAAGCAAGAGTGTGAGGAGTTACTGAATTAGGGTTCTCAGTGTAAAATCCCTTGTTTAGTGCCTAACTTTAAGACCACCTATCTCAAGATACAAGTCTCATCTCATCTTGACCCCAACATGAAACTTGTAGAGCATGTTATTAGATTTCTTTTGAGTACTAGAAGTCATTCATCTGATTTCTAGAACTCAAGTTATGATGCAGACAAGTTACAGATCATTAGATGAATGTGATTTTGTTCAACAAAAGTCAACCAACTTCCAAGCCATTTTTGACCTATAAGGATGTTTCTCCTCAACTTTTGATGAACATGAAAGTTGTTCCTCATGATCTTAGCTTTCCAAAGAGTACTAGAAGTCCTTCATCTGATTTGTAGAACGCAAGTTATGAGGCTTGCAAGGCAGATGTACTTTGGGAAAGCAGGATTATAGGTCATTTTCATTATAGGTCCATTTCACCACTTTTCACACTTCAAATGGAAATCTTTCCAACATAAAAATTGCTCCAAATGGGGTTATTTTCTCAACGAAATATCAAGGCATCAAAGGTTTGGCTTGGATTGAAGGATCCCTAATGAAATTTCCATGAAAAAGGCCTTAAAAGGGGAAAATCAAATTTAATTCATTTGAGATCATTTTGTACCAACCTTGTGCATTTTTTGAGTGCCAAACACATTTCAAACACATTGCCAACTTTGGATTTGAGATTTGAGTTCATTTTGGTGACCATTTTCCAGCTTTCTTCAAGATTAAGTAACATATCCAAACTTTGCCATAAGATCAAATCAAGGAACCATTCTCAGCCCTTGGATCAACCTACCTCAAATCCAAGCTAGCTGAGCCATTTTTACAGCTGAGCAGCGTGATTTTCGTGCACTATTGAAATGGCCATAAGGTGAAAAAGTGAAATCCAATTGGGCCCAAAGAGCATAGAATTGGGCTTTCTTTCAATCAGAATCCATCATATTTAATCTCAGCTTTGTTCACAAGCTTTCAGAACTAGTTTTAATGAGATTTTGAGAGAGAACACATTGAGAGAAAGTGAAGAAAAAGTCAAAATCGTTTTTCAACTTTCACTGAGTTTCAATCCAAATATAACATTTCAAAACATTCCTTGAGCTTCATAGAACATTTCTGGGTGGTTTTCATTAAGCTTCACTAACAAACTGAGCTCTGTGGAAGTTTGATTCTAGGTTTTCTTTTAATCCAAATATCTCACCGTTTATGCATTGTTATTGTGCCATTTTTACATATTTGTAAACCTCTTGATGTGTAGTTGGTTTCTGGCTTGATTTCATGGCTGTTTGCTAACTTTTTTCATTTGAGCTTATTTCTTTTTATGTTTGTTTTGCCTTATTAAAGCATGATCAATGAAAATGGCTAGTGGATTTGGAATCTATGTAACCTGGAGATCATTTTTGGCTTTTATTTTGCTCATTTTGATCAAGTTTTAAGGCACCTGCATTTTTTGGTCGTGACTGGTTTGAGGGTTTCGCCGGAGAAGATGACCGGAACAGTGGTTCCGGCTGTCTGGTTTTCCCTCCATGGTTTGAACCTCGCCTGAGCCACGTGTGTTGTCCAAAGCCTTAGGATTTATTTACTTTTCACTTGCACGGTTCAGATTAAGACACACCATGTTCCATGTTTTACTTGCCACACATGATCCACAGCAAAACTCACCGATTCACTTAAACCCTGGCCTGATCCACGTGTTTTGTTTCTGTCCCTTGGATTAGCATACGTTTTGATCCAACTGCCATGAACGCTTTCCATGCGCCTGGGTTGACTTACCACACTGGACCCTTGGACTTCAGCGCCCCTTGTTGGATTGGGCTTGCTGTTTGCATCCCCCTGAGCTGGCCCATTTGATTTTCCACGTTACTGGGTTGCTATTTGCACCCAGCTTTTCATTTATTTTTCACGTTTTTAATATTTCTATTTTCCTTTCCCATCATTTGTCAAGCGCTTGAGAATAGTCTGGTTGGCTTAATTTTCAGCTTGCAACCCCAAGGTCTTGTGTTCAAGCCTTGGGGGGGCACTTTCTCTTTTTTAGTGTTTAGTTTATTTTATTTCTTCTATTTTCTTTTATTTATTATTTAACTTTCACTTTATTTTAAAAATAGTTTTAAATTTCCAAAATCCAAAAAAAAATTATTTTATTGTTTTTTGTGTTATTTTATTTTCCGTCCTTTTTATTTCATTTTATTTTATTTTCCATTTTATCATTTTATTTTATTCCATCAATTCCTTTTCTTTTCCATTTCATTTGTGAGTGAATTTATTTAATGTTTACTTGGTCTTGTGCCATGATCCCCCTAGGATTCCTAGTCCCTCCATTTAGGATGGGAGTAGGAGAGACATTAGGTGTTCAATCCTATGTATGATAACATTAGGATAGTTTCATTCCCTTTCATCCCGATCTTAGGATCACCATTGCATGACAACTTTAGGTTTGAGTTTAGTCCCCCTTTAGTGTCCTTTCTCTTCTCATCTCAAAACAAACATAAAAAACTTAATAAAGGCTAATGATTATTGTGTGTTACGAGTCTTAAGCACTTGGGAAAGGGTTGTTGAGGGGTTTCCCTTCAATGGCTTGGATGTTTAGTGTATCACCCTTTGGGTGATATGCAACGCGTTCACTCCTAAGTCATAGTCTCTACAGCAATATGAATTGCAAACAATTCAAAAACACTTCTTCTCTAAAAAACACAAAAACAAATCCATTAAACTTCTTTTTTCCCTTTGGGGCCTTTAATCTTGGAAAATCATTTTCATAAGGAGAGTTTTGTTAACTGTTGGTTCTATCGCAAACAGTAACGCCTAAGTCTCCAATGGTCGAGCTGCATACACCAAACTGCTAGAACTGATTGTTAACCCTACTCGGGTAAAACAAGTTGAGCAAACTTGTGTTCCCTTTTGGCCCAAACTACGTTTGCTCTGATCTTTCATACCAGATGAAAGTACGTAAGCACAGGACGCGATGTCTTGGCGAGCAACCTCCCCCCCTTTCACCCGTAGTTAGCTGAACTACGTTGACTCTGACTTCTCACTTTAGACGAGATACGTAGGCATAAAGCATCGTTGCTTTGCCGAGTCACTTCTTTTTCTTTTGTCCTTCAGCCAGTAGTTAGATAGTTTTAATCACCCTTTTAGATAGACAACAAGCGTGGATCCCGTCGAGTACGACGGACGTGAGGGGTGCTAACACCTTCCCCTTGCGTAACCGACTCCCGAACCCGAGATTTGGTTGCGATGACCGATCTTATACCTCTTTTCGTTAGGTTTTCTCTGAGCGTCTCCTTTCCCTCTCTTGGGATAAATAACGCACGGTGGCGACTCTTCTGTCATTGTCGGCCCCTCTTCGCAGTAGCGACACATCGGTGCGTCTAGTGCATGGTATAACGACATATGGGATAGCCTTCCCATGAATCATAAGCTCGAAACCGCCTTCTCTCCTGACTTTGCACAATTTCATATCTTTCAAAAATTTCAAATTAATTGTGCGAGGAGGGAGAGGCTCTAAAGTGGCTATCTCAGCATCTAGGTTTAGAGCCTTAGCAATGGACGTGATCAGTCCTCCGAAGGCTATGGTCCTAGTGCTCTTAATAGAGGCATTCATGTGGGCTATCATAAATGGAACTACATTAAATCACCTATTTGTGAGGCATCCTTGCAAGATTAGTAATTCTTTAGCATTCACTTTGTTAGGATTCTCCCAGCCAAATACGGTGCAGGCTAACATGTAGCGGAACACACGGATGGCTGGGTTATGAATCCGGGAAGCAAGTATTCCTTCAAAAGACGAAATAGTAAAATTTGACAACCTGTTTCAGAAGGAAAATGCTTCCACAGACCATTCAGAATCTAGAGGTGCCTTACAAATAGCACCCGCACCAAAAGGCAAACCAAGCCTTTTCACAAGTTCACCAGTACTAAACAAATACTCAGCATTAAACATCCGGAACTGGACCATGCCGACTGTGCTAGCAGTGTCGGGTCTGACAATATAAATCAGGGAACTCAAGAATTCCCTGGTCAGCCGGTCAAAAGTGGGATCATGCCTGGCAAATATTTCATCCAGGCCCAGAGTGTCTAACAAATGATATACGCTATGATAGATGCCTAAAGAGTAAAGGCAGTTATCTTCCACGTACCTTGTTGAAGAAATGTCTCGGTTTCGCAATTTGTCGAGGATTTTCCGTTGTCATTCCCCGGGTTTTCCTTGACGCAAAACGAAACCATCGTGCTCCATGGATGAATGTTGGAGGTTGAGGAAGATGAAGAATGGGTATTTTTTGGGTTTTTGTAAAGATGAGTTTTTGGATAGATTTTTGTGAGAGAAATGAAAAATGGATGTTGGAATGGTTAAGGATTTGGTGAGTATAAGATAAATTTGTGAACTTTTGGTGGGTTGGGGAGGAATTTCGTGTAGCCAAAAATGGGTTTTGGAGGTTTTTGGAGACAAAAATGGTGGTTTCTCAACTTCTGCCCCGCATATAGTCCAGACCCCGTGGCGGGTGCCATGGACTATATGGAGAGCACCACCCTTTGAAAAAGGAGTTGGGCCGGATTTGTGCTTTGCTTTGGGCCTTGGTTCTCCTCCTTTGATATTTGGGGGTGTGCTGTAGAAAAAACCATATGGCCTTGCAGACTAATAATTTTTTCTTATATATATATATATATATATATATATATATATATATATATATATATATATATATATATATATATATATATATATATATATATATATATATATATATATATATATATATATATATATATATATATATATATATATATATATATATATATATATATATATATATATATATATATATATATATATATATATATATATATATATATATATATATATATATATATTTTATCGACATAAAAGAACAAAAACAAAAAATATGATTAAAGTAAAGTTAAATGACATAGAAAACATTATAAATATAAATATAGAGTATAATGTTATGAAAAATAAAAACATAATCGGAAATGCAATAAGTCAGTAAATGCAAAAAAAAAAAAAGGAAATAAAATAGATACTGAATGCAGCGAAAAGTGTCATCATGGAGGTGGTTGCTCGCCTGATAGATTGGGATGACGGAGTGAATACAACTCTCTGTGTAAATCTGAAATCTCCTGATACAGAACGTCCATCTCAATGGCATGGGTCATATCAAAAATCTGAACCTGTAGAGTAAGATTTAGTACTGTCTGCTGAAGGTGAGCTATCTCTGAACGTAGCTTAGCTATCTGGGTATATAAGTCAGGTCTTCATAATGCATGATTATTGGAAAGCACAATCGTCCTCAGAGAAGGTGGAGAGGGATTGTATTCTGCTGAAGGCAGTGTATGTGGGTCGTCGATCGTCTCGCCATACCCTTCCAACGCATAATTCCAGTTGGATGGATCGTGCACACTAGTCACAACTAGGTCTGGCAAAGTGAAGTAATGGATCGTCTGGTAATCAATGAAAAGTTTGAAAGCATCGGGCTGAAAGGAAGCTCTCCTCATCAGCCCACGATCCAAACAAAAATCAATATCAAGCGAGGTAGGTCCACAATAAGGGGTCAAATGTAACAACTGATTGGTCAGTCCCAATGCAATGGCTATGTGTGTAATGGTGCCTCCGACATGAATAACTCCTTCGGATGATCTAGCTTGGCCTTCGAAATTGTATAGCAAGAAGTTCCCACATGCTACTAGACGCAACCTGATAGCGCAGAATAGGAAGAATATATCTTCCTCGCTAACATGCATGTCAGAATCTTCCTTTCCAAGGAAGGTGTGAGCCACAGTCATCTGAAAATATCTCATGGCCGAGTTATGAATCACCGGAGACAGCTGAGTCGATGGATCTAGGTTCCCTCCTCCTATGATGTCTTGCCAAAACTGATCAATGTCTCTGCTCATAAAGTAGCCCATCGGAAGGTCAGGAATGGAATCAGGAGTGGTCGAAAATCCAAGTAGGTCTCCGAATCCTTTGTTGGTGAAGGCGTATTCTCTTCCAAAAAGTTTGAACGTAGCCAACCCTTCCTCAGTGACGTATGGCTCGTAGTGGAATGAGCTGAGAAACTCTAATGTTAGGTTCCTGTAAATATGGTGTCGTTCGTCAGCATATTGGCCTCATTGGAGCTTATGACAGAGGAATCGTATGCTAAGCTCGATCCTTAGAGCCCCCATGCAAGCTTGATTCGAATATCGGATCGGTGCCATGGGGCGTTGTCAGAGAATTGAGTACTTCTCTCTTTGTCTGTCGTCTCGGAAGGCGACGGGCATGTCATCGTGCTGCTGCATACTGAAAAATAAGACTCAGAAAACCTGAAAGCATAATTATCATATAAAAGAAAAATAAAATGAAGTAAAAATAAAATAAAAAAGATAAAGGGTAAGGAAATCCATGGGTTGCCTCCCACGCAGCGCTTGTTTAACGTCGTTAGCTTGACGAACAAAACCTATATGTCTGAAGTAGGCAATGGTGGATCAATCAAGGTATGGCTGGAGTAATCGTCGGGAATGACTCCTCCTTCGTAGAGTTTTAATCTTTGCCCGTTCACAACGAATAGACTACATGATTGATTCTGGATCTCGACTACTCCTGATTGTAAAACTTTAGTAACTGTAAAGGGACCTGTACACCTCGAACGGAACTTGCCAGGAAAGAGTCGTAATCTATAGTTAAACAGGAGAACAGGGTCTCCTATATGAAAATCTTTCTTTATGATCTTCTTGTCGTGCCAGGCTTTGGTTCTTTCTTTATAGATAATGGCATTTTCATAGGCAGATTGGCGGAGTTCTTCTAGTTTATGTAAATCAAGGACGCGGTGTTGTCCAGCGGTCAAATAATCAAAGTTTAGGGTTTTTATGGCCCAATAGCCCTTGTGTTCTAATTCAAAGGGGAGATGACAAGATTTTCCATAGACTAGTTGGTAAGGGGTTGTTCCAATCGGGGTTTTGAATGCGGTTCTATAAGCCCATAGCGCATCTTGCAGCTTTTGAGACCAATCTTTTCTAAAATTTGTTTTATTTCCCTATTGGATACTTCTACTTGGCCACTAGTCTGTGGGTGATAAAGTGTCGCTATCCTATGCTTAACTCCATATTTTCTTAAAAATTTTTTGAAGATTCTTGATATGAAATGCGATCCTCTGTCGCTGATAATAAGACGGGGGGTTCCGAATCTAGGGAAAGTATAATTCTTAAATAGCTTAGTGACTACTCGTGTGTCGTTGGTGGGGGAGGATATGGCCTCGATCCATTTAGACACGTAATCGACTGCAACTAAGATATACCTGTTTCCTAAGGAAGACGGAAAGGGTCCCATAAAGTCTATGCCCCAAACATCAAAGAGTTCCACCTATTGAATGTTTCTTAAAGGCATTTTGTCATGTCTCGAGATGTTTCCAGTGCGCTAGCACCGATCACATTTGGTTATATTAGTGTGTATGTCACGCCACATTGGTGGCCAAAAAAGGTATGCTCTAAGAATCTTGGCGTGAGTTTTGGATGTACTAGAGTGTCCTCCATAAGGTGTAGAGTGGCAGTGCTCTATTATCTTTCTTACTTCTTCTTCCGGAACGCAACGAAGGAAAATACCATCCATGACTCTTTTAAAAAGGAGTGGTTCGTCCCAATAGAAGTGTCTTACATCGCTAAAGAACTTCTTTCTCTGCTGGTAATTAAGATCATGGGGTATAATATCGGCAGCTAGGTAATTTATAAAATCTGCGTACCAAGGTACGTTGCTTACTGCTAGATATCTCTCGGGGTTCTTAGAAGGTTCTAGGTTGCTTTCTAAGGCTTCTATCCTAGCGATTAACCTGTCATAGGTAAAATCGTCGTTAATGGGGAGTGGGTCTGGTTTAAGATATTATCGAGCCTAGAAAGGTGGTCGGCAACTACACTTTTCGTGCCTTTCTTGTCTCTAATATCCAGATCAAACTCCTATAACAGTAGGATCCATCGAAGTAACCTAGTTTTGGCATCCTTCTTTCTCAATAAGTAACGGATGACAGCATGATCTGTATAAACTATGATTTTGGCTCTTACCAGATAGGATCGAAACTTATCCATAGCAAAAACTACGGCAAGGAGCTATTTCTCTGTGGTAGCGTAATTAAGCTGAGCAGCATCTAGGTTTCTACTAGCATAGTATATAACATGTAATTTCTTATCTTTTCTTTGTCCTGGAACAGCTCCTACAGCGTAGTGACTAGCGTCACACATGATTTCGAACGGTTGGTCCCAATTTGGAGTTTGAATGATGGGTGCCGAGATCAAGGCTTGTTTTAGAAACTTAAATGCTTCAAGGCATTTTTCGTCAATGCTGAACTCGACATCTTTCATTAGGAGGCTGGTTAAAGGTTTGGTAATTTTAGAGAAGTCTTTAATAAAACATCGATATAAACCAGCGTGTCCAAGAAAGCTTCGGACTTCTCTGACAGTGCTAGGGGGTTTAAGGTTTTCAATCACTTCTATTTTGGCTTTATCTACTTCAATACCTCTCTCGGAGACTATATGTCCTAAAACTATACCTTCGGTGACCATAAAGTGACATTTCTCCCAGTTCAACACTAGGTTGACGTCAACGCATCTTTTCAGGATCTTCTCAAGGTTTGTGAGACAATTGTTGAAATCAAATCCGCATACCGAGAAATAATCCATGAATACTTCCATGATTCCATCAAGGTAATCTGTGAAGATCGCCATCATGCAACATTGGAAACTAGCAGGTTCGTTACAGAGACCGAAAGGCATTCGCCTATAGGCGAAAGTTCCATAAGGGCATGTGAAAGTAGTTTTCTCTTGATCCTCTGGATGCATAGGAATTTGGAAAAATCCAGAATACCCATCCAGGTAGCAAAAATAGGAGTGTCGGGCCAAATGTTCTAGCATTTGGTCTATAAAAGGTAAGGGAAAATGGTCTTTCCTAGTGGCTTTGTTTTATTTCCTATAATTTATACATATACGTCATCCTCCTTCTATCCATTTCGCTACATGTTCACCCTTTTCGTTCTGCACAACCGTGATGCCTCCCTTTTTTAGGTACTACATGCACGGGGCTCACCCACTTACAGTCCGAGATCTGATAAATTATACCTGCTTCTAGTAACTTGAGAACGTCCCTCTTAACAACATCACTCATTATAGGGTTTATTTGTCTCTGGTGTTCTCTAGAGGGTTTTTAGTCTTCCTCGGGTGAGATCTGGTGCATGCACACAGATGGACTTATAGCTTTAAGATTAGAGATGTTATATCCTAAGGCAGAGGGATATTTTCGTAAGACGACTAAGAGTTGGTCTGTCTCTACTTGGTTTAGGGTAGCGCTGACTTATCACTGGATGATTCATTTCTTCGTCCAAGAATTCATATCTTAGGTTCTTGGGTAGTTCTTTAAGTTCTAAAGCGGGTTTTTTTAGACATGGTATAGGATCTGGGGTAAGGGATAAACATTTGTACAGGCTATCATCGATGTAGGGTTCTATAAATCCATCATCTTCCATTATGAGTGTTGAAGGAAGTCTGATGGTTTCTTCTAATTCTAGCTCTCTAACGCATTCATCGATGATGTCTAGGGCATAAGATGCGTCTCCTAATACTGGTGCCATAAGAAACTTCGACAAAATGAATTATATCTTCTCGTCACCTATGTCAAAAGTCAACTTCCCTCTGTTAACATCTATTATGGCTCTAGCGGTTGATAAGAATGGTCTGCCTAGGAGGATAGGAATGTCATCATCTTCTTTAATGTCCATGACGACAAAATCGGTTGGGATGAACAACTGACCGATCCTAACTGGGACATCTCCCAATATGCCAACCGGATATTTAACGGATCTGTCAGCTAACTGAAGTGACATCTTAGTAGGCTGTAATTCTCCTAGTTTTAACCTTTCAAAAACTGCTAGGGGCATAAGGCTTACACTGGCTCTTAAGTCTAGAAAAGCTTTATTGATGACATGACTTCCCAAAATACAAGGTATGGAGAAATTTCCAGAATCTTTCTCTTTCTTGGCAAGTTTATTCTCGGAAATGGAATTTCATTCTAAAGGTTTCAGGTCATCAAGTCTACATTTATTGGTAAGGATGTCTTGGAGGAATTTTTCATATGACGGTATTTGGGTGATGGCTTCTGTGAAAGGAATTTCCACATAAAGTTTCTCTATGACTTTAATAAACTTTTGGTATTGGTTATTGATCTTGGTTTGTTTTAGTCTTTGCAGATAGGGTATGGGAGGTTTATATGGCGGTGGTGGTTCGTTGGTTTTATCCTTATCCTCTTGCTTTTCAGATCCTACTGGTTCCTCTACTTCGCTCGTGGGCACTATGCTTTCCTTAGGAGTCTTGGGTTCGCTTAATGTCGGGTTAACCGGTTCATCGTAAGCGGTCCCACTTCGTAAGGTGATTGCATTAGCTTGCCCTTGATGGTTCTGTTGGGGTTGACCAGGGAACTGTCCTCCAGGTGTAGTCTCAGGAGCTTGTTTTAAAGCTATTTGAGATATCTGGGTTTCAAGCATCTTATTATGGGTGACTATTTGGTCTATTTTGGTTCCTAAACGGTGATCAATTCATTTACATGAATGTTCTGGTTCAGGAATTCCTTGTTTTACTGGGTCTGAGCCGAAATGAAATCTTCCATGATTTTCTCAAGATTCTGATTAGGTTGCACAACTTGCATAGGCGGGTTTTGTCTTTGGGCTTGATAACCGGATGGTCTCGGGGGTGCAGGGTTTTGGATAGGGTTATTGTTTTTGTAGGAAAAGTTTGGGTGATTCTTCCATCTAGGGTTATAGGTATTTAAAAATCGGTTTCCTTGGGCGTAGTTGACTTCTCTTGAGTGAGTTTCGTTCAGCAGATTGCATTATGCCGATTGGTGTCCTTAAGTACCACATAGTTCACACTCATTTGAAACTGCTGCTGCAGCTACTGGTTTTGCATACATATGTTCGACTTTGAGGGCTAAAGCGTCCATCTTGGCTTGCATCATGTCTATAGAACTTATCTCATGTATTCCTCCTTGGGCTTCTTTCTTTTCCATTGTTGCTTGCTCAATCCCCCATTGACAATAGTTTTGGGCCATATTCTCGATGAGAGTGCAAGCTTCAGGGTAAGGTTTATTCATCAGGACGCCACCTGCGGTGGTGTCGATGGTCATCTTTGTGTTATAATGAAGTCCATTATAGAAGGTATGAATGGTTAGCCATGATTCCAGGCCATGGTGAGGACATATTCTGAACAGGTCTTTATATCTTTCCCAAGCTTCGAAGAGAGATTCACCTTAGTTTTGGGTAAATCTGGTTATTTGGTTCCTAAGAACAGCGGTTTTGCTCGGGGGAAAATATCTAGCGAGAAAAACTCTCCTAAGGTCTTCCCAAGTTGTTATAGAATTGGCTGGAAGGGAATCTAACCAAGTGAGGGCTTTGTCTCTAAGGGAAAAAGGGAATAATCTTAACCTAATCACCTCAGGGGTAGCACCATTGGTTTTAAAAGTATTAGCTAGTTGTATAAAAGTTTTTAAATGTTGGTTCAAGTTCTCAGTAGCGAGTCCCACGAACTGGTTTTGTTGTACTAATTGTAATAGGGACGGTTTTAGCTCGAAATTGTGAGCAGGAATATTGGGGTTCACAATACTAGAACTAGGTTCGTCATTAGATGGTTGACCGAAATCCTTAAGGGGTATTTGGTTACGGTCTTCGTCCATTGCTCTCTTAAATCTATGAAATAAGATACATGCGCAAGCGTAACGTTCAGGTTCCTCTAAAGGATCTATAAGAGTACCGGTACTGCGAGTTCTTCGCATTGACCAACGGGAATAGCCTTAGTCTAGAAGGTGCTATAACAGGGTACAAAATTTTGACGTAATTGGTCCCCGGCAACGGCGCCAAAAATTTGATGGGCGATTCGCAAGTGCACGAATATCGTCAAAGTAATACAAAAGATTATCGATCCCACAGAGACCAAACGTCAATCTATCGACTATTATTGTTACGGTATTTATCTAAGGCAAGTCAATTAATGGGTTGGTTGTGCAGAATAAAAGTGTGGAATTAAAACTAATAATAAAGCAATAGGCATAGATGCAATTCATATAGCTATGTAGTATTCCAGATGTGTACATATAGGATTCATTATAAAGCAATGTTTTCAACTCGTGAAAAGAACTAATTTAACAGGAATTGTCGCTTTCGCGTATTCAGAACCAAGTTTATCCCTAATCGATCCCTCTTATTGTCACATATAAGAAGATGCGCATTGCGTTAGGACTAATAAACCTATTTTTAAGAAATATAGTTTCTAGACTTAGTTGAAAAGTATTTTAACTTGGAATTTCTAACAAAAAGAGGTTCTTACGAACCAGACTTCAAATCCATAAACGCGTCTGAAAACAGTTTTAAAATCGGTTTTCTTAAACATTAAAGATTCCTTATTAACTGAGCCAAGCGCTTTCATTTCCTTGGAACAGTCAACACTAACCAAATTTATCTAAGGGTTGGACGACTTTCGATCTTACCCAACAGATTTTAAGTGCAGAAAATAAGTGTTAAAAGTTAAAATAGCCTTTAAGTAATTCTATCGACAATCATTTGGACAACTAACTATAACTATTATCCTCGCATCCTAGACCTTTAAAGTTTAGCCGGACATGGTAAATAAATGTGGGTAAATAAATAAAGTGCGATAAAAGAGGTGCGCTAAATAAGAGGCAGGTAAATAAAGGCGCGACAAATAAAAGGCAGATAAATAAAGGAGACAAACGAAAACTTGCTCAAACGAGAGGCTTTAAAATCTTGTACAACTGGAAGTAAATGCGGAAATAAAATGGCGGCAGGTTTAACATCAACCCAAGTGCTCCAAACTTGATTACAGACTCGATTACACGGTGTAATAACCCCTCGATGTGAGAAGTTTATTACTTTACAGACAAGTGAAATTTATGGCTTGAGTTCTGTTCTCTAAGCTTGGATGGTTTGAAATGAATCAGAACTCTGCTATTTATAGAGGTAGGAAAGTACAGGGAAAGACTAGAATGCTCCCCAACTCCTTTTTGGAGGGAAACTTTCGTGTGAAAGTGGTGCCTGCCATGGTGGAAGCCATGTGTACATTTCCTCAAAAAGTAGGGTTTTAGCTCGTTTTTCTTCATTTCTTCTCGAGTATCCTTGAAAATACAAAAACCTGAAAAAGAAACAAAGTAGAGGCATAATACAAGAAAATGGAAATAAAATACTAGATAACGTGCGCAAAGTCGAGTCAAATAAACAGTATATTTTAGGATATCAGTCACATTTCCTTAACATCCTCTTGAACTCAAAATCCATTATGTTTGATGATTTATGTGATCATTTGAATCATGATGAGCTTGAAAATTTGATTTTTGAACATGATTTGAATTCCTTCCATTACAAGTCATCAAATGAATTGGTTTTTTTTTAATTTTTCACACCACATCATCATCACATATTGGTCTTGCTAGAGATTACCCAAAGTGAACTAACATTAGTACACTTTACATTCCATTTTTCAAATTTCATGCCATAAGAGGTAATGGTTCAAAACTTGGTGTCCACTCATTCTCAATGACCAAAACCATAATGATTAATTTCCACACAC
This sequence comes from Lathyrus sativus, assembly GCA_963859935.3. Taxonomy (NCBI): domain Eukaryota; kingdom Viridiplantae; phylum Streptophyta; class Magnoliopsida; order Fabales; family Fabaceae; genus Lathyrus; species Lathyrus sativus. The sequence continues at coordinate 683,791,007 of OZ012735.1, read as the reverse complement.
CCAAAAGGTTCATTTGCTGACCCAAGAGAGAGGTACAAGAGCTCTAACTCGTGTGTATGCTTAAGGTGAATTTTTTGGCAAATTTTGGAAATCACTTGAATCAGCCATTATGGGCCTGCATGAGTGTCATAAACCCATCATATATAAGTTGAGAAAGAAAACCCTAATGATGAGAATATAGGGAGCTGAGCAGAGAGAAGAGTTTCACTCAAAAATACACCAAACTTTCCCTTTTTCAAATTGGTCATCTCCTTGAGATTTTCTTCAAGCCATTGCTCATTTAATCATCACACTAACACAAGGAAGAGATTGAGAGCATCATAGTGAAGATTGCATCAAGTTTGAAGGGCCAACAGAGCAGCTCCGTTAGGTAATTTTTCACACTTTAAATCTCCCATTCTAGGCACTTAATTAGGCTCATAACTGGTGCATCTGAAGCCCTACATCATGTAGTCCATGTTTGGATCATTTTTATGACTGTTTGCTTGAGTTTCAGTTTGAGCACAAAATCTCCGTGGCCTGTTTTCTCTTAGCTCCAAGACCCTTTTTCAAAGTCTAAGTCTATATTTGAGTTCTACGTGAAATTTGCTTCAAAACCATGCCAAGAGTTTCAATTTTTATCATGATTTTTGATTTGCTCCGGTGAAGCTCGCCTAAGAAGACGACCGGAGCTAGGGCTCCGGCATCCAGGCTTGAGCAGAGGTGGCTGGTGTGTTGGCCTTTGACTTGATCGCATGTCATGTTTGAATCTGATGTGTATTAATGAAACACATCGTTTCATTTGAAAGCTAGTTTCTGATGGTGATGGGCTTAGTGAATTTGATTTCCACACCTCCACTTTTGGAGGCCCAATTGCGCATAACTTGAACCCAGTGCAATCTGTTTTACTCATACACCTCTATTTCCTTGTTTATTTCCTTTTATTTTATATTTCATTTTAATTCATTTTAAAATAGTTTTATATGTCACAAAAATCCCCAAAAATTCTTTTCTGACTTTTCAATGTGTTAAGTTATTTTTCAACATTTTTATTTTATTTTTCTATTATTTTTAATGTTTTTAATTGAATTTATGATTAGAGGTGTTTTGTGGTTTACACCTTTAATTGAACTTGATCATTGACCCTCATTTGAAAACCCCCAAGGACCAAATTTCCTCTCACACTTAGGTGATTGATTGAGGGATATTTGAAGGCTGGTTTGAGGTATTAATGATCATTTTCCATTTGTTTCTCATTGGCTTTTTGTGGACCCTCGATGCTTGCTCGACAAGTTGGACATGTTGCATTGTTTGACCTAGTTGGTGATGTTTTGAATTGACTCTTGCTTTGATTTTTTGCACACTGACTTATGCTTGATTCAAATTGCTTTGGGTATTTTATTTGGAATTTATTGGAGTCTTCTTCTATTTTTGGTGGATATTTCAAATTCAAGATGTTTTGATCATGTGTACACATCCTTTCTTGACCTATTTTTGGGATATGATCATAAGTGATCCCTTGAGCACCTCTTTAAGCCTTGTTAGCTTTTGTTAACATGCTTGAGGTGCTGCCTTGCATGTTTAGAGGTCAATTGCATGTTGTTGCACCCCAAAATTTGCCCAACCTTTTTCTTTAGCTGGCTTGTGTTTCATTTCATTTTTGTTCTAGCATTTGCATTGCATAGCATGTTTCAGTAAATAGGGGATCAAGAGGTTGTGCATAGCAAGAGAAGGTTACCCAAAGTGTTGATCCTAAGAAAGGGGTGTTACTCAAGTTTGGATGGTCATCAGGTCATCTAGAAGTGGTCAATGTTCTTTGAAAGGATTGATGGATGTATGTGGGTCAGCTCCTAACTTGGAGGCCAGTTTAAGATCATCAGACGGTTGTGAATTCATAATTATGGATACGGGATGTTGAGAGATCTCATTGAGTGCTTTGAGAGCCATGTTGGAGCTTATTCAAGTTGTTGTGTGATGTGGAAGAAGCCACAGTCAAGAATGTGCATCTAGGGTTTTCATCTGGTTAATCCTCAGTTAATTGTGAAATTGAAGGAGATTAAGACTCAATTCCAAGTCTCTATGGTCATGGAATGTTGTGTTGGGATGTCTATTATATCATTTCAATATCAATTCACCAAGAATCAAGAGTGTGAGAAGTTACTAAATTAGGGTTCTCAGTGTAAAATCCCCTATTCGTTGCCTAACTTCAAGACCATCTATCTCAAGATACAAGTCCCATCTCAAATTTTGACCAACATGAAACTTGTAGAGCATGTTCTTAGCTTTCTTTTGAGTACTAGAAGTCATTCATCTGATTTCTAGAACTCAAGTTATGATGCTAACAAGTTACAGGTCCTTAGATGAATGTGATTTTGCTCAGCAAAAGTCAACCAACTACCAATCCATTTTTGACCTAGAAGGATGTTTCTCCTCAACTTTTGATGAACATGAAAGTTGTTCTTCATGGTCTTAGATTTCCAAAGAGTACTAGAAGTCCTTCATCCGATTTGTAGAACTCAAGTTATGAGCTTTGCAAGTCAGGGGTATTTTGGGAAAGTGAGATTGTAGGTCATAAAATTATAGATCATTTTCACTAACTTGCACACTTCAAATGGAGATCTTTCCAACATGAAACTTGCTCCAAATAGGGCCATTTGCATTACCAAATCATCTCTTGTCATGGTAGGAGCTTGGATTGAAGAATTCCTAAAGTGATTTTCATGAAAAAAGGCCTTAAAATGAGAAAATTGGAATTAATTCATTTGGAACTATTTCAAGGCAAGTTTATGCATATTTTGAGTGCAAATGATATTATAAACACAATGCCAATGTTAGATTTACAATTTGAGTTCATTTGGATGGTCATTTCTATGGTTTCTTCACCATGAAGTAACAAGATCAATATCAACCATTAAGATCAAACAAGGACTGAATCACAGCCATTCACACTCCTAACATTATTAGCAAGCAAAGTGAATCATTTTGGAGGAAAGTTGAACCCATTTTCGTGTAGTTTTACAAAGCAAAAAGTGAGGAAAAGTTGGATTTCCAATTGGGTTTTACAAGCTGCCATTGGGCTTTATTTCTATCACAATCCATCACATATAAGATTTTGATCATGAACAAATCATCAGAACAGTTCTAGGAGGGAGAATTGGCTGAAGAGCATTTGAAAAAAGTGGAGAAAATTGAAATACAATTTTGGAGAATTATCAAGATTCAAGGCAAATCAAGCTTGCAAACATCTCTAGGAAGGATCAAGGATAGTTTCTGGATCAAATTCAACGAGTTTCATCAAGGATTGAAGGCTCAGTGGAAGTTCTCCACTAGGTATCTTCAAATCAACTTTTCTCTCTGATTATGCCATGATTCTTTGCCATTTTTGTATATTTGAGACCTAGGAAACATGTAGATCATTAATAACTAAAACGAACTGGCATTTGTGATGGTTGATGTTGTGAGCTGCAAACTGTTGTGACTTGATTTGATCTGTTCTTGAGGCTCCGTGCTTAGTTTTTGGTTGATTCATGCTCCACATAACATATAGGTGATTTCTGGATGCTTTTGATTGATGTTTGTGAACTTTTGAAATTTGATTTCAAAGCTTGTTGTTCACGATTTGCTCTATTCTTGAGGTTTCATGCCTAATTGATGTTGGATTCGTGATGTACGTTTCATGTAGATGAAAATTGACTATAATTTTGTTGAATTTGGTTACATTTTGGTACCTGCGTGTTTTCCGTTACTGTACACGGTGGGAGATGGCCGAGGAAGATGACAGAATAGTGTTTTCCGGCCATCTGAGTTCCCTCTCATTTTCAAACGAGGAAGATGATGTCGTGGCTTGCTGTGAAGCGCATGATTTGTTTACTTTTGGTTTCAATGTCCTTGATTAAGACACACCGTGTGTCTTGTTTGACTGCGCACATGAGATCACGTTCAAATTTCATTTAATGAGTTGGCATGCTCAGATCCACTTGATTGGCTTACCATTTGATCCAACTGCCTAGCTTGTTTTCCACCGTATGCTTATGTTGACCACTTCACACACAATCACCAGATTTTATTCTGTTTTTGTCTTATTCGCCCATGGACCTGGGCTTTGCTTGCTGGTGACACCCCCCTTTTGGGCCCATCCTTGTTTTGAACGTGATTTTTCTGCTATCCACACTGTTGCTTTGTTATTTTAATTTCTTTTTTCATTTTTATTTTGTTTTGCTTTCTGTTTGAATTTAATTCTTTTAAAATAGTTCCAATGTTCCTAAAATTACACAAAAATATTTTTTAGAGACTTTGAGATGTCCTTTATTTTTAGGATATTTTTATTTTATTTTTTGATTTTATTTTCAATTAAAAAAGGATTGGACATTGGAATTGTTTTAAATAGATTAAATTGTGACATTGTTTGTTCTTTGAATTGTTTCTCTCATTTCCCTTTGATCCAATGAATGAAAACTGATCCTCATGTCCATGATGAGTTAATCAATTTTCGAGGACCATTTTTCCCCTGGTTGGTTGACTTTAGGGTTGACTTTTGGTACTTTTCTTTTGACTCTCGATTCTCCCATTTCAAAGTGGTACATCTTGAATATCTTTTTCCTTTGATGGTTCTTTGAGAGGATATTTGTATTGAGCTTTTGGCCTCTGGTTGCCAACATGTTTGTGCATCTCTTGTATTTTATTTGTCAATTTTTGAACCATTTTCCTAATTTTTAGGTAACTTGCAAGTCAAGTTACCTCCAAGGAAGATTCATACAAGTGCATGACCTAGTTTGAATTGGAAATGACCTTTGTGGATCCATTGATCTCTCAACTCTTATTGTTTCACATATTAGACATGTTGAGCTTGCTGTATGTTCATTTTTAGGTCAAAATTATGTTCATTGCTTGTTCATTTGTGTGTTTCTTTTGTTGCTTCTATTTAGGGTTTCCATATCTGACATGTTTGCTTTGTTTGTGTGATTTCTCCCTTTGTGTGATTGCCTCTTGTGCATTTCTTCTTCTTCTTTCTTCTTTGCATTTCTCATATGCATTCTTAGTTGAGATGAGCTTGTGGAGGCTACTGCCCCACACTATTTTCCTCCCACTTTCATTCTACTTGTGCATTCAATGTGTGCATTCTTTCATTTGCATGTTTCTTTTGTTGTTTCAGACATTAGGGTTATAAACATGCATGATAACATTAGGTAGCTCCCTTTAAAACTCAACTTTAAGTCCACTTTGCATGACAACTTTAGGTTTGTGTTAGTCCCCCTTTAGTTTGTCCCTTCTCTTCTCATCTTCATACAATCTTAATACACTTAATAAAGTTAATAGATGTTGTGCCATGAGCCTTATACTTGGGAAATGGTGATTGAGTGGCCACCTCTCAATTACCTAGAGTGTTTAGTATACGTCCTTAGGACGATATGCGACGCATTCGATCCTAGGTTTTAGACTTTAGTACAACATACATTATAAACACTCAAATTCAAAACACTTCTTCTCTAAAAAACACAAAAACACTTCAAACCTTTTTCATCCTTCGGGATTTTAATCAGGAAAATCTTTTCATAAAAAGAGTGTCGTTAACTCTTAGTTCTACCACAAACGGTAACGCCTAAGTCTCCAATGGTCGAACTGCATACACCAACTGCTAGAACTACTTGTTAACCCTACTCGGGCCTAAAAAACTTTTGAACCAACCTGTGGTCCTTTTAGCCCGAACTACGTTTGCTCTGATCTTTCATACCAGATGAAAGTACGTAGGCACAAGACGCGATGTCTTGGCGAGCAACCTTCCCCTCCTTTCACCCGTAGTTAGCCGAACTACGTTGACTCTGATTTCTCGTTCCAGACGGGAATACGTAGGCCCAGAGCAGTGATGCTTTGTCGAGTCCTCCTTTCTTTTTTTTCTTTTGTCCCTGAGACCTTTAGCTAGATAGTTTCAAAACACCCTTTTAGATAGCCAACAATGCATGGATCCCGTCGAATACGACGGACGTGAGGGATGCTAATACCTTCCCCTTGCGTAACCGACTCGCGAATCCAGACATGGTTGCGATGACCTTGTCTTTCCCTTTTTCGTTAGGTTTTTCTGATCGTTTTCTTTCCCTCTCAACGAAAGTGGCGACTCTTCTGTTTTTCCGCCAGTTGTTTTTCGCAGTAGCGACACATGTGTACCTTGTGCCACAAGTTATGTTTTGATATTGTCTTTCCACTTGTTTGAAGTGTGAGATGTTTAGATGGACTTTGGTCCTCTAATTGAACTTGATCATTCTTCTGCTTGCCTTCCATTTTGATCTTGAATTGTAGGTATACCATTTGTGTTTCACTTCTGCCCTTAGTGGTGTTGATGTTTATTCATGATGCTTTGGTGATGTGGTTTCACTTTGAAGTTTTGCCATGAACACTTGCACTCCTTTTGCATTGTTGTGTTGCATTTCTTTACATGGCCTTTAAGTAAGTGTTTGGTTGAGTTGATTAAGATGTGGTGGCTGCTCCACACTCTTTCCTCCCTCACTTCTTTGGTTATGCATCCTTTGTGTGCTCTTTGTGTAGCACCTTTTCTTCTTTATGATTGATGGTACTTGGTTGTAGGAGTTTACTTCTCCCATTTCATCTCATATTCTTTTGACTTGTTTAAGTCTTCCATCTTTGTGACTTGTGTTGGTCTTGTTGCACCTTTTCATGTTTGCATTTGTGTTTGCATTTCATATCTCTTTTCACCTTTCAAGACTTACTTAAGTCTTTCATTGCATTTTCATTTGTGAATGATTATATTTGGTGTTTACTTGTGCTTTTTTCCATGATCCCTTAGGATTCCCAGTCCATCTGTTTAAGATGGGAGTAGGAGAGACATTAGGCTTTCAATCCTTTGCATGATAACATTAGGTAGTTCCCTTTTTAATCGCAACTTTAGGACCATCTTGCATAACAACGTAGGATTTATCAGTTCCATTTAGAGTCTTGTGTCTTCTCTTCTCGTCTCAGAATCTTCTTAAGACACTTAATAAAGGATAACAAGTGTTGTACGCTACGAGCCTTAAGTACGTGAGGAATGATAAGTGGGGGGAGGGGGCTCTTCTCACATTATCTAGAGTGTTTAGCGTATGCCCTTTGGGCGATATGTGACGCATTCGCTCTTATGTCATAGTCTTTAGTGCAACATGAGTTACAAACTAACTCAATTCACTTCTTCTAAAAAAACAAACAAAATTCAAACCTTTTCATCCTTCGAGATTGTTTCAAACCTAATTTTTAGAAAGAGTATGTTACATTTCCGTTCTACTGCAAACATGAATTGTCCATAACTACTGGAATTGAAACGTAACATTACTCATAAAAAACACTTGAACCAACCAGTGGTTTAGGTTTCCCGAACTACGTTTGCTCTGATTTCTCATACCAGATGAGGATACGTAGGCACAAGACGACAATGTCTTGGCGAGCAACCTTCCCCCCTTCACCCGTAGTTTCCCGAACTACGTTGACTCTGACTTTCCCATTGCACGAGGGAATACATAGGCATAGGGCGGTGATATCCTATCGAGTCTCTTCTTTCTCTTCACCCCTGTTTAGCAGTAGCTTTTAGATAGTTTCCACCCATAGATTAGACAACAAGCATGGATCCAGTTGAGTACAACAGACGTGAGGGGTGCTCATACATTCCCCTTACGTAAACGACTCCCGAACCCTGATTTGGTTGAGATTACCTTGTCTTTCCCTTTCTCTTAGGTTTTCTTCGATTGTTTCCTTTCCCTATCTCTGGGATAAATAACGTTCGGTGGTGACTCTTCTGTCTGTTTGTCGGCTTCCCTTTTTCGTAGTATGTGATAGTTGGCGACTCTGCTAGGGACTCTGGTTCCCTGTGCGAGTCAATCCTAGCGCTTGTTTATTTATGTTTATGGGTGTGTATATTTGTGTGCATATGTGTTGTATCTCTACAATATTGCATTAGCATTTTATTTCCCACACTTTGTTATTGTTATTATATGTTGTTGTGTTGTTGGGTGGGTGTTCCATTGAGAGATAAGTCCAATACCCAGGCTTGAGTATATACATAGCATTACTGTGATGAACGTATCATTGTTTCTTGAGAGTCTGTGACATTGACAACCACATAGGATGCCGAACCTTATCAGAGATTAGGTCCATACTTGTGAGTGGGAGGGTTATGCAGGAAAATTAACCTCCAACCAACTCGGATTTCGCGTCAGTGCAGACCTTTGATCTTTGATACTGTGGGTTCCTATTGCTTCGGTATTCTGATGTTCTGTATTTTCTCACTGAGGCGGAATTGTGGTTCATCTCAGTCAGCAGCACAGCAGTCTTGATCCCCTGTTTGCATCTGCATTTTCATTTGCATTTTAACATTTGTATGCATTTATGATTTCAGGTGTTCATTTTCCCTTTGATTCTAGTAATCTGATCCACCATCAGCATGGAACCTAGTTTGAAGAGGATTGTCGTCTACAAGTTCCCGGCGTCGGAGATAGGGCCTTTGCTTAGTCTCACTTCTGTAGCTGATCATGGTGTTATGGAAGACTTCAGGAAGGATTATGGGAAGATTCAGAGCTATGTCTGCAAAATATCAAGATATGAGTTAGGAGGTATCCATACCCTGCTGTAGTTTTATGATCCTCAGTTGCGTTGCTTGACCTTCCCTAGTTATTTCTTGATGCCAACTTTGGAAGAGTTTGCTCTGTTGACAGGAGTTCCGGTCCAGGAGTAGATGCCTTTCTTCCACTCTGAAGCAGAACCTGACTTGACGAAGCTGACTAATGCTCTTCATCTGGGTATCTCTGAGTTAGATGGTAAGATGATGTGGAGAAATAAAGTCCTTGGTTTTCCACTGTCATTCTTGGTGAGTAGAACCCAACACTTTGCTAAAGAGGGTTGTTGGGTGGTTTTCAATGCAATTTTGGCGCTCTACATTTATGGCATAGTGTTGTTACCTAATATCCCAGACTTTGTTGATTTGGACGCCTTCCATATTTTCGCTTCCCGAAATCCTGTGCCTGCTCTCTTGGGGGATGTATAACATTCTGTGCACTACAAGAATGAGAACAAAAAAAGGAAGAATGTCTCTTATTGTGCGCCACTTCTCTACAGATGGTTTGTGGATCATCTTCCTAAGGTTGGACCTTTTGTTGACACCTCAGACACAGTTGATTGGTCGAGGAGAATCATGGGTTTGACATCGGAGAATATTGTTTGGTTCAATAGAGACCTGCTTGGCAAGGAGATTATCTACAGTTGTGGGAACTTTCCCAATGTCCCTTTGATAGGAAGGAAGGGTGGCATCAACTACAACCCTGCTCTTGCAACCAGGCAATTTGGATACACTTTGAAAGGACCCATGAGGGAGGAGGAAATACAGGAATCTCTGTATTTCACAGGATCAGTTGACAGTGAGACTTTGGCCAGATTGGAAAAAGCTTGAGGAAGAATCCACCAGAGAGGAAAATCTTCTTTGGGTAAAGGTGACTATAGAGCCTATGGACTATATGTTGAGTGGATTCAGGAGAGGATTGAAAGGGTAATGTTACCATTCCCAGTCAGAGAGCCTTTATATCCTTTGGTAGCTGAAGAACCAACAACAGTTGATATACAGAAGTATAATAAGTTATGGGCTGAGAAATAAGAGTTACGCAAAGTGAATGAAGAGCTGGAAAAGGAGGTTATTTAGCTGAGAAGCGAAAAGAATGAAGCAGCCTATTTGTCCGAGGTGAAGACTGAAATCTTGAACAAGATGGGGAGAGTACTGACTGAAGAGATTTGTGCCCGAGAACAAGTAGGTCAAGGTCTGAAGAATGCTAGCAATATCCTCAAGGACAAGAAGAAAAAGTTGGAAAGAGCGCGCTTGGAGATATCCAAATTCAACAATTAGTGGAATGATGCTCTAATTTCCAATAGGGGAAGAGAGGATGAGCTTCATCAGCAGATTGACAAGTTGAAGACTCAGCTCAAGATTAAAGATGAAAAAGCTTCAAGGGAATCATCTCATCAGTATGAAGTGAATCGCAAGCTACGAGAAGCTCTGGCAACATTGGAAGAATACAAGATAAGAGCATAACTGAAGAACCAAGACTCAAAGACACTTTCGGAGAAGGTGCTTGGGAGGATTATGATCAGGACTTGAAAGAGGTTATCAGCATAAGGGAGTTGCTCATTCAGACGTTTTTTGCAAGGCCTGAGCATCCGGATACAAAGGCGATGTTAGAGGAGTTTCAGACTCGCTACCGTGGCTGAAGGGAGAGTTACTTGATGCAGTTTTCTCTTTGTTCTTCTACTCTTTTGTTGTAGTTATCTTATATTCAGACCATCACCAGGCTTGTTGTATGAGGTCATATTGATCATCTTATTGTATTCCTGAATGCTATGTACGCTGACTTTTGCTCTCACTTTCTTTATGGGAAGGATTTGGTGGCTTCATCTGTGGCTTCGTCTATTTCTTGTTCATGTGTGGAACTAGAATCAAGGGGAGAATTTCCCTGAATCATAATTGCATGCTTGCATTTTGCATTATCACTATCATGTTGAACCGCAGGTGTTCTTGGGCCCGTTAACCTTATCTCTGTGTGGTTTTCTTCCAGCAGTTTTTAGAATATTGGACCAGACGCTTCACAGATACTCGACCAGAGGGAATCAGCAACGAGCTATGGATCAGATACATCTAGAGTTGCAGGAGTTCAGGGATCGTATGGCTCAGCTCTTGGATCTCATGCAAAGGGTTGCAATGGTCAAGAGCATCTCAGAACAATACTCCAGCCTATAATTACAAGGGTGGATGGTAGTGGGGTCTTGCATAGAGGGACCACTGCTATTCCTCCCCCGGCTAATGGTAACACTCCTCAGGCTAATGCTATTCCTACTGTTGTTATCCCTCCGGGCGGAGGTCACCAACCGGGAGTTCATATACCAGGTGCAACGAGCGTTGCACATGGGGCAGCGGGTCCTCAGTGGGAGGAGGATGAACAGGATGATGTTTTCTCGATGGGAGACTTGGGCGTAGGCCTTCAAACTGATGCAGATAAAAGCTTTAAAATGATTGAGGAAAAGATGAGGAATCTTGAAAATCAGAACTCTTTAGGGCTTGACATGTCCAACTTGGGGTTGATTCCAGGGGTGAAGATTCCGCCCAAGTTCAAGGTTCCATACTTTGATAAGTACAAAGGGGCAACCTGTCCCAGAGTACATCTCAGATCATATTATCGGAAAATGTCTGCCTACTCGGATGATGAGAAGTTACTGATGCACTTTTTCTAAGATAGCTTGTCAGGACCTTCACTAGAATGGTACATGGTCCTAGAGGGGACTCATATTAGAAGTTAGAGGGATCTTGGAGAAGCTTTCGTCCGTCATTAACAATATAATAGTGACCTGGTGCCGAACCGAGTTCAGTTGCAGAATTTGTCTCAGTGGAACAATGAGGGGTTTAAAGAGTATGCCCAAAGGTGGCGTGAACTAGCGGCCAGAGTTCAGCCTCCGATGGTGGAGAGGGATTTGATTGATATGTTCATGGCAACATTGCTAGGAATTTATTATGAGAAGTTGATTGGAAATATGTCTGGTAGTTTTTATGATTTGATTATAACCGGTGAGAGGGTAGAGAACAGAATCAAGTTGGGTAAGATTTAGAGCGGAGAAGGATCCACATCGGATGGAGGAAGGAAGACGTTCGGTAATTCTAAGAAAAGATAAGGTGATACAAATTCATTTATAGGCTATAGAAACAGGAACAGAAATAGAGCTCAGCATCAACAGCAATTTCAGTCTCAACAACAGCCACAGGTTGCCAGCATAACCATTCCAGCGGCACTTCAACAACAACAAAATTATACACCGCGTCGGTTTTAGGACCGAGGAAGAATAGTTAATAGGCAGTTTGATACAGCGGCACTTCTACAACATTTGCTTCAACTACATCTTATCCAAAAGAGAATGTTGGCACCTCTTACAGGTGCGCCACCTCCAGGCTATGATGCCAATGCCAGGTGCGACTTTCATTCGGGCGCTCCAGGCCACAACATAGACAATTGTAAGGCTTTTAAGCACAAGGTACAAGACCTTCTTGATGCCAAAGAAATTAAATTTACCAATGAGACTCCAAATGTGGTTCAAAACCCAATGCCAAATCATGGGGCAGCCGGAGTTAATGTCATTGTTAAGGGTTAGAAGTTGAATCTGGTAACTAACGTCGCATAGTTGAAGACGCCGTTAAGTTTTGTAAAAAGCAGACTGTTGAAAAGAGGTGTGTTTCCTGGTTGTGGGGAAGGTTGTGAAGGATGTGTCATGCATCCGGAAGGTTGTGTTGATCTAAGAAACCACATTCAAGGCTTGATGAATGAGGCTATTTTGCAGTTTGATAGAACAGAAGGAGAGGAAGATGTGAAAGAGATTAACAGTGGGCGGGATGAAATAGCCACGATTTCAATCTCATACAGAACAATAAATATTTCAGTGCCTCCAAGGCCAGCACCAGTGATCATCACTAAAGCCGGACCAATACCTTATAAAATTACCAAGGCCATCCCTTAGAATTATGGAGCAGAGGTATTTTGTAATGGAAAAAAGCAAGAATTGGTGGGCGTGTCATCCGGAAGTTTGTCTGTGGATAATATTATTGGGGTCGGAAGTTTAACCAGAAGTGGTAGAGTGTTCTCCCCTCCAAAGGTTAATATGGAAAGGACTAATAAGGGAAAGGGTAAGGCTGTAGTGGAAGAGAGTTCGCAACAAAGAGAGCAAGACTCTTTAATCATAGATGCAGAGGAATTTATGCGACTTATCCGTAAGAGTGACTATAAAATTATGGATCATCTACAACAAACTCCCTCGAAGATCTCGATTTTATCTTTGTTGTTGTGCTCAGAGGCACACAAGAACGCATTGTTGAGAATTCTGAACACAGCCTACGTGCCGCAGGAAATTTCTGTAAATCAGCTTGAAGGGTTGTAGCCCGTCTTAATGCCGGCAATGGCTTGGGATTCACAAATCTAGATTTGACTCCCGCGGGAAGAAATCATAACCATGCCCTGCACATCTCCATTAAGTGTAGGGGGGCTGTTCTGTCGCACGTATTGGTTGATACTGGGTCATCACTTAATGCATCGCCCAAGAAAGCTTTGATGAAATTGGATACCCAAGGTGTGATTTGCACTCCCAGCGATCTGGTAGTGAGAGCCTTTGATGGGACGAGAAGATCGGTGTTCGGTGAAGTTACTCTCCCTATTCAAGTGGGTCTAGAAATTTTTAATGTTGTTTTCTACATTATGGACATTCAGCCAACGTACAGTTGTTTACTTGGTCGACCATGGATTCATTCTGCAGGAGCAGTTACTTCAACCTTGCATCAGAAGCTGAAGTACATGGTTGAAGGAAGAATTGTCACGGTGTACGGTGAAGAGGATATTATGGTGAGTCACATGTCATCCTTTAAATATGTAGAGGTGGATGGAGAGATCCACGAAACCCTGTGTCAAGCGTTGAAAGCTGTTCAGATTAAGGAAAAGCCTCCTGTTGAAGACAGAACTCCGAAAATTTCAATGTCTTCTTTCAGAAAAGCCCATGTGGTGGTAGAGTCTGGTTCGTCCCAAAGGTGGGGTCAAGTTCTCGGCATTCCTAATAAGCAAGACAAATTTGGTCTAGGATACAGCCCATCTTCCTCCTCGCAGAGTACTCTAAGGTACAGAGGGCCAGTGCAGTTCACTAGCGGTGGGGTCATTTTTGACAGGATCAATGTTGTGGGAGATGACGAAGGAGACAGCAATTGTGATATGGACGCTTGGATTCAGCCGTGTGTTCCTGGTTAAAGCTTGTGTAGTTGGACCGTCGAGGAAGTCGTTTAAGTTACCTTTGAAGAGTAATTTGTTTGTTTTTATTATGTGTGGCCCTGTGTTCTACTCGAGACGTAGTGGTTTTCCTTTGTAGGGCCCTTATTTGTTTATGTTTGAACTCTGTTTTTATCATTAATGAAAGGCGTTTTGTTTGCATTCAAATGTTTTGATCCCTGTTTTTCTTCTTTTGTTTTTGACAATAAAATGGAAATGTGTTTGTTTGCATATCATTTTAAGCATAAACATCAATCATGCAGGTTGCACATCTCAGATGCCACCGATTCAGATTCGACTGTGACTCGGTATGATTTTGACAGTCCCATTTTTCAAGCTGAAGAAGAGATTGATGAAGAAGACGACCTGCCTGAAGAGCTTGCCAGACTGTTGAGACAAGAAGAGAAGGTCATTCTGCCTCACCAAAAATAAATTGAAGTTGTCAATCTGGGCACCAAAGAGGACAGAAAAAAGGTCAGAATTGGGGCTGCTTTAGAAGACGATATCAAGAGAAGACTGGTAGAAATGCTCTGGGAGTATAGAGACGTCTTCGCTTGGTCGTACGAGGATATGCCAGGTTTGGATACAAATATAGTGGTGCATCGTTTACCTTTTCAAGAAGAGTGTTCGCCAGTCAAATAGAAGCTGAGAAGAACCAGACCGGACATGGCAGTTATGATTAAGGAAGAGGTCCAAAAGCAATTGGACGCCGATTCTCTTGCTGTTACAAACTATCCTCCGTGGGTCGCTAACATTATGCCTGTACTTAAGAAGGATGGAAAGGTCAGTATGTGTGTTGATTACAGAGATCTGAACAGAGCAAGCCCAAAAGATGATTTCCCGCTCCCCCACATTGATGTGTTAGTTGATAATACTGCTCAGCATTTTGTGTTTTCCTTCATGGATGGCTTCTCTAGGTACAACCAAATCAAGATGGCCCCAGAAGACATGGAGAAGACTACCTTTATCATGTTGTGGGGGACTTTTTGCTATAAAGTTATGCCTTTTGGATTGAAAAATGCAGGGGCAACTTATCAGCGGGCGATGGTGACTCTCTTTCATGATATGATTCATCATGAGATCGAGGTTTATGTGGATGACAAGATCGCAAAGTCACAGACGGAGGAAGAACATCTGGTTAATCTTTTGAAGTTGTTTGAAAGGTTGAGGAAATTCAGATTGAGGTTGAATCTGAATAAGTGAACCTTCGGGGTAAGGTCAGGAAAGCTATTGGGGTTTATCATCAGTGAAAGAGGAATCGAGGTAGATCCTACAAAGATAAAAGCAATACAAGAAATGCCAGCGCCAAAAACAGAGAAAGAGGTTCGTGGTTTTCTAGGGAGATTGAACTATATTGCAAGGTTCATATCTCACCTTACAGCCACCTGTGAACCAATATTCAAATTGTTGAAGAAAGACCAGGCAGTTGTTTGGAATGAAAATTGTCAAAGGGCATTTGAAAGGACAAAAGAGTATTTGCAGGAACCTCCGATACTGATGCCTCCAGTGGCAGGGAGACCTTTGATCATGTACTTGACGGTTCTTGAGAACTAAATGGGTTGTGTACTCAGTTAACACGATGAGACGGGTAGAAAAGAGAATGTTATCTATTACTTGAGTAAGAAGTTCACAGAATGTGAGTCCAGATACTCAATGCTAGAGAAAACATGTTGCACGCTTGCTTGGGCAGCCAAACGCCTGAGGCAGTACATGTTGAATCACAACCATGTTAATTTCGAAGATGGATCCAATCAAGTACGTGTTTGAAAAGCAGGCACTTTCGGGAAGAATTGCAAGGTGCCAGATGGTTATGACAGAATACGATATTCAGTATGTTTCCCAAAACGCCATTAAGGGAAGTGTTTTGTCAGAATATCTCGCAGAGCAGCCGATTGAAGATTGTCAACCGATGAAGTTTAAGTTTCCTGAAGAGGACATAATGTTTCTGAAGATGAAATATTGTGATGAGCCACTACCTGACAAAGGTCCCGAAATAGTCTCCCAATGGAAGATGGTTTTCGACGGTGCTGTTAAATCATACGGCAATGGAATTGGGGCAATCATTACAAGGCCTCACGATTCCCACATACCGTTTACTGCCCGGTTAACGTTTGTCTGCACCAATAACGAAGCTGAGTATGAAGCGTGCATCATGGGTATTGAAGAAGCCATTGATTTAAGAATTAAGAACCTTGATATATATGGTGATTCAGCTTTAGTTGTCAACCAGATTAAAGGAGAGTGAGAAACTCGTCAGCCAAATCTGATACCTTACATGAATTATGCAAGGAGATTGCTTCCTTTCTTTGATAGAGTGGAGTTTCATCACGTGCCGAGGGCGAGAACCAGATGGGAAATACTTTGGAAACCTTATCATTGATGTATAAAGTGAACTATTGGAATGAAGCTCCAATGATCACCATCATGCGCCTCGACAGGTCGGTATTCATATTCGCAGTAGAGGAAGCATCGGATGGGAAACCTTGGTATTTTGATATCAAAAAATTTCTCAAGAATCAAGAGTATCCGTCTGGAGCATCGAGTTGGGATAAGAAGACTCTGAGAAGGTTGGCGGGAAATTTCTACTTGAACAAGGAAGGTGTGTTATACTGAAGAAACTTCGACTTGGTATTGTTATGGTGTGTGGACGAAAATGAAGCAAGCTTGCTAATGGAAGAAGTCCACGAAGGTTCCTTCGGAACACATGCTGGCGGACATGCCATGTCTAAGAAATTGTTGAGAGCATGTTACTACTGGATGACTATGGAATCTGATTATTTCAAGTACGCCAGAAAGTGCCATAAATACCAGATTTATGTTGATAAAATGCATGTGCCGCCAGTCCTCTGAATGTCTCTGCATCTCCTTGGCCCTTTGCTATGTGGGGCATTGATATAATTGGTAAGATTGATCTGAGCGCCTCCAATGGGCATCGCTTTATCTTGGTGGCAATCGATTATTTCACCAAGTGGGTAGAAGCGGCTTCTTTTGCCAACGTAACCAGACAGGTAGTGGCTCGCTTTATCAAGAAGGACATCATTTTTCGTTATGGAGTGCCCGAACGAATCATTACTAACAATGGTTCGAATTTGAACAACAAGATGATGAAGGAAGTGTGCCAGAGTTTCAAGATTGAACACCACAACTCTTCTCCATGCCGCCTGAAAATGAATGGTGCTGTCGAGGCAGCCAATAAGAACATCAAGAAGATTGTACAGAAGATGGTGGTAACTTACAAGTATTGGCACGAGATGTTTCCCTTTTCTTTACATGGATATCGTACTTCGGTGCGTACATCGACTAGGGCAACTCCTTTCTCGTTGGTATATGGTATGGAAGTTGTCCTACCATTAGAAGTCGAGATTCCTTCCCTGAGGGTGTTGGTTGATGTGAAACTGGATGAGGCAGAATGGGTGAAGGCTAGGTTGAATCAACTTAGTCAGATTGATGAGAAGAGATTGGCAGCTATTGCTCATGGCCGGCTATATCAGAGCAGAATGAAGAAGGCTTTCAATCAGAAGGTACGCCCTCGAAGTTTTCAGGCAGGTGATTTAGTGCTGAAGAGCATTCTCCTTTCGCAAACAAATAGGGGCAAATGGACTCCCAACTATGAAGGTCCATATGTGGTAAGGAAAGTCTTCTCCGGAGGAGCCTTATTACTCTCAACTATGGACGGTGAAGATTTTATATCCCCTGTGAATGCAGACGCAGTCAGAAAATACTTTGCTTAAAATAGACCCGCTGGAAAGAAAAAAAGAAAATCCAGGCAAAAATGGGGCATCCCGGCGAACCATAAAAAGAATGGGTTCGGGCAAAAATTAGGGATAAAAAGGAAAAATATGTAAACCCGCAAAGTTGAAAACCTGAAAAGGTGACTTTGGCAAAAATGGGTATCCAGGTGAATTGAAACCCCGCAAGGGCGATTCAGGAAAAAGTTAGGGATTGAAAAGCAAATGAATGTGGTCTGTGTCCGACCCCTGAGCACAGTTGGATCCTGGGAGGACCCGAGGGTTGATCAGTTAGCCTCTTCAGAAAGTGAAGCATTGGTGAAGCATCAAAGTCATTCGAGTCATATTCGAATCAAAACATGATGGTTGTCTATACAACATTGTTGGCATTTGTATATCTTTTGCATTTATGTACTTTTGCGCAACTTTCTCTTTTCAGGAGTTGCATCTGATGTAAATTTGCCTATTTACAGGCCATTTTCAATCAATGAGTATATTTTCCACAAAAAGATTTTTATTCCTGTTGTTGCTTTTTACTGTTTTGTTTGCAAAAGACGCCTGATGTTTTGATAAAAAATTGCATACATAAACTTGTGGGGCTTTTCTAATTATGATTGAAACATTTATTTGTCTGGATGATGTCATGGACGATGACCGAAATAGCCTTTATTGCATACAGGACACATTGTTTGTTTGTCATTTGCAGGGCTCTTACAGTTAAGAATTATTTCAGAAGGGTATCCTTGACAGAGATATGTCTCTATCCCCAAAAGGTGAAGATGTCAGATCGGAAGTATCCCGCCAGCGATAGAGTGTACTTATCCCCAGCAGGCTGAGATTGAGGTTATCCCCAGCAGGTTGAGATCAAATTTCCCCGGTAGCGGTGCGTCTATCCTTTAGCAAGTGGATCTGGGATTATTCCCCCAACGGTGGGACAAGTTCAGTGCTGTTTCCCCATAGAGTCTAAGTCATGGACTCAATTTCCCAAGCAGAGGTCGATGTTGGTTCCCTCGTTGAGTCTTATTCTCATTTCCCCAGGAAGAGGTTGATGTTGATTCCCTCGATGAGTATTCTCTAGTGAAGTCGTTCTCCGTAGCAGAATCCAGTGGTTATTGGTGTTCTTCATAGCGACATGTCGGGATGATTTCCCATTGTTTGTTTTTCTCAATCCTCAGCAGAGCGGATTTTATCCCCGATAGAGTGGATTTTATTCCCCGCAGATTAGGATTGTACCCAGAAGAGTGTTATTCTGGAAGGCCGTTCGGGGCATTTTCCGCAGCAAAATTTAGTGGATATTGGTATTCTGCAGAGCAAGAGTTTTTGGGATAGTTTCCCAACTATCTTATTCCTAATTCCCAGCAGATTGGAATTCTTCCCAGTAGAGTGGAGCTATCCCTGGCAGATCAGTATTTTCCCCAGGAGAGTTTTTCTAGAAGACCATCTAGGGTGTTTTCCTCAGTAGAGTGGGTTTGTTCCCCTAGAAGAGTTCATTTCCAGGAGGTCGTCCAGGGCGTTCCTCAGCACGAGTTTGCTTGCCGTTTATTTCGGCACCCTTTTGGCGGAGGTGTTCCTTTGAATTTGCATTTTTGCATAGCATCCTCCCAAACGCGTAGCATTTCCATTTTGTATGGAGCATTACGCCATATTCAAACATATGCATTCGAAGCATAAGCCAGGTTGTTACTTCTTGTTGCCAGATATTTCTCCAACAGATAATGGTGTATATCTTGAGCCTGTGTGGTATCCAAACCCCCAGCAAAGAATCCTTGATAGGTGTGTTCATCTTATCTTGTTCTCCCCATCAGAGTGTGCTTGTTTAAGTCCCTCTTTTCCCCAGGGGAGTTCTCCTTCAGATTGTGAATCGGTTGATTCTTTTACCGGCGGATGCCGAGCCTGCTTGGTTAGCAGATGTTTGTACCGACCGAGTGTCGTGCCTGCTTGGATAGCAGATGTTTTTACCGACTGAGTGTCGAGCCTGCTTAGATAGCGGATGTTCCTTACCGACTGAGTGTTGTGCCTGCTTGCTAGCAGATGTTTCTTACCGACGTGAGCGTCGAGCCTGCTTGGATAGCAGGTGTTCTTTACCGACTTAATGTCGTGCCTGCTTGTTAGCAGATGTTTCTGTAGAAGTGAGCTTCAAGCGCATAAAAGTTTTGATGAAGACAACAAGTTTTCAATGCAACATGTGTATGCAAAAAGCAACAGACTCAAATGACATCAAGTTTCAAGATGGTGTTCTAGCATATGTCAAATGGATCAAAAGCTTCACATACATACTAACCAAGTTTCAAGTATTGAAGATAGAATATCGAACAACAACTCAAAGGTATACTAAATATCATTTAAAATACTTATACAAGTGTTTAATTATTCATCTCTCACTTCACATATATCACAAGTCTTTTTAAAAACATTTTTAGTGACTCACTCTTTTTAAAGTTATTTTTGTTTTGAAAAACTTTCAGTGTTAACCGATTAACCCATATGGTTAACCGATTCTAAAATTAATTTTTTCCTGAATTACTTACAGTGTTAACTGATTAACCTATATGGTTAACTGGTTAACGATTGTTGTTTTTTGAATTTTTCGTAACGTTAAAGAGGTGTTAACCGATTAACCTATATGGTTAACCGATTAGCTCTGAAGCAGTAAGCAAACAATTACAGCTTTTCATGAAAATATGCATTTTTTTCATTTGTTTTCTGACTGTTTTGCTGCATAAAATTATACCCCTCTGTAGAAGTATTTTGTACAGTATAAATTCATATCAGATTTCAAATTTTAATTCACCTCCAAGAAACTTGATCATCAAATTCACTCATTCTCTTCATCTTTCAAAATTTCTAAAAGTGTTCACACAAACGTTTTTTTCTTGAGAGAAACTGTTTGAATTAATTTCACACATTATCATAGTTTCATCTCGTACTTTTCAAAGAACACTTGTATATTTCTTTTGAGTGATAGTTGTTTCAAGGATAAGATCGATCGTGAAGATTGGTAGCATCATACTCTCAAAACATCAAATTTATATCAAGATTATTTTTGTATTACCTTGTTGTCCAGGATTGTTGGAAACAAGTGAGTGTTTGAAGAGGATTGTTCTTCCTACACTTTAGTTACCTATAGATTAGATAGTAGGCTTCACCTTTGGTGTGATTAGGCTGTGCAATCATTCTAAACTATAGTGAAATCTCTTTCGAGTCGAAAGGGGAGTGGAGTACTCTCAGAGTGTGAGGGGAACCACTATAAATTTCTTGTGTTTCTTTTTACTTTCCGCACTTTACTTTCAAGTCCTTAACATATTAACCGAAAAAGAATCAAGAATCACAAAAGATTGAAGATAACTTTTTGAGAACCTAATTCACCCCCCCCCCCCCCCCGCCCTCTTAGGCGCATTTACAAGTTACAGTTTCTTACCGACGTGAGCGTCGTGCCTGCTTGTTAGCAGATGTCCTTACCGACTTAGTGTCGTGCCTGCTTGTTAGCAGATGTTTGTACTGACCGAGCGTCATGCCTGCGTGTTAGCAGATGTTTTTACCGACGGATGTCGAGCCTGTTTGTTTAACGGATGTCAAATTTTAGTAGTTGGTTCCTTACAACTTTCAGATACATTTCTCCTGATTCCACTTTGGTGGACAATTCTCAGTTTACTATCTTGCGGTTGGCAATTTTCTGGGTTCTTTTGTATTCAATCACCTTTTACCTTGAACATTTGAAAGCGGTTGCTTTTCAAACCTTTAGGTTCAAGTTGTTTGAATACGGGCAACTGTTGCACCCCAAAATTTGACCAACCTTTTCTTTCTAACTTGGCTTATGTTTCATATCATTTAGCATTTGCATTTGCATAACATTGGTATTAGACAGGGGATCAAGAGGTTTTATTTTTCATTCAAGAGAGAATATTTATTGTTCAAGCTCAAGCAAGGGTATGTGTTTGCAAGTCATCAAGAGTTCACCATCATTAGATTTGGGTCTCAAAGCTCCTTGAGGGGAGAAGGTTTGTGTATGGGTGTCACCTCCTATCTTGAGGATCATCAGACGGTCATGAGGTTACTTACTTGGATAAGACATAGTTCAAAAGCTCAATGTGCATCTTGAGGGTTCTTTATGGAGTTTGTATGGTCATACAAATCATTGACAGGAGCCTCAATCAATGGATATGGTGTTAGGGTTTCATCTGGTTAACCCAAGGTTAATTGTGGACTTGAGAGGGTTCAAGACTTGATTCTAGATCATTGAAGCCATGGGAAGTCATCATGAGCCATATCTAATGTTATGTTGAGATCAAATCAAGAAGAGTCAAGAGTACAAGAAGTTACTAAATTAGGGTTTTAGTTGATTTCAGTGCAAAATCCCCTTTGTGGTGCCTAACTTCAAGGACAATTTTCATTATGATTCAAGTCCAATCTCATTTTATAAAAAACATGAGACTTGTCCATCATCTTTCAAGATTTCTTTTGAGTACAGTAACCCATCCATTGGGTTTTTACATCTCAAGTTATGGCGTCAACAAGTTGATGTCATCAGATGAAGAGAATTTTGAGGTACTCAAAGTCAACTCACTTCCAAGAGATTTTTCACATGGAATCAAGCTCTTTCTCACTTTCCAATGAATATGAAAGTTTTTTCTAATTGTATTAGCTTTCCAAAAACTCCTAGAACTCATCATTCTCATGTGTGGAGCTCAAGTTATGGTCTCCACGAGGTAAGGGTATTTTTGGAAACCTAGTTTTAGGTCTTTCATTTCAATGATCAATTCCATGAACTTCATGACCTCTTATCCAAATTTGTGCCACATGAAAGTTGTGTCACATTGCCTTAACATCCTCTTGAACTAAAAATCCATGATGTTTGATGATTTATGTGATCATTTGAATCATGATGAGCTTGAAAAGTTGATTTTTGAACATGATTTGAATTCCTTCCATTACAAGTCATCAAATGAATTGGTTTTTGAATTTTTCACTCCTCATCATCATCACTTATTGGTCTTGCTAGAGATTACCCAAAGTGAACCAACATTAGTACACTTTACATGCCATTTTTCAAATTTCATGCCATAAGAGGTAATGGTTCAAAACATGGTGTCCACTGATTCTCAATGACCAAAACCATAATGATTCATTTCCACACACCCAAAAGGTTCATTTTCTGACCCAAGAGAGAGGTACAAGAGCTCTAACCCGTGTGTATGCTTAACGTGAGTTTTTTGGCAAATTTTGGAAATCACTTGAACCATGGGACGATGATGATAAGAAAAAGGTTCTCTACGACAAAAAGGCAATAAATATCTTGTAAAGTGCACTTGGAATGGATGAATTCTTCCGCATCTCAACATGTACAACGGCCAAGCAAATATGGGACACTCTTGTTGAAACTCACGAAGGAACCGCCAAAGTCAAACGATCTAGATTAAACACATCAAGTCAAAAGTACGAACTATTCAGAATGCAACCAGGAGAATCAATCCTAGACTTGCAGAAATGATCTGTGCGTTTGACAAATCACTTGAATGCCCTTGGTAAGACACTAACAAATGACGAACTTAATCTTAAAGTGCTTAGGTCTTTATCAAGAAAATGGCAACCCAAAATGATGGCGATTTCCGAAAAGAAAAGTCTATCAACAATGACATCCGCTACTTTATTTGGAAAGCTCCAAGAGTATGGGACGGAACTTGGACGATTGGAGAAACATGAAATTCAAGAGAAGAAATCTAAGAGCATTGCCTTAAAAGTTAAATCCAAAGAAGTGGAGAAAGAAGACAATCCCGAAGAGGACAAAAATTTTACGCTTCTTGTAAAAAGACTAGGAAAATATTTTGGTGCAAAAAATAATATTAGAAACTCTATTTATATGAGAAGAAAGAAGTTCTCAAAGAACAAAGAAAAAGAAACATCAACATCCAATGGAGACATTATATGCTATGAATGTGGAAAGTAAAGCCACATCAAACCGGAATGTCCTAAACTCACAAAAAATCGTGACCATAAAGGAAAGACGGATTACAAAAAGAAGGCCTACATTGCTTGGGATGACAACGAAATAAGTTCTTCATCGGACTCTGATAGTGATCAAACCGCAAATCTAGCATTGATGGTATCACATCATTCCGAGGATGAAGACAATAAGGTTAGTAGTGATTTTTCAATTTTTGATAGTGATGCTCAAGGAGCATTTGATGAACTTTTAAGTGAATGCAAAATTCTTTATAAAACTATTTCTTCTCAAAAGAAACAAATATCAAATTTAGAAGAAAACATTGAGAAAATGGAAAATAATTTTAGAAATGAAAAAGAAAAATTAATTAAAAATTTTGCATGCACTAAATGTGAATCACTTTCTTTTCAAATAGTCCAATTAAAAAGGGTCCTAGAAAGATATGAAAAAGGATAAATTGGATTGGAATGTGTACTTAGTAATCAAAGATACTTAAATGATAAAAGTGGTCTTGGTTACTCAAAATTTTCTAAACAAATTTCTAATAAGACCATCTTTGTCAAAGCTAAAGAATAAATTCCTATGGAAAAAGGTGACAATCATAGAAAGATTCATCAATATGACAAAAAGAAAAGAAACAATAAGAATAAATCTTATCCCCCTAGATATAAAAGCAACTTTGAGCCTACGTGTTTCTATTATGGTATAAAAGGTCATACTCCAAATGCATTTTTTGTTAGAAATTTTGGTGTTACTCAAGGCCATTATGTACGGGTAAAGAAAGAAACTAACTTTGAAGGAACCAAGGCAATTTGGGTACCTAATAAAACTTAACTCTTTTTTGTAGGTATGTGTCGCTACTGCGAAAATCGGCGCCGGCTGAACAGAAGAGTCGCCACCGTGCGTTATTTATCCCAAAGGAGGGAAAGGAAACGCTCGAGGTAAACCTACCGCAAAGACGGGGAAAGGAATGGTCATCGCAACCAAATCCTGGATTCGGGAGTCGGTTACGCAAGGGGAAGGTATTAGCACCCCTCACGTCCGTCGTACTCGACGGGATCCATGCTTGTTTTCGGTCGAAAAGATTGTTATTCTATCTACTCTACAGGTCTGGGGTTAAAAGAAAAGAAAATGACTCGGCAAAGTATCGCACTTTATGCCTACGTATTCCCGTCTGGAACGAGAAATCAGAGTCAACGTAGTTCCCCTACCTACGGGAAAGGAGGGGAAGGTTGCTCGCTAGGATATCGCATCCTATGCCTACGTACTTTCATACAGCATGAAAGATCAGAGCAAACGTAGTTCGGGCCACGTACGACACAAGTCTGTCTTGATTGCTTTTATCTCCTTCTAAAAAAAGGGTTTTTCTGATTACTGGTCCAAGCGGACAAAAATGACGTTTTGATGAGTTCACATTCTTTTACGGAAGAAGTGTCTTTTATTGTGTTTGAAATATTTATTGTGTTTTTTCTGTTTGTTTTGAGAAAGAAGAGACAGAACTCTAACCTATGGTTTAAAAGGGAATTAAACTAACCTAATGTTGTCATGCATGGGTTAAGACCTAATGTCTATCATGCTCCTCTCTTGCGCAGAGAGAAACAGAGATCCTAAGGGAATAGACGGAAACAGAAACAATAGCATATATACAATAAAGCAATAAAATGCATGGATGCAGCAATACAAGCGAGGCAAGGGAGTCCCACTCAACCTCGAACCTAGAAAACAACAGGCAAAAGCGAACAAAATTCGCTTTCAACCTAACAGGTTAAAGGCAAACAATACAGTCAGGGAAATTCAAACAATACATCAAAAATTATAAACAGCAAAAATAAACAGCCAACAGCAGTCTTCATCAACATCTGTCTTCAAGTCATCTTCAAACAGCTACAGGCTTCAAGCAAGCATCAGTCTTCATCTTCACAGCCTTCAAGCAAGGTATCTATCTTCAATCTTTCAGGGCTTTTCTTCAAGTCCCACTCTCCAAGATGAGGAACAGTTAAGAGGATGAACTGGAATGTTAAACAGTTAGTTGACCACCAAAGGTGGCAAACAGACTGTTAACAACATGTAGAATGTTTCTCTCAAGAGTTCTATCTCTTAGACACTGTCACCAAGCCTTCCAAAGGAAGGGGGTGAGTGTCCTAGAGAGACTCTGCATCATAGAGAGGGATGGAGGCAAACAAGACCTTCCATGCTTGTGAATCAAGTTGCTATTCTAGAGCTCTACCTAACTCCTAGATCCTATAACCTTCAACAGCTGCCAGCAAGATCAACTCTTCATCAACTCTGGAAATTGGTCTTCATTCTCTTAATCTTCAATGGGCTTTATCAGCAAGGTCTTCAGCTCAACCCCAAACCCCAAGTAGGCCCAATACCCCACACAGTCAAATAATAACCCTAGAGAGGGCACACCACACAATCAATCAAATACAAGCAATATACTAATAGTAATAGTAGAATAGGGGAAGCCTAATATTTTCTAAGGGATCTATTATTTACCCATAATACCCCTATAGTCCCATCATTTAATTTGTCCTAAAGAAAACCCAAAAGAAAATTCGTTTTGTTAAACCTACATTGTATTCACAACCCTAAATGATTAGCCTAATGGTTTCTAACTAAACTACCCAAAATAAATCCTAAAAATTGGTAGAAAAATAAAGGGGGCACCTAATATATGTATCTAGTTATACTAAAAAATTTGGCCTAAAAAGATTATGAGAAGTACCTAAAAGAAATTCTACAAATACTATGCACAAATTAAATCTATTAAAAAGGCATTAAAAGAGAAAATATGTAAAAAATATTAAAATAAAATAAAATTGAAATTTTATTACATGATATTTTTCTACACAGAAATATGAAAATAGTAAAAAAAAACAACCAATCAAAAATATGGAATTTTCAATTTGTTATGATTTTTCAAACAATTAAGAAAAATGAATGAAATTAAAATGAAATAAAGTTGGTTAGGGGTGCAGTTAGTAGGAAAAGGCATTGAAAAATGAATGATGGGCCCAGACTGGGGGTGCGCGTAGCAAAGCGCGCCTGGGCCCAGTTTAATCAGGAAAAAAAACCAAAGAAAAAATAAACACAAATCGGTGCAGAAAGTAAGAAATATAGTTCAAATCATATGGGCCTGGATATTGGGGGTGTGGCTAGCAATTGTTTCTTAAGCCCACCAGAGGGTTTTAATGAAACGAGGCGTTTCATGGCCTCAGATTCCCTCTCGTTTTCAACTTCAAACATAGGCCATTGGATGCGTTTTCTGGGTCAAAGTCTTGTGTCCATCTAACGGCTGAGAGGTCATCTCCTACCTCCAACCCTAGGGTTTATGAACCTTCCATGCACGAAGCTCTTCAAAGCCATCTTCCATCGCCTTGTTCTCCTTCATCTCTCAACTAAATCCAATTCTGTAAAGAGCAAAGTTGCTCCAATTCTCAAGCTGAATAGAACTACAACATTAGTTTTCACTAAAACGCCCTAAAATGCCAAACCCGATAGCTCTACTTCCATGGATGCTCCAATTTCCACTCTCATGAAACTCCAGTTTCTTGGTACTAGTGTAACCACCACACATCCCTGATCATTCTAAACTAATCCACATGAATTAACACTCTCTATCCTCTTAGTTCTAGGTCAAAACAGTTTTGGTGCTCACATACCAAACTCCATGAAATGCTCTTAAACTCACCAGAATTATTCATCTACCTATTCCTAACAGTTCTAACCTAAGGATTCTACACCATGCTAACTAATTCTAGCCAATTCGATAGAAAAACCAACCTGGTGTAATCTTGAAAACAGATAGTGATGCTCTTGGATTCACAGCTAGCAGTGCTCTAGACTTGATCAATGGACTTGGATCTTGGTTCTGTATGCAGCAACACCTGCTCAAATGCTCTTGATCTTGCAATTGAATTCTTCTTGCACTTTGGATGATGAAGTTGGTAGGACAAGAATTCTGCTTCAATTCAACCAGATCTTGATGGAAACTTGCTCTATGATGAATGTAGATGATGATAGGATCAAAAACTTTGAAGAATGATGAAGATTTGATAGAGTTTTGGGTAATTTGCAAAATTGAGGAATGAGATGTAAATATGAGTTTTCAACCAAATGAATCACCAACCAATGATTGGATCCATTCTACTCAATATATAGATGCTCATGGAACCATCTAGAAGTTGCTGGAACTTTCTTGCACTCAAATCCCTTGTGAATTGGCATGTGTTACTTCTTTTATAAGCAAGCCATGATAACTTCCAAATTCTGAACTAAACTCAAAAATCCACTATTGCCAATGGTCTCAAAACATTATTTCCAATCAAAATGACCTATAATTTCATCCCATTTGGACATGTTATGAAAAATCTCATTTTTAGGTCACTTTTATTCATTAAATTCACCTTTTAATTGACCAAATTTGAAATCTTGAGCTATGAGCATTTTCCAACTCCCATGACCACTTTTCTAGACTCAAAATGTCATTTGGAGCAACTTTTATGTTGTGAAGTTTTTCATTGGAAGCTTCCTTGTATGAGTTTTGGGCATATGCTTGAAATGACCTGTAATTCTCAAATGACCAAAATACCCTTTGCTTGCCAAGGTCATAAGTAGAGTTCCACAAATCAGATGAAGGCATGCCATACCTTTATAGAAAGATAAGACAATGAGGAACAACTTTCATGTTGACCAGAAATTCATTTGAAGGTTCCTTGAGGGGTAAAAGTTGCTTGGAAGTTTAGTAATTTTCACAGACAAATTTCAGATGCCTCCGATGACCTATAACTTGCAAGAACCATAACTTGAGTTCTATAAATCTCCTTGATGTCTTCCACCACTCAAATTAAAGTTCTTGAGATCCTCTACAAGTTTCATGTTGGCCAAGGATCCATTTGAGACTTGCATTTTGAATTATCTTGCTGGGAAGTTTGCCCTAAATCAGGGGATTTTACACAGAAACCCTAATTTAGAAACTCCTCTTCTTCTTGATTCCTATTGATTCCTCCTTGGCACAACACCACATCCATATCTACATTTCAAATTAGGCATCCCACATCTTTCAAACAGGCCTTGATGCCCTTCAATCAAGCATTTGACCTAGGGTTGACCCAGGGTTGACCCAGATGAAACCCTAGTTGACTGTCTTCAATTGCAGCTCTTGTGATCACATCAATGACTTGTATCACTTTCAAAATGGCCTTATAGGTCCTACATGATGTCTATATACCCTCCATGCTCAATTCACAGCTCATAACTTCTTTGATGATCTTCAAATACACTCAAGATAGGAGACAGATCCACTGCTTGATCCACTGACTTCTTAGATTTCAATTTATTTCTGATGACTTGGATAGGCTTGAATTTGAATAAGAACCTCTTGATAGGCTCATAGAGATAGGAATAGTACTTGGTCCCTTGTTGGATGACTTGCTATGTTATGTTATGCAAATGATTAGACTATGTACATGACTTTTTTATGCAAATGACAATGCAATTGAAACATAAACCAAGTGAAGTAGGTTAAGCAAATTTTAGGGTGCAACAGCTGCCCCTATTCAAGCGACTTGGACCCGACTGGGTGAAGCGCGAACGGCCTTCAAACATTCGAGGTACGAGACGGTTGATACTAAGAACCCGGAAATTTTCCAACCGCAGAAATAAACTGCACGACTTTTTAGGGAACGATATCCACCAACTAAATCTGGTTGTTATGGCAACAACTGATCCGACGTCTGATAATTATGATTTCAACTTCGACCACCTATGTAACGCCACAGGTACTGAACACTTTTCGCAAAACACCTCTGTCCACAACTGGACTAACCTTATCAACACAAGAAGAGAGACAAATTCGTCAACACGAATAGAGATTCTGTTGTCACAGGAGTAACCTTGTCCACATCTGGACCCAAATTTCGCCAAATCACACAAATCTGTCCACGTCAGGACTCACATCACGGAAAAATCCCAGCGCTTTCGCTGGGGAAACATTTATGTCTAATCACAGGATACTCCACCCGTCTATCCATACGGGCAAATCATCTGTCTAAACACAGGAACACTTCATCCGCCTATTCATACGGGAACATCATTTGTCTACACACAGGAAACTTCATCCTCCTATCCATACGGGAAAATCATCTGCCTAAACACAATAAACTTCATCCGCCTATCCATACGGGAAAATCATCTGCCTAAACACAGGAAACTTCATCCGCCTATCCATACGGGAAAATCATCTGCCTAAACACAGGAAACTTCATTCGCCTATCCATACGGGAAAATCATCTACCTAAACACAGGAAACTTCATCCGCCTATCCATACGGGAAAATCATCTGCCTAAACACAGGAAACATCCGCCTATTTATACGGGAACATCATCTGTCTAAACAAAGGAAACTTCATCCGCCTATCCATACGGGAAAATCATCTGCCTAAACACAGGAAACTTCATCCGCCTATTCATACGGGAACATCATCTGCCTAAACACAGGAAACTTCATCCGCCTATTCATACGGGAACATCATCTGGCGACACACAGGAAATTTCATCCGCCTATCCATACGGGAAAATCATCTGCCTAAACACGGGAAACTTCATCCGCCTATTCATACGGGAAACTTCATCCGCCTATCCATACGGGAAAATCATCTGCCTAAACACAGGAAACTTCATCCGCCTATTCATACGGGAACATCATCTGTCTACACATAGGAAATTTCATTCGCCTATCCATACGGGAAAATCATCTGTCTAAACACAGGAAACTTCATCCGCCTATCCATACGGGAAAATCATCTGTCTACACACAGGAAATTTCATCCGCCTATCCATACGGGAACATCATCTGCCTAAACACAGGAAACTTCATTCGCCTATTCATACGGGAACATCATCTGTCTACACACAGGAAATTTCATCCGCCTATCCATACGGGAAAATCATCTGTCTAAACACAGGAAACTTCATCCGCCTATTCATACGGGAACATCATCTGTCTACACACAGGAAATTTCATTCGCCTATTCATACGGGAACATCATCTGTCTACACACAGGAAATTTCATCCGCCTATCCATACGGGAAAATCATCTGTCTACACACAGGAAATTTCATCCGCCTATCCATACGGGAAAATCATCTGCCTAAACACAGGAAACTTCATCCGCCTATCCATACGGGAAAATCATCTGGCGACACACAGGAAATTTCATCCGCCTATCCATACGGGAAAATCATCTGCCTAAACACAGGAAACTTCATCCGCCTATTCATACGGGAAACTTCATCCGCCTATCCATACGGGAAAATCATCTGCCTAAACACAGGAAACTTCATCCGCCTATCCATACGGGAAAATCATCTGCCTAAACACAGGAAACTTCATCCGCCTATCCATACGGGAAAATCATCTGCCTAAACACAGGAAATTTCATCCACCTATCCATACGGGAAAATCATCTGCCTAAACACATGAAACTTCATCCGCCTATTCATACGGGAAACTTCATCCGCCTATCCATACGGGAAAATCATCTGCCTAAACACAGGAAACTTCATCCGCCTATCCATACGGGAAAATCACTCTGCCACCACTACGGGAACATACTCTGCCAACTACAGGAAAATAACTCGGCCTCTGCTACGGGTACACTCTGATACAGCTTTTCTGCCTATCTTTGCAGCAGCTAGCTCCATCAATCACATGGGTAACACAATAAGAGTCTAGTCTTCCAATTTTCAGTGCTGACATGGCAGCAAACCTGAGAAGTACTCTACCGGGGATTTTCTGAATCCACACTGCCAGACACCTATTTTAACATAGGCGGCAACTTTCAAAAATCGATTCACGAAATCTTTTGATGTTGTCACAACAACACCCTTGAAGAAATACTCCGCTGGAGGGGTAAGAGAAACTTAAACAAGCAACTCTGTGGGGGAACAATGCCACAATTGACATTATCATTACATGTCTCACGCCGAGATCTTGAATGTTTGGTAATTAATTTGAGCAAGAGCTCTCTCCACCTGCATGGGAAACAATACTAGAAACAATCGGTTAACCAACCTGGTTTATGTTTCAAAATGCATATGTTTGACAATGGCGTAATGCTCCATTCGACATGGAAATGCTACGCGTTTTTTTTATTTGGTGGATGCAAGTATGACACTATATGTCGATGCAGATGCAGACTCGAACTGCTGGGATACAGAAACCGCTTCAGCAAAATAAATGCTGAAGACAACGCCAACTCCGCTGGGGGTAACCAGGTGTCACAGAATTATTCCAGCAAAATAAATGCTGGAAGAGTGAAGCCAACTTCGCTGAGAATAACTGAATGCGCCAATCATGATTGGACTTCAGTCAGGGACAGCTTACCCGTGCCAATGAAAATTGGACTTTTGCTGGGAAGTGAACGGGTATCACACGGTATTCCGGCAAAGTAAATGCTAGGACACACAACCAACTCTGTCGGGAAGAGTTTTAACCTTCGAGTTCCACTGGGAGGAAAAAGAACACTTGCTGAAAAGAGAGAACTACGCTGGGGACGAAACGACTCTCTTGGGGAAAATCAACTGACTCCGCTGGGGGAGAGTAAATGACCCTACTGGGAAGGGAATCTCTACTGGGAAGAGTAGACTGTCTGGGTACAACTCACACAAGTTGGAAATATTAATCTTCTGAGGCTAAACCCCTCCGCTCGGGATGGGGGATCCTTCTGGGGGACACCACACTGTCTGAATACAGCCTTCGATCTTGGAATCGTCAATTCTGCTGAGGGTAAACGCCCTTGCTGGAGAATGTCCCTCGGATAAGCTACGACTAGCTGGGGAATTTGATCCTTCTTTGGTAAGGAACATTGTTATCTTGGAAGCGCGACCTGCATGGAGATTCACTTCACATAACGATCAAGTCTTTTCGTTACGAGCTTCTGGTTAGGACTCTTCGATCTCTGTACCCTGACGGTTAGATCTGAACTGTTTCTGTACGTAAAACCCCAAAATAATGTCCCAACAACATCTTTTGTTTTTAGGGTGTTCTGCCCCGGTCTTGCGATAATCTTTTGCCCCTGATCGACTGATTCGTGGAGCAGTGCCCATAGCCGCGAGAGATTTGCCAAATCTCGACCTAATTGCCCCAGATGAACTGATCCTCGAATGTACGAATTTACTGGGGATAAACGAACGTGCCAAGTATGGTTGGACTTTTGTACGTCCGTGGTGGGTCATACACGTCTGATGCTGGACAATACTGTTAGACTAAGGCACGGATCTAGAAGGGGGGGTTGAATAGATCCCTTTTAAAAATTTGAGTGGCGCTACCAATAAAATTGGTTTTCAAAATTGTTTTCAAATGCGGAAGCGGCCTTGGAAAATATAGTCTAAAACGAACAACTATTGGAGAGCCGGATATGCGTCAAGCAGATGAATTTAAGACGATAACGGATAGTAAATCACTACACACTTTTATGCAAAACTCAGATGTGATTCACTCGAACTATTTCCTTATTCCAATGATCAAAAATTACACCAAAACTAGCAGCAAAATTAAGGCAATTTTAGTTCAGCACTTTTGTCGAACAGTTGGTGTGCACAAATACCTTAAATGATATTTGTGTTGAATGAGTGATTGAAAAAGCCTTAGTACAGTATTTCTATTGTACTTAGTAGTTAAAAAACAGTGTTTCACCAACTCACTCAATCAATACTACAATTTGACAAAATCACTTATTCTAGAATCACTTAATTTTTAAGCTGTAATTGAAAATGCAGAAAATAAAGGAACACAAGATTTGATGAGGCAGTTCCCCCAGTCGTCCTCGCGTTGGGGTACGTCTGCCCTCAATTCTACAATGAGAATTGAGATATGTATTGAATAGATATCACCTGTTTGGTAGAACAGTTATACACAAGAATCGATAGACAATTGATACAAACAATCTTAATGTTGCTGATAATTTCTACCACTTCTTGCCCCTTGATTCAAGATGAATCAAGTCCTCCAATTTGATGTGAATGACCTCCGATTGCAGCCACCTTATTGACAACTCTTCCGTTGATCAAACCTTCGGCACGGCTGATCTTAGACACACCCAAATTGAACCCGGAACGTCTTCAACCTTTCAACGCCCTAGCTACTAGATTGATCAACCTTCCGCTAATCAATCACCTTCGCACTCGCTTGATTGTTGAACCGACGATTCCGTAACAAAAGCCTTCAAAACCTGTAGTCTTGATAGGTAAAACCTCAAAGGTTTTCTCCCAAGAAACACCTGCACCAGCTTCCACTCGAACCGGATCTTCAATCACGCGTTCGAACCTTATCACCGTCGAGCAAACCACAAACCGCAGCAAAAAAATTGATTATCTGTAATTTGAGGATTTGTGAGTTGATTGAACGATGAAGATGAAGAACACTGATGCACCTCTTTCACGTTTCTTGACCTGAACACTTTCTCACAATGCTTTCAAAAATGTTCTTTGTTAAAATTGAAAAGACAGCTATTTATAGTAATATACAAAACAGACAGTTGACAGATCAATGAAACATAGCAGAATTTCTGTTTCTGCGCGCGAACGGTCGACCATAGGGTCGGCGTGCGCTGAGCCGTGTGACACTCAAACTGTCATGCGCCGAGTCAGCGGTCGACGCATGATCTTCATGCGCTGAGCCGTCTGATTCTTAAACCTGCATGCGCCAAGTTAACGGTCGACGCATGACCTTCATGCGCTGACCCGTGTGAACTGAATGAAACTGTGTGCTGACGGTATGGTCGGCTCATGGTTCAAAAATCTGCAAAAACATAAATTTCTACAGCTTTTTGTGCATTACGTCATTGTAAAAATTGAATCATAAGTAGCGTGAATGATTTAAACGAAAGAAGGATATCTCTTAGCAAGTTGTCATCATCAAAAACCAGAGGCACGCTTGTGTTGGTAGATACTTTGCCTTCACATTCTCCCCCTTTTTGATGATGGCAACCTACTGTTACGCAACACGTGATAGGTATAGGTATGCTCCCCCTTTCTTTTACAATTATAGCGGTCGTAATCATCGTCTATCTACTGCTCGGTTCTCCCCCTTTGACAACATCAAAAAGAGGTAAACTCGTGACACAATAACAACACATTGAATCATGCATAAATGAGATACCAACAGATGAGAAGTAAACAACAGTTATACATACGATGGAGATAACAGTTAATAGATTACAGAACCACAAAAATGTCATGATAGCAACATAGAAGTAAGCAACAATCATAGTGAGTTTGGGCAGAAAAGCAAAACACAACAAACAAAATGAATGCAAGCCAAAACAGGAAACAACAAATGACATATGAGCGCATGCTAATAGCCCCGTCCACGTCCGCGACCACGACCACGCCTGTCATAGTAATGAGGATGGCGTTGGGGATGAGCTAGATCAGTAAATTCTTCTGTGATGTTATTCAAAAAGTCAAGACTGTCGACAATGGCGCGCTCTTCAGCTTGATGACAGTGAGTTAGAGTCTCGAATCGAGCGTCCAGCTGAGTCGACATTCCACTGATCCGTTCATTTTGGTTATGCAGTTCAGAACGAATTTATGCCATTCTTTCATTTTGATCCCTCATGAATTTTTGCTGTTGTTCCTGCATATTGGTCATAAAATTTCGCTGTTCCAACTGCATCGACTGCATCATTTCTAAAATCTCCGAATTGTTTGACGGTTGTTGAGGAGAAGGTGGGTCTGCAGTGCTTGGTTGATACGGCTGATAGAATTTGCCAAGGGTGGTCCACCCGGTGTATTGCCATTCACCCCAGCCTTGGTTATTCTCCTCATCCTCATTTTCCTGTTGGTTTGAGTAGGCAGACCAGTTATTGTGTTGATTGTCATCTTGATATGTTTGTTGATAGTTTTCAGAAGGCACGTATGGTTGATGACCTTCATTAATATCGTGGTCCAGCTGAGTCTCATCAGCGGTTTCTTGTGCCTCTCCTGCATTGTCACCTTGATTGTCTTCATCTTCACTTGAGCTTCCTTCTGCTTCTTCATCTTCTCCACCCTCTGACTCATCAGCACTTTCTTCACTCGAGGAGGCAGCTGCAGCCATGGTTGAGCGCCGATAAAATCTGTACTTTTTGAGCGACTGCAGAGTTTAAAGCTTCCTGAATGAATGAGCCATAGGCGAGCGCGGTGCCTCGCTTGGAGTCTCTTAGTTCATACATCCGGCTTGTAATATAGTAATGGTCGACTCAATATGCAACAAACAGCAGATTTTTGTATTTTACCATATTCAGAGGTACATGCTATGCAAAAATGATGTCATGACATATAAGAAAAAAATATCTATATACATATGCAGTAGATGTCATACAAATTTAGCGTAGTATAAGCGATATGATTTGAGATCAACAGGATTATCAAACAAAGAGAGAGAGAAAGAACAATATCACCTTGATGCCTGATTTGCTTGATACACAACATACTTATACTTACACGAATATCAAATTGTTAGAAGTACAACAGCATGATTATTTGAATGAAATAAGATAACATCAGCAAATATTATTCCCGTTCCGAAATGTCGAGGATGCCAAGTTCTCGGCGGATATGAAAGAAAGGTTCCGTTGCTAGCGGCTTTGTGAAAATGTCCGCTAGTTGGTTTTTAGTGTCAACGTGTTCAAATACAACATCACCTTTCTCAACATGGTCCCTAAGAAAATGGTGTCGAATTTCTATATGTTTAGTGCGAGAGTGTAATACGGGATTTTTGGTAAGGTTAATAGCGCTAGTGTTGTCACATAGGATAGGAATACGTTCAAGTTTAAGATTGAAATCTAGTAGTTGTTGCTTAATCCACAGAATTTGAGCACAACAACTACCAGCGGCAACGTATTCCGCCTCGGCCGTTGATAAAGCAACTGAAACTTGTTTCTTGCTATGCCAACTAACCAAGGAGTTTGAAAACAAATGACATGTACCACTAGTGCTTTTCCTATCCGATTTGCACCCGGCAAAGTCGGAATCGGAGTAACCTACCAACGAGCAATCACTACCCTTAGAATACCACAATCCATACTTCGGGGTACCTGACAGGTATCGAAGAATTCGTTTAACAGCTTTTAGGTGGGATTCTTTGGGACATGATTGGTATCGTGCACACATGCACACACTAAACATAATATCAGGACGTGACGCAGTAAGATAGAGAAGTGAACCAATCATACCTCTATATCGTTTTACCTCTACGTCCTTGCCATTTTCATCTTTATCCAAATTTACGCATGTAGGCATTGGGGTGTCTATGGCCTTGGATTTTGCCATGTCAAATCTCTTGATCAAGTCCAAACAATATTTTGTTTGGCTCACGAATGTCCCTTCTTGGAGTTGTTTAATTTGCAGGCCGAGGAAGTATGTGAGCTCTCCCATCATACTCATCTCGAATTCGCCCTGCATGAGGTCAGAAAACTCTCTCACGAGATTCATGTTAGTGGATCCAAATATAATATCGTCAACATAGATTTGCACCAAAATCAAGTGCTTTCCTTGACGTTTAATGAAGAGTGTAGTGTCAACCTTTCCTCGTGAGTACCCCTGATTAAGTAAAAACTTACTTAGTCGCTCATACCAAGCTCTAGGAGCTTGTTTGAGACCATATAAAGCTCTTTTTAACTTGTAAACATGTTCAGGGTATTCATGAGATTCAAAACCGGGAGGTTGAGACACATATACTTCTTCATTTATGTGACCGTTAAGGAACGCACTTTTAACATCCATTTGAAATAACTTAAAATCCTTTGCACATGCAAAGGCGAGTAAAAGGCGTATAGCCTCGAGTCGGGCAACCGGCGCATAAGTTTCCTCATAGTCGATGCCTTCCTCTTGGTTATACCCTTGAGCGACCAATCTCGCTTTATTACGGGTTATTACCCCGTTTTCGTCCAACTTGTTCCTAAACACCCATCGGGTGCCGATTACTCGATGGCCTCGCGGAGGAGGGACAAGGTCCCATACCTCGTTTCTTTTAAACTGATTTAGTTCCTCTTGCATCGATAAAAACCAGTGCTCATCGAGTAGGGCCTCTTTGGGGTTTTTAGGCTCTATTTGTGAAACGAAAGCGAAGTGATAACAAAAGTTACTTAGCTTAGATCGAGTGGTGACTCCCTTTGTGATGTCTCCGAGAATATTGTCAATTGGATGATCTTTACACGACTTCCAAGCTTGAGGGAGATCATCGTTTGTAGGCGGATGAGCTTCCTCAGTTACCTCATGGTGTGCATCCTTATCCTCCTCAATTTTGACTCTATCGGGTTGATCAATCCCCGTTTCGCCACCTTTGAGTATGTCTTCTGTGGATGTACCTGCACCATGAACAACACTATCCTTTCCGACATTTCTCGGATAGGACTCATCAAACGTAACGTGCACAGACTCTTCAACAGCTAGTAATCTTTTATTATAAATCCTATATGCTTTACTTGATTGCGAGTACCCTAGAAAAATGCCTTCATCGGCTTTTGAATCAAACTTGCCCAAGTTTTCCTTTCCATTGTTTAATACAAAGCACTTGCATCCAAAAACATGAAGGTGAGAAACATTAGGCTTTCGCCCTTTTAAAAGTTCATACGGAGTTTTGTTTAGAATGGGGCGGATGAGTACCCTATTCAAAACATAACATGCCGTACTAATGGCGTCGGCCCAAAAGTATTTTGGTAAACCACTATCATTAATCATTGTTCTTCCCAATTCTTCTAAAATTCTGTTTTTACGCTCCACAACCCCATTTTGTTGAGGAGTTCGTGGAGCCGAGAAGTTATGATCGATGCCATGGTTACCGCAATATTCTTCAAATAAATGATTTTCAAATTCACCTCCGTGGTCACTTCTTATTGACACAATGTTTGTATTTAACTTATTTTGGGAGAGCTTGGCAAATCTCTCAAAAGCGGCAAACGTGTCACTTTTACTCACTAACAAGATGGTCCAACAGAACCTAGAAAAGTCGTCCACTATTACGAATCCGTAATAGTTTCCTCCTAGACTTTTGATCCTAGACGGCCCAAACAAGTCCATATGAAGTAGTTCAAGAGGTCTCGTTGTTGAAATAATCTTTTTGGATTTAAAGGAGATCCTCGTTTGTTTTCCTTTTTGACAAGCATCACAAAGGTGATCCTTGGTGAACTTAATTTTGGGAAGTCCTAGTACTAGATCTTTTGAGACAATCTTATTGAGTAAGTCAAAGTTGACATGCGCTAAGCGCCTATGCCATAGCCATGAGTCTTCACTCATAGATATGAGACATTGATCGCTTGTTGGGGATACCACATTCAAGTCAAGCATATACACATTGTTTACTCTAAAACCAATAAACACATTCTTCTTATCACTTTCATGCACAATTTTGCAGCAATCTTTTGAAAAGGAAACATTGTAACCTTTGTCGCATAATTGGCTAATGCTAAGGAGATTATGTTTAAGGTTTTCGACAAGCAACACATCGGAAATTGTAGTAGAGGAGGGATTACCTATACTACCTTTACCTAGTATCGCTCCGCGGTTGTTATCACCGTATGTTACATACCCTTTCTTCTTAGCCACGAAGTCTATGAATAAGGATATGTCTCCAGACATGTGCCTTGAGCACCCACTATCAAGAACCCATCTTCTCTCGGTGGACTCGACACATTTCACCTGTCAAAATATAACTTAGAAAAGGGAGGTACCCAATGGCATATTAGGTCCTAATAGGTTAGCGACAAGACGGTTGCGTTTGGGCAACCATTGGTAGATGCCTTTAGGAACAAGAAATCTCCTAAATCGACATTTACCAATGGAGTGGCCTTTCTTGCAACAGTAAAAGCATACAAAGTCGACATTAGAATCACTTTCACTTGCTTGATCCCTAATTACATATGCATATTTTTGATATGGGTTTATCATACTTTTTCTAAAATCCTTTTTATCGATTGCAAATGTAATTTTAGGTTCAAGTGCCTTGTCTAATTTGGCCTTAAGGTTTCTAACCTCACCTTGCCAAATATGACAAGTATCACAACCAAAGTTGAAAGGATTACTATTGTCCTTACAATCCGATTCATTATCTTTCACAATGGAAGCCTTAAGGTCCTCTAATTTCTTTTCGGACTCTAAGACTTTGTGCTCTAAATATGTAAAAATTCTTCTATTAGAAGCAAGTTTCTTAAAGGCTTCAGTTGCTTTCTTGTGTAAAACATCGAATGCGGTTTGTAATTCGGAATGAGACATATTAGATGACATATTATATCTAGAGTGACGTACCTGTTTCTTTTTCTTTTTCTGATTTGCGGAGAGACATAGATTCACGGACTCTTCTTCATCACTAGAGCTTTCATTAGAGGAGGAAGAATCACTGTCGCTTTCCCACGCGATGTACGCCCTCCTAGGCTTTGATGCTCTCTTATGTGACTTCGATTGTTCCTTTTCTTTTCCCTTGTTGTTCATTGGACAGTCCGGTTTGTAGTGACCGGGCTTTCCACATTTATAGCACGTTCCTCTAGTCTTTTTGCCTTTTTGATTGTCATCTTTGGAGAACCTTGATTGCCTTCGGAAATTTACCAGGTTCTTCTCCGAATGTTGGATGCCGTTCTTTCTCACGTACCGGTTATACCGTTTAACGAACAGCCCCATGTCCTCATTTATGTCTTCTTCTTCGTCGTCGCTTGAAGAATAATCACTTTGCTCTTTTGCTTTAGACTTCGAGGAAGAAGCCTTAAGAGCTATGGACTTCTTTTCACTCATCTTTACTTTGTCCTTCTTTTCTTTCCTTTCATGTTGGTCAAGACTCAAGAGTACCTGTTCATGCTCTTGTAGTTTGCCAAACAATGTAGTCAGGTCTAATACCGTAAGATCATTTGCCTCTTTGATGGCGGTCACTTTCGGCTGCCATTCCCTGCTAAGACATCTCAAAACTTTATTAGTAGCAAGATCATTGGAAATAGGTCTTCCTAGTGAATGTAATCTGTTTATGAGATGAGTAAATCTCTTTTGCATGTCAGCAATGGTTTCCCCTTGCTCCATGAAAAAGAGATCAAACTCTTGTATAAGAGTGTTGATTCGAGCCAACTTAACATCGTTTGTCCCCTCATGGGCAATTTGTAGTGCATCCCACATAGTCTTAGCCGTAGGGCAATGGGATACACGGTAGTATTCATCTACACCTAATGAGGAGATTAGAATGTTCTTAGCTTTCCAATCGTAATTATACTTTCGCTCATCGTCGTCGGTCCATTGTGCTTCGGGCTTTGGCACAACTTCGTTATTCTCATTTGTCATGGTTATTTCAATCGGACCATTGAGAATAACGTTCCATATCTTTCTATCTATGGAATTAATGTGCACCCGCATACAGTCTTTCCAATAGCTATAATTTTCACCGTTAAAAACGGGAGCTCTATTGTACGCCCCTTTTGGTTCGTTAGCCATTATTCTATCAATGTTGTATTTGAAGCACCGGAGAACCGGAGCTCTTGATACCACTTGTTAGACTAAGGCACGGATCTAGAAGGGGGGGTTGAATAGATCCCTTTTAAAAATTTGAGTGGCGCTACCAATAAAATTGGTTTTCAAAATTGTTTTCAAATGCGGAAGCGGCCTTGGAAAATATAGTCTAAAACGAACAACTATTGGAGAGCCGGATATGCGTCAAGCAGATGAATTTAAGACGATAACGGATAGTAAATCACTACACACTTTTATGCAAAACTCAGATGTGATTCACTCGAACTATTTCCTTATTCCAATGATCAAAAATTACACCAAAACTAGCAGCAAAATTAAGGCAATTTTAGTTCAGCACTTTTGTCGAACAGTTGGTGTGCACAAATACCTTAAATGATATTTGTGTTGAATGAGTGATTGAAAAAGCCTTAGTACAGTATTTCTATTGTACTTAGTAGTTAAAAAACAGTGTTTCACCAACTCACTCAATCAATACTACAATTTGACAAAATCACTTATTCTAGAATCACTTAATTTTTAAGCTGTAATTGAAAATGCAGAAAATAAAGGAACACAAGATTTGATGAGGCAGTTCCCCCAGTCGTCCTCGCGTTGGGGTACGTCTGCCCTCAATTCTACAATGAGAATTGAGATATGTATTGAATAGATATCACCTGTTTGGTAGAACAGTTATACACAAGAATCGATAGACAATTGATACAAACAATCTTAATGTTGCTGATAATTTCTACCACTTCTTGCCCCTTGATTCAAGATGAATCAAGTCCTCCAATTTGATGTGAATGACCTCCGATTGCAGCCACCTTATTGACAACTCTTCCGTTGATCAAACCTTCGGCACGGCTGATCTTAGACACACCCAAATTGAACCCGGAACGTCTTCAACCTTTCAACGCCCTAGCTACTAGATTGATCAACCTTCCGCTAATCAATCACCTTCGCACTCGCTTGATTGTTGAACCGACGATTCCGTAACAAAAGCCTTCAAAACCTGTAGTCTTGATAGGTAAAACCTCAAAGGTTTTCTCCCAAGAAACACCTGCACCAGCTTCCACTCGAACCGGATCTTCAATCACGCGTTCGAACCTTATCACCGTCGAGCAAACCACAAACCGCAGCAAAAAAATTGATTATCTGTAATTTGAGGATTTGTGAGTTGATTGAACGATGAAGATGAAGAACACTGATGCACCTCTTTCACGTTTCTTGACCTGAACACTTTCTCACAATGCTTTCAAAAATGTTCTTTGTTAAAATTGAAAAGACAGCTATTTATAGTAATATACAAAACAGACAGTTGACAGATCAATGAAACATAGCAGAATTTCTGTTTCTGCGCGCGAACGGTCGACCATAGGGTCGGCGTGCGCTGAGCCGTGTGACACTCAAACTGTCATGCGCCGAGTCAGCGGTCGACGCATGATCTTCATGCGCTGAGCCGTCTGATTCTTAAACCTGCATGCGCCAAGTTAACGGTCGACGCATGACCTTCATGCGCTGACCCGTGTGAACTGAATGAAACTGTGTGCTGACGGTATGGTCGGCTCATGGTTCAAAAATCTGCAAAAACATAAATTTCTACAGCTTTTTGTGCATTACGTCATTGTAAAAATTGAATCATAAGTAGCGTGAATGATTTAAACGAAAGAAGGATATCTCTTAGCAAGTTGTCATCATCAAAAACCAGAGGCACGCTTGTGTTGGTAGATACTTTGCCTTCACAAATACCCCATCTGAATTCACGGCTTCTAGTATAAGGGTCAATGGAGGGCAGCACGACTTCCCGATATTTGTCTCAAACTTGAAGATCAGCTGAATCTGCTCAAGTAGCTCTGAGTAACTCTGATGACACTGAGAAGAACAACTCTTTCGCCTCTGTTATGCCCCAGCCTGCAGGAATCTCTGTGGGATAGTCTGAAAATCTGTACCCTGACGGTTTAATATGAACTGCCCCGACATTCTAAACTTCCTCGAGATACTTCGAATCGAACGTCTCTCGAATAAAGACATGCCCCTGTCTGCAATGACTTTGCCTTAATCTGGTTCTTGGCAAAACCCACTCTGAACCGAAAGCACCTTGCTACAATACGACCTTGCGGTGGCTTACCCCGGTGTTTCCCTCAATTCAACAACTATCAGCATCGTGACTTGCCCCAGGACGAGCGTCGAG
Source organism: Lathyrus sativus (assembly GCA_963859935.3). NCBI lineage: Eukaryota > Viridiplantae > Streptophyta > Magnoliopsida > Fabales > Fabaceae > Lathyrus > Lathyrus sativus. The sequence continues at coordinate 683,747,888 of OZ012735.1, read as the reverse complement.
CGACTTAACCTACCCTGATCAAACATAGCATTCTGGATAGCTGCTCCTGATTGGCTCTCGAGAAGATTCGCTTCTGATCAACTGCTTCTCAAATCAACTGATGCTTCGGGACTTTCCCTCAGACTAATTGATCCCGAACTCACTGGAATTCGATGCCCCGGATTTACAGGGTTTCCCAACATACACCATTCTGATCCAGACTGCTGAATTATTCAATCCTGTTCGATTATTCCCTGTTGGAATTTCTTTCCTGTCAACTACTAACCTGCAAGTAAAATTGTTCAGTCCCAAATGGTAATTTTAATTCAGTGTTCATGCAAATTTTGAAAAAAATGTGCTGTCACTCATTTACGTGTCATGATTGTGAGTGATGAATGAACCAAAGTTCAAACGTAGTGCTTACATGGTCATTGAAAAATACAACAAGGATATGATTAGCAAATCAAGAAGGAGTCAAGTTACTCAACCTTATCGTAGTGCGCTTTCAGAATAAACCCTGCCTCAATTAGGTCTTTTAAGGGTTGTATCGTGGTCGGGTTCACGGTTCGTGAAACAAAGGATATTTGGCTCAAACTATGATTTATACCCACCCCTTCTACGTAATGATCTCCGATCCTAAAGCTCAGTTAACCTGGCTCGAGCGCTCGCCTCTTCGAGAGGTATGTTGAATGGTAAGAACCATAGTTAAGGAACTCACAAGGTTTCGGAGTAACAGTTACTCCTTTTTCGTTTTCGGTGTCTGTATACACGACTTTGTGACTTGTTCGAGGATTTCTCTTTTTATATCCTTTCTTTTCGTTCTTTCGATTCCCTAACTTTTGCCTGGACTGACTCCCTTTGAGTTCTTTTCGATTTTTTCTTTTGAAGTCCAGCGGGATGCCCTAATTTTTGCCTAAGTATTAGCCTTCCAGCTTTTTCTTTTTCTTTTTACTTAGTGGGCTTTCTTTTTCTCTTTTTTTTCCTTGGAACAAAGTCGTGTGACACTGATTGTCTTGGTTTCTCCGAAAGGATTGTAACTGCCTTACTCCTGATTGGTGAGGTTTAACCATTGTGGTTGGCGAGATGCGACCTCTTGAGAGGTATAGACTGATTGGTCCTCGAAAGGCAACACTCCTCTGTAAGACTTGAACACTCGGTCAAGCTAACTGACAACTACCCTGCCCCGGGTTAAGATGTGAGGGTTTAAAAGTCCGAAAAACTTCTACTTCCTGGCTCGAAATGGTTAACAAGGGACTAACTCCTTATATCTCCAGTGTTTGGGGATTTGAAACAATGCCTTGTACGTCATCGGCAAGGTTTTATCTGAAAGCATACGATCATCGGTTATGAGTATTTAGTTTCGTCATCCTCCCTCCAATCTTTGCTAATCACAGTGATGAAGTGGAGTAAATAAAATGCAAGTGTCAGTGCAATGCAGTAAATGAGTGACAGCGACATGATTAATTCAGAAAAATGCATAGTCACTTTATTAATATCACCATTCGAAACAAACAATGTTTAATAGCAAGTAGTAACTAACAGAAAAGAAACTACAAATGCAAATGATAAAAAATCCGAGGACTGCCAATGCTGAGGGTGCCCTCCTGTCTGGACCACTGGCTTCTTGAAAAGGACCCTCTGAATCTACGAGCTTATACAGCTGAGAGGTTGGCATGAACAAACAAAACTCCTTCTGGAAAGGAAATACACCCTTTGTCGATCAACTGCTGCACTTTTGCCTGAAAAGCTTTGCAATCTTCGGTTGAATGCCCCGGAGATCCACCATGGTAACCACACTGAGCATGGGGATTGTACCCTGGAGGGTAAGGCTCTGGCACGGGTTTAAGAGCTTTAGGTTCCACCAGAGAATTCTGAATCAAATGCGGAAGAATCTGGCTATACGGCACAGGCACTGGATGGAAAGGAGCATTCCTTCGTTCCATGTTGCTACGAGGTCGATTCTGATTCTGGCACTGATTTCGATAACCTCGGCCACGGGTTCGCTGATTTGCAAGAGAAGCGACATAACGTTCCTGATAGGGTGCCCCAGGCACAGTGGTCTGTCCCGCGTAACAAGCCACAGGAGATACTGATCCAACATCTGACATGATTGCATTGATCACAGCTCCTTCTTCATTCTGATAGTCATAAAGAGATTCAGCTTCACTAGCTTGACTGTTTGACGTAACTCCAAGCATTCTTTCGATGTGCGGGCTCTCCAGGGAGTGTACAAACATGCTCATTAGCTCTCGGTCTAGGAGCGGCGGCTTTACTCTGGCAGCAAATTCTCTCCATCTCTGAGCATACTTCCTGATAGGTTCATTGTTCCCTTGACACAATTCTTGCAACTGCATGCGACTAGGAGTCAGCTTGTCGTTAGGCACGAACGAAGTCATTCTCAGGCAGAACATAACCAAATGTAGCTTCGGACAGCTATCCCCTTTGTACTTCTCGAAATTGGGCACTTTGAACTTTGGAGGCAACACAAGACCTGGCACTAAACACATGCTCGCAGCATTCAGATCAAGAGTGTTCTTATTCACCAAGGCAGCAATCTGGTCTTCCAACGTCTGAAGCCTTCCCATATACTCAGCAGTCAGTGGGTTCTGAATATCAACCTGTGGAACAACTCTTGGAGGTGGCAAAATCCTTGGAGAATCTGGCGTAGAGAAAGTGAAATTGTGATACTCGGAGTCATTGAGAGAATATGAACCTCTGACAGGGGTTTGCACAGGCTGAGCAACATTGTTCATCTGAGCTCTTTGACCACTGTGATCTCCTCTATGCATAGCTGTGATGTCTTCCCTGATCTGACTCACCTGGTGTTTCAACAATTCGAACTCCGCCCGAGTAATAACCAAGTTCTGCTCTCCTGAAGCCATGATCTATCCCAATACTAACTCACGTCCAATGCGAATGTCAGGGAATCAACTGATGAAGCGGACAAAAACGGGTAAGCTCCCTGTTCCGGATGAGGATGAATATGCAAAATGAAATGCAAATGCAAACAGTCATGCAAAAATGCAAAATGAACACACAAGGGACCAAGTGCCCCTGGCTGAGAAGAATCCACCGCACTGGTCTTAGTCAGACCCATAACACTGCTCGAACCTGGTGTCAGCAAATCAAAACGGTACTCGAACCTGGCCTCCAACAGACCTCATAATGCTGTCTTCAAATATCATTGAATCTCAATCAAGAAAACCGGTAATCTGGAGGTCAAGTTACCTGCATGCCCAAACCCCTCTCACAGGTAGGTGTCCTAATAACTGACACAAGGTATGGCATCCTATGCGGTCGTCGGCGTCACAGACTTTCAGGGTTGATGATACGATTCCCAGAAGGAGTGGCATCCTCAAATCCTGAAGAGGCCTCACTTAGCCAACTTCCAAATGATCGGTTCCCAGAGTCGACAATCCAACTAACCAGCAACTCGAGCCACCCAAAGGGTAGGACAGGAGGCCAACCAGAAGAACCTCGTCTGAGTGTGGATTTCGCAGGACACTAGGACATGCAAAGCATGTGCGCGCCCACTACTTTCCACTCTAATTCTAGGTGCACTCAAGCCCAGGTCCGGCTTATCTCTCAACCATAGAACACCCGTCACAACCCCAATACACCAATAATAACAATAATATAATGCTGAAAGTAAATGACAGAAATATAAATCCATACAAAATCCTCGACGGGAAAACAAGCGCTAGGATTGACTCTCTTGAGGGACGTTGGATCCCAAATGCATAGGGAACTATCGCAGATCCCCAGCAGAGTCGCCAGCTGTCGCTACTGCGAAAATTGGCGCCGGCTGAACAGAAGAGTCGCCACCGTGCGTTATTTATCCCAAAGGAGGGAAAGGAAACGCTCGAGGTAAACCTACCGCAAAGACGGGGAAAGGAATGGTCATCGCAACCAAATCCTGGATTCGGGAGTCGGTTACGCAAGGGGAAGGTATTAGCACCCCTCACGTCCGTCGTACTCGACGGGATCCACGCTTGTTTTCGGTCGAAAAGATTGTTATTCTATCTACTCTACAGGTCTGGGGTTAAAAGAAAAGAAAATGACTCGGCAAAGTATCGCACTTTATGCCTACGTATTCCCGTCTGGAACGAGAAATCAGAGTCAACGTAGTTCGCCTACCTACGGGAAAGGAGGGGAAGGTTGCTCGCTAGGATATCGCATCCTATGCCTACGTACTTTCATACAGCATGAAAGATCAGAGCAAACGTAGTTCGGGCCACGTACGACACAAGTCTGTCTTGATTGCTTTTATCTCCTTCTAAAAAAAGGGTTTTTCTGATTACTGTTCCAAGCGGACAAAAATGACATTTTGATGAGTTCACATTCTTTTACGGAAGAAGTGTCTTTTATTGTGTTTGAAATATTTATTGTGTTTTTTCTGTTTGTTTTGAGAAAGAAGAGACAGAACTCTAACCTATGGTTTAAAAGGGAATTAAACTAACCTAATGTTGTCATGCATGGGTTAAGACCTAATGTCTATCATGCTCCTCTCTTGCGCAGAGAGAAACAGAGATCCTAAGGGAATAGACGGAAACAGAAATAATAGCATATATACAATAAAGCAATAAAATGCATGGATGCAGCAATACAAGCGAGGCAAGGGAGTCCCACTCAACCTCGAACCTAGAAAACAACAGGCAAAAGCGAACAAAATTCGCTTTCAACCTAACAGGTTAAAGGCAAACAATACAGTCAGGGAAATTCAAACAATACATCAAAAATTATAAACAGCAAAAATAAATAGCCAACAACAGTCTTCATCAACATCTGTCTTCAAGTCATCTTCAAACAGCTACAGGCTTCAAGCAAGCATCAGTCTTCATCTTCACAACCTTCAAGCAAGGTATCTATCTTCAATCTTTCGGGGCTTTTCTTCAAGTCCCACTCTCCAAGATGAGGAACAGTTAAGAGGATGAACTGGAATGTTAAACAGTTAGTTGACCACCAAAGGTGGCAAACAGACTGTTAACAACATGTAGAATGTTTCTCTCAAGAGTTCTATCTCTTAGACACTGTCACCAAGCCTTCCAAAGGAAGGGGGTGAGTGTCCTAGAGAGACTCTACATCATAGAGAGGGATGGAGGCAAACAAGACCTTCCATGCTTGTGAATCAAGTTGCTATTCTAGAGCTCTACCTAACTCCTAGATCCTATAACCTTCAACAGTTGCCACCAAGATCAACTCTTCATCAACTCTGGAAATTGGTCTTCATTCTCTTAATCTTCAATGGGCTTTATCAGCAAGGTCTTCAGCTCAACCCCAAACCCCAAGCAGGCCCAATACCCCACACAGTCAAATAATAACCCTAGAGAGGACACACCACACAATCAATCAAATACAAGCAATATACTAATAGTAATAGTAGAATAGGGGAAGCCTAATATTTTCTAAGGGATCTATTATTTATCCATAATACCCCTATAGTCCCATCATTTAATTTGTCCTAAAGAAAACCCAAAAGAAAATTCGTTTTGTTAAACCTACATTGTATTCACAACCCTAAATGATTAGCCTAATGGTTTCTAACTAAACTACCCAAAATAAATCCTAAAAATTGGTAGAAAAATAAAGGGGGCACCTAATATATGTATCTAGTTATACTAAAAAATTTGGCCTAAAAAGATTATGAGAAGTACCTAAAAGAAATTCTACAAATACTATGCACAAATTAGATCTATTAAAAAGGCATTAAAAGAGAAAATATGTAAAAAATATTAAAAGAAAATAAAATTGAAATTTTATTACATGATATTTTTCTACACAGAAATATGAAAATAGTAAAAAAAACAACCAATCAAAAATATGGAATTTTCAATTTGTTATGATTTTTCAAACAATTAAGAAAAATGAATGAAATTAAAATGAAATAAAGTTGGTTAGGGGTGCAGTTAGTAGGAAAAGGCATTGAAAAATGAATGATGGGCCCAGACTGGGGGTGCGCGTAGCAAAGCGCGCCTGGGCCCAGTTTAATCAGAAAAAAAAACCAAAGAAAAAATAAACACAAATCGGTGCAGAAAGTAAGAAATATAGTTCAAATCATATGGGCCTGGATATTGGGGGTGTGGCTAGCAATTGTTTCTTAAGCCCACCAGAGGGTTTTAATGAAACGAGGCGTTTCATGGCCTCAGATTCCCTCTTGTTTTCAACTTCAAACATAGGCCATTGGATGCGTTTTCTGGGTCAAAGTCTTGTGTCCATCTAACGGCTGGGAGGCCATCTCCTACCTCCAGCCCTAGGGTTTATGAACCTTCCATGCACGAAGCTCTTCAAAGCCATCTTCCATCGCCTTGTTCTCCTTCATCTCTCAACTAAATCCAATTCTGTAAAGAGCAAAGTTGCTCCAATTCTCAAGCTGAATAGAACTACAACATTAGTTTTCACTAAAACGCCCTAAAATGCCAAACCCGATAGCTCTACTTCCATGGATGCTCCAATTTCCACTCTCATGAAACTCCAGTTTCTTGGTACTAGTGTAACCACCACACATCCCTGATCATTTTAAACTAATCCACATGAATTAACACTCTCTATCCTCTTAGTTCTAGGTCAAAACAGTTTTGGTGCTCACATACCAAACTCCATGAAATGCTCTTAAACTCACCAGAATTATTCATCTACCTATTCCTAACAGTTCTAACCTAAGGATTCTACATCATGCTAACTAATTCTAGCCAATTCGATAGAAAAACCAACCTGGTGTAATCTTGAAAATAGATAGTGATGCTCTTGGATTCACAGCTAGCAGTGCTTTAGACTTGATCAATGGACTTGGATCTTGGTTCTGTATGCAGCAACACCTGCTCAAATGCTCTTGATCTTGCAATTGAATTCTTCTTGCACTTTGGATGATGAAGTTGGTAGCACATGAATTCTGCTTCAATTCAACCAGATCTTGATGGAAACTTGCTCTATGATGAATGTAGATGATAATAGGATCAAAAACTTTGAAGAATGATGAAGATTTGATAGAGTTTTTGGGTAATTTGCAAAATTGAGGAATGAGATGTAACTATGAGTTTTCAACAAAATGAATCACCAACCAATGATTGGATCCATTCTACTCAATATATAGATGCTCATGGAACCATCTAGAAGTTGCTGGAACTTTCTTGCACTCAAATCCCTTGTGAATTGGCATGTGTTACTTCTTTTATAAGCAAGCCATGATAACTTCCAAATTCTGAACTAAACTCAAAAATCCACTATTGCCAATGGTCTCAAAACATTATTTCCAATCAAAATGACCTATAATTTCATCCCATTTGGACATGTTATGAAAAATCTCATTTTTAGGTCACTTTTATTCATTAAATTCACCTTTTAATTGACTAAATTTGAAATCTTGAGCTATGAGCATTTGCCAACTCCCATGACCACTTTTCTAGACTCAAAATGTCATTTGGAGCAACGTTTATGTTGTGAAGTTTTTCATTGGAAGCTTCCTTGTATGAGTTTTGGGCATATGCTTGAAATGACCTGTAATTCTCAAATGACCAAAATACCCTTTGCTTGCCAAGGTCATAAGTAGAGTTCCACAAATCATATGAAGGCATGCCATACCTTTCTAGAAATCTAAGACAATGAGGAACAACTTTCATGTTGACCAGAAATTCATTTGAAGGCTCCTTGAGGGGTAAAAGTTGCTTGGAAGTTTAGTAATTTTCACAGACAAATTTCAGATGCCTCCGATGACCTGTGACTTGCAAGAACCATAACTTGAGTTCTATAAATCTACTTGATGTCTTCCACCACTCAAATTAAAGTTCTTGAGATCCTCTACAAGTTTCATGTTGGCCAAGGATCCATTTGAGACTTGCATTTTGAATTATCTTGCTGGGAAGTTTGTCCTAAATCAGGGGATTTTACACAGAAACCCTAATTTAGAAACTCCTCTTCTTCTTGATTCCTATTGATTCCTCCTTGGCACAACACCACATCCATATCTACATGTCAAATGAGGCATCCCACATCTTTCAAACAGGCCTTGATGCCCTTCAATCAAGCATTTGACCTAGGGTTGACCCAGGGTTGACCCAGATGAAACCCTAGTTGACTGTCTTCAATTGCAGCTCTTGTGATCACATCAATGACTTGTATCACTTTCAAAATGGCCTTATAGGTCCTCCATGATGTCTATATACCCTCCATGCTCAATTCACAGCTCATAACTTCTTTGATGATCTTCAAATACACTCAAGATAGGAGACAGATCCACTGCTTGATCCACTGACTTCTTAGATTTCAATTTATTTCTGATGACTTGGATAGGCTTGAATTTGAATAAGAACCTCTTGATAGGCTCATAGAGATAGGAATAGTACTTGGTCCCTTGTTGTATGACTTGCTATGCTATGCTATGCAAATGATTAGACTATGTACATGACTTTTTTATGCAAATGACAATGCAATTGAAACATAAACCAAGTGAAGTAGGTTGAGCAAATTTTAGGGTGCAACAGTATGCTTGAAGACCTCTTCAAATCAATGGTATCTTGATAGTGGATGTTCGAGGCACATGACGGGTGACATGAGCAAATTTTCACATCTAACGCTTAAGGCCAACTGATTTGTTACTTATGGTGACAACAACAAAGGAAGAATCCTTGGCATAGGCATCATTGGTTCATCGCCCTCAACAATTATAGAAGATGTTCTATATATGGAAGGTATAAAGCATAGTCTCCTTAGCATTAGCCAATTGTGTGACCGATGTTTCAAAATCAACTTCACTAAAAATGAATGCTTGATTGAAAACGAAGTTACTCATGAAGTTATGCTAAAAGGTAAAAGAGTTAATAACATTTTCTTAATTTCCTTAGATAACTTGTCTTTGAATGTTAGGTGTCTCTTTGCAAACAACAATGAATCATGGTTATGGCATAAGAGGTTTGCTCACATTCATATGGAGCACTTGAATAAATTGATCAAACATGACTTAGTTATTGGATTGCCGAAGATCAAATTCATCAAAGATAGGTTATGTGACGCTTGTCAAAAAGGAAAGCAAACTAAATCAACTTTAACATCCAAGAATGTGGTGTCCATAACTAGGCCACTACAATTGTTGCACATGGATCTCTTTGGTCCATAAAGAACAAAAAGCTTCAGAGGTAATGTTTATGCATTATTAATTGTAGATTATTTTTCTAGATACACTTGGACTTTCTTCTTAATGCAGAAAAGTGAAGCATTCAAAGCATTCAAGAAGTATGCAAAACAAATACAAAATGAGAAGTCTCTTACAATTTCCTCCATTAGAAGCGACCACTGTGGAGAATTCCAAAACGCCTCATTTGAAGATTTTTGTGAAGAACATGGAATTTCACACAACTTCTCCACACCAAGACCCCACAATAAAATGGTTCATAGAAAGGAAGAATAGGACATTGATGGAACTTGCAAGGACAATGCTAAGTGACTCAAATATTCCTAAGTACTTTTGGGCGAATGCAGTGAGTACGACATGCTTTGTAAGTAACCGTGTTAATATTAGGCCTATTCTCAAGAAAACTCCTTATGAGCTCTTCAAAGGGAGAAAACCAAATATTTCACTTTCATAGTTTTGGATGTAAGTGTTTTGTCCTAAACAACGAAAAAGACAACCTTGGTAAGTTTGACGAGAAATCCGATGAAGGTATATTTCTTGGTTACTCTCTTTCTAGTAAAGATTTTAGAACTTACAATAAAAGAACTTTATCTATAGAAGAATCTATGCATGTCAAATTTGATGAATCTAACCCCTCCAAGGAGGATATTGTGGTTTGTGATGATGATGATGATTTTGTAAAAATTTCCGAAGAAGATACTTCTAAAGATATCATTAAAGAACATCAAGATAGACCGGTTCAACAAGATTCCAATGTCAATGATCTACCAAAAGAATGAAGGATTCATAGAGATCATCCTATTGACAAAGTGATTGGAGACATAAGTCAAGGTGTTGCTACAAGATTAAATCTCAAAGATGTATGCTTGAACATGGCATTCGTATCTCAAATAGAACCTTCCAAAGTTGATGAAGCTCTTGAAGATGATCAATGGATTATTGCTATGCAAGAAGAATTAAACCAATTCGAGAGAAATCAAGTTTGGGAACTTGTTTCTAGACCAAGAGATAAACATATCATTGGAACAAGATGGGTGTTTAAGAACAAACTTGATGAGAATGGAATAATTGTTCGAAACAAAGAAAGATTGGTGGCTCAAGGGTACAATAAAGAGGAAGGAATTGACTTTGAAGAAACGTTCGCTCTGGTTGCAAGGTTAGAAGCTATTCGTTTGTTACTTGCTTATGCTTATTCAATGAACTTTCATTTATTTCAAATGGACGTCAAAAGTGCCTTCTTGAACGGATACATCAACGAAGAAGTCTATGTCAAATAACCCCCGGGCTTTGAAGTTTTCAAGCATCCTTCACATGTATACAAATTGAAGAAAGCCCTCTATGGACTAAAACAAGCACCAAGGGCATGGTATGATCGACTAAGTAATTTCTTATGCAAAAAAGGTTTTGAAAAAGGCAAGGTAGACAAAACTTTATTCATTAAAAGGATAAAGGATAATACCTTACTTGTTCAAGTCTATGTGGAAAACATCATCTTTGGTTCAACAAATAAGGAAACTATGTGAAGAATTTGCGTCGATGATGCAAGGCGAGTTTGAAATGTCTATGATGGGTAAGATGAATTACTTCCTTGGATTGCAAATCAAGCAAGTAAAAGACGAAATATTTATCAACCAATCGAAGTATTGCAAAGAGTTGTTAAAGAGATTTGATATGGATGAGTATAAAGATATGTCAACACCAATGGGATCCGGAACCTACATCGATCAAGATGAATCAGGAACATCGGTTGATATTACAAAATATCGAGGTATGATTGGTTCTTTATTATATTTGACGACAAGTCGTCCTGACATAATGTTTAGTGTATGTTTATGTGCTCGTTTTCAAGCGAATCCAAATGAGTCACATCTCACGGCAATCAAAATAATCATGAAGTATCTCAAGGGAATGAAGAACGTTGGCTTATGGTTTCCTAAAGGTAGTGTTTGTACTTTAATTGGTTATTCTGACGCGGATTATGCAGGCTATAAAACAGATAGAAAAAGCATAAGTGGAACGTGTCACATCCTTGGAAATGTAGTAGTTTCGTGGTCATGTAAGAAACAAGCATGAGTTGCTCTTAGTATGGCTGAAGCAGAGTACATAGCAGTGGGAAGTTGTTATGCACAAAATCTTTGCCTAAAGTAACAATTAAGCGACTACGGAATTGATCTTGGATGCATTTGATAACGCGAAATCATATCGTTTATTTGGCTTGATTTACATGCATTTATTTGTGACTATTATTAATTTATCTTGATTTATATTCTATTATATGATTAATTTACTTCGTTTTGCAGATTGGGGAGAATTTGGATTAAAGAAAGAAAAGAAGAAGAAATGGAAGGAAAAAGAGAAGAAAAACAGAAAAAATGGATTTTGCTGATATGACAGTCGTCACAGGTCCATTACGACCGTCATGCGTATGACAATTGTCACGTTCCATTACGAGCGTCACGCAGACGAAATATCATTTAACGTTCAAATCAGTTTTTTTTTGCCACGATCACTCTCTCTAATATTTCTTCCTACACTTTCTCCACTCACTGCCCACTACTGGAAGTTACTCCCATTACCTCCATAACTCACCCATGATCTCTGAAAGTTGAAGAAGGAATTATCTCCTATAAATAGGCCTTAGATTCACAATTTAGGGGGGAGGCTTCGAGGTATCGAAGTGCTGCCAAGATTTCTACTTAAGCTATTTCTCCCAATTTTATTGTTTTCTTTTATTTCATTTCCATTTTCCTTTAGTTCAGAACATTCTATTTTCTTCCTGTACCTTTTAATTCTCGCCAAAGTAGAATCCTGCCGACATTGTGGAGGACTACTCAAGGATTCGAGATCAGTACGATTTACAGGTTCTTATTAATTGAATTATTACTTTATTTTCTATCATAATGTATTTTTATTATTTTGCTGTTTATATTTATTCCCGTTTGCATCAATTATCATGTCTAGCTAAATTAGTTTTATCGGTATGTAACCGAATTAGTAGGACATGATTCGATAGTAACCGGCACCTTCCCTTTTTACAAACAACCTTTCTGGCCGTAGTTTTTAATCTTAATTTCTAAATAAAACTTCGTCGCGACAGCGAGAAATTATTTACAGTAGTTTCGCCACGACAGTGGTAAATTCATTAAGGCACAAATCGGCATGCGAAAGCTGGGATTCAAACCAGATAGTAAAAACTAGGCATTGATTTTAAACACAGCGAAAGCGCTTTAAAAGAAATCAGAATCTATTTGTTTTCAAAAAGTAGTTTTAACCCCGAATGGGACTGCGAGAGCGTACATTCCGCCTTAGAATTATGACCCGAGTCAACAACCATCGTGAGGAAGAGGTCTTTAAACGAGTATTTTCTCCTGAAAAGTGTTTGCAAAGAGTAAAAAGCATCGGCGACCTGTCGAATCCCCGATAACTAATTCTTTGCATACCGATATCCCTTTACCTCTTTTTCTTTAAACCAATTATCTTTATTTCCTTTGCATTTAATTTCATTCGCATTCAGCTTTCCTAATTCCATTAGCCTTGGATTTACGCCGTAATAATAGATAACAGTAGATTGACATTGGTCTCTGTGGGTTTGACAATCTTTTATATTACTTCGATATTTCCGTGCACTTGCGGATGCATCAAGTTTTTGGCGCCGTTGCTGGGGACCAACAATCAATATTGTGATTCAGTTGTTGCATAGTATAGGCTAAGGCACTCTTATCTAAATCATTATGTATAACCCATATTTCCCTTATAACTACCACCCCCAATATTTCGAGGAACCACAAGATCCGTATAAATCGGACCTCGAAATATTATTAGAAGATTTCAATACGACGCATTCTCACCCAAATTCCCTCTACGATGACGACTCCAAATGTTTTGAGGAAACGCAAGATTTCGATACGTTCAACCTTGAACTATTACTAGAAGAATTCGAAGAGACGTTTACTCACTCTAGGATAAAATCTATGATGGAGCGCTTTGTGGAGACACAAACTCTCCAAAATGAAGATTTTAGAAAACAACATCTCCAAATTGATGAAGACCTTAAGCAGATGAGCATTATAGTCGATTCCCTCGCGACTCACAGCAAGGCTTTGGAGACTCAAACCTCTTTGCTTACACGAACATCTCTAGGACCCTTCCTTGAGAGCCATGTGAATGTTGTAACCACTAGTAATGAAGAACAAATAGAAGATCCTAGGGAGAGTGATGATGAATCTGAGGAGAGTTTTGGTGAGACAAGCATAATTATTGAGAAAAATCCACCGACACCACCCGAAAGGGAGGTTGTCGAAGAGATAGAGAAAGAAGCACCCATTGTTGCTCCTCCTCCCTATACCCCACCTAATTCTTTCTCACAATTGGTTGTGGAAGCTAAGGTAAACTCCCAATCCAAAACATATGTAGAGGTATTGGAAAATATCCACACTAATGCACATTTGTCTAAGGTCTTTCATAACAAAAGAAAATTCAAGGACCATGAAACTAGGGTCATCATTACTGTTAAAAGGGTAAGATTAAATTTTGAGGTGGTGGATGAAATAACTAAGCCCAAATTTGAAAAACTGATACTTAGGATAGATCCAGAACCACCACCACAAGTTCAAAACAATGAACCACCCTATAGAAGAAAGAAAATAAAAGGTGAGGGATATGAGAGATGGCTTGATAAGTGGCCATGGAAACCGAAAACCATTCAAAGTTTGATCGAGGAACCATTCTCGAAAGAACCACCATGAGTACTTGCACTCCTTGGCCGTCGAGCTATCGACGTTAAACAAAGCGTTGTGTAGGAGGCAACCCACAAAGTCTTTATTTTAATTTGTTTGTTTAAATTTGCAGAAAATAAAGAAATGTATCGCTTGTTACTCTTTAGCTATATCTAAGCGAAAACTCTCTAGATGACGATCTGAGAAGATGAGCTATGCCCACGGACATTCCTACGAGTGTCGCTGCTGGTGGGAACATTGATGATGAGTACTTCCTCTTGACGCGAGCAACATGATGAGCTGGTTCGAAAATTACACAAACAAAGGTATCTCAAAATGCCTGCCGCCGAAGTAGAAGTGATCAATAAAGACAAGGATAGCAAGAGCAGTAGCATTCATACAGGTTCTATCTTTCCTTTTCCACCTTTTACTAAAACATTGAGGACAATGTTTGGTTTAAGTGTGGGGGAGGAACTCTATTGTTTTACATTTTATTTCATGCTTCTAGGAATTTTTATCTATTGTTTTACATTTTATTTCATGCTTCTAGGAATTTTTATCTATTTTTAACATTATGTCAAAGTCTTTGCATGTGTTGTCGAGTCTTTATGCTTGGTTTTCGCTTGTTATTCAATTTCCCCAAAAATTTCAAAATTTCAAAATTCTAACCTCCAACAAATTTTTGCTTCGATTCATGACATGGTTCTCTGAAAGTATATAGGCTGTCCAGGCTATGTTAGAAAAACATGGGAAAGTTTTGATAAAATTGATACCGCCCTGACACCCTTAACCCCCTAAATATGCAAAATCAATTTGAGTACCCATTATGCTGAAACCTTAAAGCTCCAGGTTCTTGTAGTAATCCCTAAGTAGTTTATTTAAGCAGTCAGCACCATCCTAAACACACTAAGTAAGAAACCGATGCAAATAAGTGTATGATCTCTAGTGTAAAATGAGAAATTAAGAAAGAAAAAAATTATGAAGAAAAAGACATGTTCCTTCTAAGTTAGGTGCTCCTCACCCGAGCACTTAGCCTAACGGTATAAACTCTTTAAGTTCAATTGATGCTTAAGCATATTTGCAGAGAAAAAATGAAATAGCATCGAGATCATAGTCACTAACAGGTTTACTTGCCATGAATGTGTATGGATGACGGGCTTAATGTGATTGCACTATAATGAAATGGGGTGAAAGAGAGCATGAGATATAGGTTGAGTTATAATGGCATGATTTCGATTGGTTTGCATAAGTAGGGAGTTTTTGAAATTGTGTCGTTACGGTATCCTTGGTATTGATATTTAGTACATATCGATCTAACATTAGCCTAGCAGCCACGTATGATTAGAGTCTCATCATGTTTTTGTTTCGAACTATGCTTATTTCTTTTTACCGTGTTGGTTGGTTGCTTGAGGACAAGCAATGGTTTAAGTGTGGGGGTGTTTGATAACGCGAAATCATATCGTTTATTTGGCTTGATTTACATGCATTTATTTGTGACTATTATTAATTTATCTTGATTTATGTTCTATTATATGATTAATTTACTTCGTTTTGCAGATTGGGGAGAATTTGGATTAAAGAAAGAAAAGAAGAAGAAATGGAAGGAAAAAGAGAAGAAAAACAGAAAAAATGGATTTTGCTGATATGACGGTCGTCACAGATCCATTACGACCGTCATGCGTATGACAACCGTCACGTTCCATTATGAGCGTCACGCAGACGAAATATCATTTAACGTTCAAATCAGTTTTTTTTGCCACGATCACTCTCTCTAATATTTCTTCCTACACTTTCTCCACTCACTGCCCACTACTGGAAGTTACTCCCATTCCCTCCATAACTCACCCATGATCTCTGGAAGTTGAAGAAGGAATTATCTCCTATAAATAGGCCTTAGATTCACAGTTTAGGGGGGAGGCTTCGAGGTATCGAAGTGCTGCCAAGATTTCTACTGAAGCTATTTCTCCAAGTTTTATTGTTTTCTTTTATTTCATTTCCATTTTCCTTTAGTTCAGAACATTGTATTTTCTTCCTGTACCTTTTAATTCTCGCCAAAGTAGAATCCTGCCGACATTGTGGAGGACTACTCAAGGATTCGAGATCAGTACGATTTACAGGTTCTTATTAATTGAATTATTACTTTATTTTCTGTCATTAGGTAGGTTTTTTATTTTATTGTTTATATTTATTCTCGTTTGCATCAATTATCATGTCTAGCTAAATTAGTTTTATCGGTATGTAACTAAATTAGTAGGACATGATTCGATAGTAACCGGCACCTTCCCTTTTTACAAACAACCTTTCTGGCCGTAGTTTTTAATCTTAATTTCTAAATAAACCTTCGTCGCGACAGCGAGAAATTATTTACAGTAGTTTCGCCACGACAGTGGGAAATTCATTAAGGCACGAATCGGCATGCGAAAGCTGGGATTCAAACCAGATAGTAAAAACTAGGCATTGATTTTAAACATAGCGAAAGCGCTTTAAAAGAAATCAGAATCTATTTGTTTTCAAAAAGTAGTTTTAACCCCGAATGGGACTGCGAGAGCGTACGTTCCGCCTTAGAATTATGACCCGAGTCAACAACCATCGTGAGGAAGAGGTCTTTAAACGAGTATTTTCTCCTGAAAAGTGTTTGCAAAGAGTAAAAAGCACCGGCGACCTGTTGAATTCTCGATAACTAATTCCTTGCATACCGCTATCCCTTTACCTCTTTTTCTTTAAACCAATTATCTTTATTTCCTTTGCATTTAATTTCATTCGCATTCAGCTTTCCTAATTCCATTAGCCTTAGCTTTACACCGTAATAATAGATAACGGTAGATTGACATTGGTCTCTGTGGGTTCGACAATCTTTTATATTACTTCGACATTTCTGTGCACTTGCGGACGCATCAGCATTCCTCTCCGATGCGACAACACAAGTTCGATTAACATCACAAAGAATCCGATCATGCAAGCAAGAACCAAACACATCGACATTCGACATCATTTTCTTCGTGATCACATTCTTAAAGGAGATGTTGAAGTCACTTTTGTAGATACGCATAATCGACTTGCAGATATCTTCACAAATTCACTCGCAAAAGAACCGTTTTTCAAGACTCGGCGAGAACTCAGAATTCTCGATGAAGGTGATATCTAATATTTCAAAAGTTGATTATTATAGAATCTATGAGTATCAAGGTACACAAATATGAACTTATCTCTTTTTGGAAATTTTTTATGCTATATCAAATTTACCGTGTCGGCAAAAAATTTCAATCTTTCCTATTTACGCACATCATTACGTTATTCTTTTTCAAAATTTTTTTTGATCAAAAGTTGCCTCAAGATATGTGCTAACATGTTCTATAATTTTTATATCAAGAACCTTCATGAGTTTGGAACTATTTACTCACTGTTTTTTACATTTTCTAAATTTTTGAAGGCATTAATCAGTTAGCCCATATGGTTAACCGGTTAACACTGTTTGTTTCTGTTTTAAGCTATTGCTTTAGTTTATGTTTAAGTCCTAGTTCTTTAATACACTTTTGGTTTACTAGCTTATGCTTTTGTTTCGTATTCGTGAATCTACCGTACAATGTGTGTGTGTTTTATGTTAACGTATCGTAAAACTAAGT
Source organism: Lathyrus sativus (assembly GCA_963859935.3). Lineage (NCBI taxonomy): Eukaryota > Viridiplantae > Streptophyta > Magnoliopsida > Fabales > Fabaceae > Lathyrus > Lathyrus sativus. The sequence goes on along the minus strand of OZ012735.1, from coordinate 683,730,447 downwards.
TTTATTTGTTGTGTTAGTATATGTGTTATGATTACTCTATGTGTATGTATGTCAACTTTCATTCTTGTGTGCTCCTCTTCCTTTTTGCTAATGCCAAAGGAGGAGAAGGATTGGTTTCTCTAATGTTTCTTTGTGCAGAAAATTTATACCTCTTGTATTAAGGGGGAGCCTTAACTTAGGGGGAGAAACAAGTATAGAGAAACAAGTCTCAAAGCAAAGATTAGTTGTCATCATCAAAAAGGGGGAGATTATAGAAGCGAGCTTCAAGAGCATAAACTTTTTGATGAAGACAACAAGTTTTCTATGCAACATGTGTATGCAAAAAGAAAGAGACTCAAATGACATCAAGTTTCAAGATGGTGTTCTAGCATATGTCAAATGGGTCAAAAGCTTCACATACATACTAATCAAGTTTCAAGTATTGAAGATAGAATATTGAACAACAACTCAAAGGTATACTAAATATCATTTAAAATACTTATACAAGTGTTCAATTATCCATCTCTCACTTCACATATATCACAAGTCTTTTTAAAAACATTTTCAGTGACTCACTCTTTTTAAAGTTATTTTTGTTTTGAAAAACTTTCAGTGTTAACCGCTTAACCCATATGGTTAACCGGTTAACGGATTCTAACATTAATTTTTTGCTGAATTACTTACATTGTTAACTGATTAACCTATATGGTTAACCGGTTAACGATTGTTGTTTTTTGAATTTTTGCTAACGTTAAAGGGGTGTTGACCGATTAACCTATATGGTTAACCGATTAGCCCTGAAGCAGTAAGCAAAAAATTACAGCTTTTCATGAAAATATGCATTTTTTTCATTTGTTTTCTGACTGTTATGTTGCATAAAATTATACCCCTCTGTAGAGGTATTTTGTACAGTATAAATTCATATTAGATTTCAAATTTCAATTCACCTCCAAGAAACTTGATCATCAAATTCACTCATTCTCTTCATCTTTCAAATTTTCTAAAAGTGTTCACACAAACATTTTTTTCTTGAGAGAAACTCTTTGAATTAATTTCACACATTATCATAGTTTCATCTCATACTTTTCAAAGAACACTTGTATATTTCTTTTGAGTGATATTTATTTCAAGGAGAAGATCGATCGTGAAGATTGATAGCATCATACTCTCAAAACATCACATTTATATCAGGATTATTTTTGTATTACCTTGTTGTCCAGGATTGTTGGAAACAAGTGAGTGTCTGAAGAGGATTGTTCTTCCTACACTTTAGTTACCTATAGATTAGATAGTAGGCTTCACCTTTGGTGTGATTAGGTTGTGCAATCATTCTAAACTATAGTGAAATCTCTTTCGATTCGAAAGGGGAGTGGAGTACTCTCGGTGTGAGGGGAACCACTATAAATTTCTTGTGTTTCTTTTTACTTTCCGCACTTTACTTTCAAGTCCTTAACATATTAACCGAAAAAGAATCAAGAATCACAAAAGATTGAAGATAATTTTTTGAGAACCTAATTCACCCCCCCCCCCTCTTAGGCGCATTTACAAGTTACAGTTTCTTACCGACGTGAGCGTCGTGCCTGCTTGTTAGCAGATGTCCTTACCGACTTAGTGTCGTGCCTGCTTGTTAGCAGATGTTTGTACCGACCGAGCGTCATGCCTGCGTGTTAGCAGATGTTTTTACCGACGGATGTCGAGCCTGTTTATTTAACAGATGTTTTCACCGAATGTGTGTCAAAGCCTTCTAACCTGTGGTTAGTAGTTGGTTCCTTACAACTTTCAGATACATTTCTCCTGATTCCACTTTGGTGGACAATTCTACAGTTTACTATCTTGCGGTTGGAAAATTTCTGGGTTCTTTTGTATTCAATCACCTTTTACCTTGAACGTTTGAAAGCGGTTTCTTTTCACACCTTTAGGTCCAAGTTGTTTAAATAGGGGCAGCTGTTGCACCCCAAAATTTGACCAACCTTTTCTTTCTAACTTGGCTTATGTTTCATATCATTTAGCATTTGCATTTGCATAACATTGGTTCTAGACAGGGGATCAAGAGGTTCTATTTTTCATTCAAGAGAGAAGATTTCTTGCTCAAGCTCAAGCAAGGGTATGTGTTTGCAAGTCATCAAGAGTTCACCGTCATTAGAGTTGGGTCTCAAAGCTCCTTGAGGGTAGAAGGTTTGTGTATGGGTGTCATCTCTTATGTTGAGGATCATCAAAGGGTCATGAGGTTACTTACTTGGATAAGAAATAGTTCAAAAGCTCAATTTTCATCTTGATGGTTCTTTATGGAGTTTGTATGGTCATACAAATCATTGACAAGAGCCTCAATCAATGGATATGGTGTTAGGGTTTCATCTGGTCAACCCAAGGTTAATTGTGGACTTGAGAGGGTTCAAGACTTGATTCTAGATCATTGAAGCCATGGGAAGTCATCATGAGCCATATCTAATGTTATGTTGAGATCAAATCAAGAAGAGTCAAGAGTACAAGAAGTTACTAAATTAGGGTTTTAGTTGATTTCAGTGCAAAATCCCCTTTGTGGTGCCTAACTTCAAGGACAATTTTCATTATGATTCAAGTCCAATCTCATTTTATAAAAAACATGAGACTTGTTCATCATCTTTCAAGATTTCTTTTGAGTACAGTAACCCATCCATTGGGTTTTTACATCTCAAGTTATGGCGTCAACAAGTTGATGTCATCAGATGAAGAGAATTTTGAGGTACTCAAAGTCATCTCACTTCCAAGAGATTTTTCACATGGAATCAAGCTCTTTCTCACTTTCCAATGAATATGAAAGTTGTTCCTAATTGTATTAGCTTTCCAAAAACTCCTAGAACTCATCATTCTCATGTGTGGAGCTCAAGTTATGGTCTCCACGAGGTAAGGGTATTTTTGGAAACCTAGTTTTAGGTCTTTCATTTCAATGACCAATTCCATGAACTTCATGACCTCTTATCCAAATTTGTGCCACATGAAAGTTGTGTCACATTTCCTTAACATCCTCTTGAACTAAAAATCCATGATGTTTGATGATTTATGTGATCATTTGAATCATGATGAGCTTAAAAAGTGGATTTTTGGACATGATTTGAATTCCTTCCATTACAAGTCATCAAATGAATTGGTTTTTGAATTTTTCACTCCACATCATCATCACATATTGGTCTTGCTAGAGATTACCCAAAGTGAACCAACATTAGTACACTTTACATGCCATTTTTCAAATTTCATGCCATAAGAGGTAATGGTTCAAAACTTGGTGTCCACTAATTCTCAATGACCAAAACCATAATGATTCATTTCCACACACCCAAAAGGTTCATTTTCTGACCCAAGAGAGAGGTACAAGAGCTCTAACCCGTGTGTATGCTTAAGGTGAGTTTTTTGGCAAATTTTGGAAATCACTTGAATCAACCATTATGGGTCTGCATGAGTGTCATAAACCCATCATATATAAGTTGAGAAAGAAAACCCTAATGATGAGAATAAAGGGAGCTGAGCAGAGAGAAGAGTTTCACCCAAAAATACACCAAACTTTCCCTTCTTCGAATTGGTCATCTCCTTGAGATTTTCTTCAAGCCATTGCTCATTTCATCATCACACTGACGCAAGGAAGAGATTGGGAGCATCATAGTGAAGCTTGCATCAAGTTTGAAGGGCCAACGAAGCAGCTCTGTTAGGTAAATTTTCACACTTTAAATCTCCCATCCTAGGCACTTAATTAGGCTCATAACTGGTGCATTTGAAGCCCTACATCATGTAGTCCATGTTTGGATCATTTTCATGATTGTTTGCTTGAGTTTCAGTTTGTGCATAAAATCTTCGTGGCGTGTTTTCTCTTAGCTCTAAGAACCTTTTTCAAAATCTAAGTCTATATTTGAGTTCTACATGAAATTTGCTTCAAAACCATGCCAAGAGTTTAAATTTTTATCATGCTTTTTTATTTGCTCCGGTGAAGCTCGCATGAGAAGACGACCGGAGCTAGGGCTCCGGCGTCTAGGCTTGAGCTGAGGTGGCTGGTGTGTTGGCCTTTGACTTGCTCGCGTGTCATGTTTGAATCTGATGTGTATTAATGAAACACATTGTTTCATTTGAAAGCTGGTTTTTGATGGTGATGGGCGTAGTGAATTTGATTTCCACACCCCCACTTTTGGAGGCCCGATTGCGCATAACATGAACCCAGTGTAATTTGTTTTACTCATACACCTCCCTTTCCTTTTTTATTTCCTTTTATTTTCTATTTCATTTTAATTCATTTTAAAATAGTTTTATATTTCACAAAAATCCAAAAATATTCTTTTCTGATTTTTCAACGTGCTAAGTTATTTTTCAACATTTTTATTTTGCTTTTCTATTATTTTTAATGTTTTTAATTGAATTTATGATTAGAGGTGTTTTATGGTTTACACCTTAAATTGAACTTGATCATTGACCTTCATCTAAAAACCCCCCAAGGACCAAATTTCCTCTCACACTTAGGTGATTGATTAAGGGATATTTGAGGGCTGGTTTGAGGTATTAATGATCATTTTCCATTTGTTTCTCATTGGCTTTTTGTGGACCCTTGATGCTTGCTCGACAAGTTGGACATGTTGCATTGTTTGACCTAGTTGGTGATGTTTTGAATTGACTCTTACTTTGAGTTTTTGCGCACTGACTTATGCTTGATTCAACTTGCTTTGGATATTTTATTTGGAATTTATTGGAGTCTTATTCTATTTTTGGTGGATATTTCAAATTCAATATATTTTGATCATGTGTACACATCCTTTCTTGACCTAGTTTTTGGGATATGATCATGAGTGATCCCTTGAGCACCTCTTAAGCCTTGTTAGCTTTTGTTAACATGCTTGAGGTGCTTCATTTCATGTTTAGAGGTAAATTGCATGTGTACCTTGTGCCACAAGTTATGTTTTGATCTTGTCTTTCCACTTGTTTGAAGTGTGAGATGTTTAGATGGATTTGGTCCTCTAATTGAACTTGATCATTCTTGTGCTTGCCTTCCATTTTGATCTTGAATTTGAGGTATACCATTTTTGTTTCACTTCTGCCCTTAGTGGTGTTGATGTTTGTTCATGATGCTTTGGTGATGTGGTTTCACTTTGAAGTTTTGCCATGAACACTTGCACTCCTTTTGCATTGTTGTGTTGCATTTCTTTACATGGCCTTTAAGTAAGTGTTTGGTTGAGTTGATTAAGATGTGGTGGCTGCCCCACACTCTTTCCTCCCTTAATTCTTTGGTTATGAATCCTTTGTGTGCTCTTTGTGTAGCACCTTTGCTTCTTGATGATTGATGGTACTTGGTTGTAGGAGTTTACTTCTCCCATTTCATCTCATCTTCTTTTGACTTGTTTAAGTCTTCCATATTTGTGACTTGTGTTGGTTTTGTTGCACCTTTTCATGTTTGCATTTCATATCTCTTTTCATCTTTCAAGACTTGCTTAAGTCTTTCATTGCATTTTCATCTATGATTGATTATGTTTGGTGTTTACTTGTGCTTTTTGCCATGATCCCTTAGGATTCCCAGTCCCTTTGCATGATAACATTAGGTAGTTCCCTTTTTAATCCCAACTTTAGGACCATCTTGCCTAACAACATTAGGGTTTATCAGTTCCCTTTAAAGTCTTGTGTCTTCTCTTCTCATCTCAGAATCTTCTTAAGACACTTAATAAAGGATAACAAGTGTTGTACGCTACGAGTCTTAAGTACATGAGTAATGATAAATGGGGGGCCTCTTCTCATATTATCTAGAGTGTTTAGCGTATTCCCTTTGGGCGATATGCGACGCATTCACTCTTATGTCATAGTCTTTAGTGCAACCTGAGTTACAAACTAACTCAATTCACTTCTTATAAAAAAAACAAACAAAATTCAAACCTTTTCATCCTTCAGGATTGTTTCAAACCTAATTTTCAGAAAGAGTATGTTACATTTCCGTTCTACCGCAAACATACATCCTCCCTAACTGCTGGAATTAAAATGTAACATTACTCATAAGAAACACTTGAACCAACCAGTGGTCTAGGTTTCTCGAACTACGTTTGCTCTGATTTCTCATACTAGATGAGGATACGTAGGCACAAGACGGTGATGTCTTGGCGAGCAACCTTCCCCTTTCACCCGTAGTTTCCCGAACTATGTTGACTCTGACTTTCCCATTGCACGAGGGAATACGTAGGCATAGGGCGGCGATGTCCTATCGAGTCTCTTCTTTCTCTTCACCCCCGTTTAGCAGTAGCTTTTAGATAGTTTTCACCCATAGTTAGACAACAAGTGTGGATCCTGTTGAGTACAACGGACGTGAGGGGTGCTCATACCTTCCCCTTACGTAACCGACTCCCAAACCCTAGATTTGGTTGCGATGACCTTGTCTTTCCCTTTCTCTTAGGTTTTCTTCGATCGTTTCCTTTCCCTCTCTCTGGGATAAATAACGTTCGGTGGCGACTCTTCTGTCTGCTTTCCGGCTTCCCTTTTTCGCAGTATGCGATAGCATGAACCGATCAGGTTAGACATCTTGGGAATACATCAACAAACAGAGTTGAGTCTGCCCATGCTACACTGAAGAATTGATTGAGAAATAGTAAGGGTGATTTGTGCAGAGATTTGGACTCCGTAAACCAAATGATTCATAACCAGCATATTAAGATATATACATCATTTGGTCAGAGTATCACAGTTTCAGAACACATATTTAAAGACAACAATCTTTATTCTCAGTTGGTCGGTAACATATCTTGAGCAGGTTCGAATGATATTTTTCACTAAGCTAAATGAGCTGATAATATAGGCCCCGATAGCACAAAGTGTGGTTGCATATTTGTGAAAACATATAGTCTCCCATTTGCTTGTCTTATTGCAAAAAAGGTGAAACTTGGTATCCGATAAGAATGGAAGAGGTTTGCACTCATTGGAAGAGGCTTAAGTTTGATGTTGATGGTGTCAAGAAAGAAGGTAAATTGAATATCTCTATCTTGACTGAATGAGAAGTGATACAAGAGAGATTTTTGAAAGTTGGTGACAATGTGAAACTCCACATCAAAGAACAGTTGAGGAAGATTGTTTATCCGGAAACCGCCAACTTGAAACCACCCTCTCAACCGGTAAAAACAAAAGGTGATCCGAAGAAGCTCAAGCCTACACCAAGTGACAATGCAACAATGCGGTTTCCTCTATATTTTGAACATGTTGACAAAGTTTTTTCGGACTCACCAACTCCAAAATCTCAATAAGGTGTTTTCAAACGATTTTGCTTTAGCAAACCACCTGCTTTTCCGCCTCCACGAAAGATTCCTTTCATTGATGAGATGTCATTTTTTATGCACAAATGAATCGAGTGGATCGTCAACATTGAGGATGACAGTAATTTTTGTTATCGAGCTATTTCAAATTTACTTGGTAAAGGAGAAGATAATCATACACTTTTCTGCCATCAACTTATCCATGAGTTGAGGACTCATACAAAATCATACACACAACTTTATGGAAAGAAAGAAAAATTTTATGCAATTTATGAGTCTCTTGTTCCTTGCCTTAGTGGATTGGTACCAGAGGAAAATGGATGTGCTTCCCTGAAATGGGTCATCTCATAGTTTGTGCATATGATAGATTTTGTATTGATCTTACATGATACGTTTTTTTATAAACCATTTTCCCATTGCACACCACCCCAGCTCAAAATTCAAAAGATTGTATTATGTGTATTGGGTGGCTTTCAAAATCATGGCATTTTGTTCAAGTTTACTTGAAACCGAGATGCCTTATACCACTTACATCACCAGAGTATGCAATTCATTCAACAACAAAAGTTGAGACTTGGCCGGACCATTTTGTGGAAAGCTTGCAAGAGTTCGAGAAATTGAGCAACATTGAAAGAGAATAAAATGCACAAAAGTCAAAGGGGGTACCGCCCATAGATTTAGTCGGCGAAAAATATTTTGATTCATTTTAATTTTCTATTTTTCTAAAAAAATAAGTGTATGTAATTGTGTCTCAATATTAATGAATGGTAATATTTAAATTTTTTAATATTTTAATGCATATTTTTTTATCTTTGCCATAACATTTGTTCATTTGCCAAACAAAGTCACCAATTAGGCTCTCTTCTCTTCTTGTTGCATATGCCTGGTTTAGGAGAGGTTCTAGAGATGTATCTCCAAAATAAGACAATAGAGCGGTGTCAGAGATGTATCTCTGAAATCAGCACTGATGTTTTTTCGAATTTTTGTGGTCTACATTTGTCTACAACTTCTATAAATTTAGGGGCTCAGGGTTCTTATTTCACAAAAAAGAAAGTCTCAAATGTCACAAATAAACATCATCTGGTATGTTGCAAATGTCTCCTTCTTCAGCACGATACCCATGGAAAAGTTTAAGCTCAACAAGTACACATCTTTTGCAAATCTGAAATACGAAGTCCATAATCTCTCACCTTACAGAGACAGTCAAAAAATTATCAAACTCAAGTATCATTCACCGTCGGTTGACAACGGATGGAAGAATGAGTTCAACAACTTTGAGCCTAAGACGGATGTAGATGTAAGTGCTATGTGGAATACATTTTTCTGTTTTAAAACAAAAGCTTCGCTTGAGTTGGAAGCGACGATTTCAAAATCGATTAAAGATATTGTAAAGATGATGAAGAATCCACCTTGATATTAAAAGTGTAATGTTTAATTTTATGTTGAAATTATTTATGTAATGCTGATTTTATATTATGTGGTAATTTTATATTGTCAAAATACAAGTTTTTAATTTCTGACTCTGATACTGATGCACATATGTTACGAAAATGCATCTACAAACAGATTCTGAAGATGCATCTTCGACATAAAAAACTCAACTTCTAAGACGCCATTGAAAATGGTCTAGGGTGTGTGTGTATTAGGTGCATTTAAAAATACATCTTCAAAATCTGAAAATATTTTAGTATTTTCACGTGATGTATTAAAAATATATAGTGTGCATTAAGATTTTCCTTTAATAGTATCTTGAAATCCTAATATGCCAAATATTCAAGCCTGAAATGCAACCTAACTCAACTCATCCATGGCCAATCTAATTGTTGATCATTCAATCTATTGACTACTGATAGAGTTAATTATTAACCATTAATCAAGTAATCATTGTCTGATCACTGACTTTTAACCAAAAGTCAATTGTGCAAATATATATATATATATATATATATATATATATATATATATATATATATATATATATATATATATATATATATATATATATATATATATATATATATATATATATATATATATATATATATATATATATATATATATATAAACACTTTACTATTTTGAGATATACTTCAGTAAATTCTCCACCTTAATTCAAAACCAATTGAAATGTCAACCACCTAAGTGCTATCTCCGAAGTTGAATCACTCTTCAACAATGTGATCATGTTGAAGCCATTTGTATCAATTTATACTATAAGATCTCAAAAACTAATACTAATTGATAAAGTTAATACTTCTAATTAAATCAAAATAATAATAACGAGCCATTTACTTGTAGTTCTCTTGAGCCGGTCACTATATAAAAATAAAACATATTTATTAAAATAATATATTTGTAACGAAATTCAAATTTTATTCAAATATCTCTAAAAACTATATTAATTTAATTTTTTATATTATGTTAATTTATATTTTTTATTTATAAAAAACTTATGTCTCATTTTAATTTATATTTTTTAGGATTAAATATGTTTTTAATCCCTTTAAATATGACAGTTTTTACGTCTACTCCCTCTAATTTTTTTTAAAGAATAATCCTCTTAATATTTTTCATTCACACTTTTAGTCTCTTCGGGTAACGGTCATTAATAAAAACGGGCGTGGCATGCAACGTTTTATGACAGAACATACACGTGACAACGTAACAGTAGCAAAATAAATACTAACATAATTGCCATGTGTCACTTTCTTCCATTTTTATTTTTTTATTTCTATTCTAATTAAAATTGTAGCGATAGAAAGACTCTCGCCAAATTCATCATTAATATGAACGTCATGCATCAATCCAGAATTTGTAGCTAATGTATAACTAATTTCTAACTAATCCCTAGATAATCTTAAGCTAGTTTAAATACGTCATTTTTATGACCTAAACTTTGTTTTTTTTTTCATTATTTTTTGCATTAAAACTAAAACCTTATAAGGATCTATCCACAAAAATTAAAATTTTTTTTATTTGACATGAATTAAATATGAATTTTTTAACGTCGATTTTCTATGAAACGGAAACAACACAAACGTTGGCATATGATTGAATTTTGAGCTAATCTTTTGTAAAGACCTAACTCATATCACATAAAATGGATCTGCAAAGTTTCATGAAATTTCGAATAAATATCAATTTATATTGATTTTTCGATAGAAGCACGTATAAATCAAAATAAATTGAAACTTATTCAAAATTTCATGAAACTTTGCAAATCCATTTTATGTATTATCAGATAGGTGTCTGCAAAATATTATTTAAAAATTTAATCATATGCCAGCGTTTGTGTTCTTTTCGTTTTATGGAAAATCGGGAAAAAGAATTCATATTTAATTAATCTAAAGTTAAAAAAATTCAATTTTTGTTTGGGAATTCTTATAAGTTTATAGACTTTTATGAAAAAAACAAATTTTACATCATAAGAATGATGTGTTTAAATTAGGTAGAAATTAACTATAAATTATAAATTTATTTATAATTTTCATTTTAGCTATAAACTTTTCATCGCTATAATTTAAATTAATATAAAATAAAAATGTAAACAATTTCACAGCATCCACAAGCATTTTTTCTATCACATTTGATATTACCACATATATGTCTAATCATAAAAAATATTTTACGCGATATTATCATGTTAAGTTCTGTTAACGATTGCTAATTGAAAAGATTACAATTGTGGATAAAAAATATTAAAAAATCATTTTTTCAAAAAAAAAATTAAAGAGACTCAAAGTTAATATAATCATATTTAAATAGACCAAAAATATATTTAACCTATTTTTTTAATAAACCAAGCAACTCGCAAAAAGACAAAGCGGTTGTGATTTTTGACCTAAACCACTTTAAATAAGTAGCTTAAAATATTACAAACATTTTGACAAAACAATATAGCATACTGTTATGTTTTTCTTTTAATAAAACATATCCTATATAATAAAATAAAATAGATTGAACGTAGGGTAACTGGATTATTTTTAATTTTAAAAATAATATTGTTATAGCTCCTGACCCTTATTAAAAAAACATGTAAAATCTATATTGTCAACGAAATGGAAACAAAATCTTACACGTCGGCGTGGGATAACTTAATTAAGTCATTGATTGTATTATTGACATGACATTATATTTTTAATACAGATCATGAGTTAGTTATGAGCAACACTCATAAATTCAAGTGAAAATAATAACATAGTGGTACACAATATATATATAGTTTAGTTATTTTAAAATATATTTTCTAATGAGTAGTTATTCATTTGACTAAGCGGACAACAGATATGAAAAGTCTTCGAGATACGCGCCTTCAATCAACTATAACTGTTTTTAATTTTATTTTTAAAAAATGCTAAGTTATTAATTTTGTTGGTGTGTCAACAAATAGAAAAGTATATATTATTTGGCTTTTTTTAAAATTTTTTAAAATAAAATTTGGACGCCCTACTGATCGGTTGAGTCATCCGATTAATAAAAATCTCTTTAATATCTTTTTAATTAAAATAGTGATGTCTTATTCCCTCAAGTGAGGTGTCAACCGATAGGTAAAATAATATTTATTCTCTTGGTTGAGCCATCCAACCGATAGGGAAACTCTAACAATATTATTTTTTAAACAAACGGCATTTTCAAAACAAAATGTTATTTTCATCTTCTCTTTCAAAATCGAAATAACTCTATACCGAATCTTCATTGTCTCCATTGAAATTTCATCTTCTCCATTAAACAACTCAAAACTTCATTTATTCTGTAAATGAAACTCGAAAAAACACCACTTCTTCCATAATGAGTTTTGAAACTTCATTTCTTCCATAAACGGCTTCGAAAATTCATCTTCTCCTCTTGAACGCGATTAATGCAATTGTTGCCACTCGAAAAAACTTGAAATGAAGGAAAGATATTGAAACTCGAACGAAGCAATGAAAGGAAACAAAACTTCCTCCACCATTGTCTTTATCTTTTTCATCACGTTTCCGATAGTAAATGCTATATCCATGCATGTGCATTAGAAATGTTAGTTGTTTTTGTCGTAAAAGTTTTAATGTTTTTATTGTTGTTGTTTAAATTTAAGGTTCAACAGATCTAGTGGTTTTGTTGTTGCTGTTGTTTATGGAGATGTTGTTATTGTTGCTGCTGCGAAGTAAAATATTACTACAACCATGCATGTAACTTAGCACATGTAAAGGCATTTTCTCCTAGCGAAAATGAGTTCACCTAGAGAAAATGTTAGTTGTTGTGTTGAGTAAAAAGTTTAATGTTGTTGAGATTGAAAGTTTAACAATTTTATTGGTTTTGTTGTTATTATTATTGTTGTCGTTGTTGTTGTGTTAAGTAAAATGTTTAATCTTATTGTTGTTTTTGTTTTTGTTGTTGTTGTTGTTGTTGTTGAGATTGAAGGTTTAACAATTTTATTGATTTTTTTGTTGTTGTGTTGAGTAAAATGTTAAATGTTATTGTTGTGTTAACTTATCATAGTCTTACACCTCTTTAGTAACAAATATATGTTGAAATATTTTTGAAGAAATATGATTTATAATTTTAGTGCATGTAGGTGTCATGTCTCACTTCAATATTTGACTTTTATTTTAAAATTTAGGTGCGTGCATTGTTTTTGTAAAGAAATAAACAAATCTGATATGTATGGATTCCTAGACCCCCTACAAAATTCAATATTTATGGCGTCAATTAAACGATATTCAAGCCTACCTACAAAATCAGTTATTATATTGAATAAAGTTTGTCACTTAGCATCATTTATGTGTGTGTGACTATATATTAATTTGTAGTTTCTCTTATTTAGCATGCAATTTTGTATCAATTACTAAATATTTTTATATTGATGCAGTTATCATTGACAATTAATAATTATTTATTTTAGGAAGAATAACAACATAATTATATTATATTCGATAGGCAGGGGAATTTATTCAAAGATAAAAGATATAATTAGCATATGTTTATATTTTACGTGACTTCGTAATATTTATTTATAATACTAAAATGTACCCTTTATTTTTGAATATTTATGGTTAACGTTTAATTTTTTAACGTATAGAGCTATGGAGGGATACCATTTGTTGCATGATGCTAGAAAAAAAATTCTAATTTATTATCCCTAAAGTAAGTGGTACTAATTCTGACATTCATTTATATCTATGATAACTTACTTTTTTTTTAATGTATTATTACTCGTTATATAAAATTTATTTGTAGATAAGTCAACAACCATCAAGCCATGAGTATGGATATTGTGTGATGAAACATATGTTGAATATTGTATATGTCGGTATTGTTGATTCATGGAAGCATGTAATATATTTATAATTATATATTAATTATTTTTACCGAATAATAGTTTGGTATTATTTTAATTATTTTTACATTTTGTTCAATTTATAGGTATTTAGCGAATGAACAACATTCTTAGAAGAAGACTTATATGTTTTAGATCTGTTCTTTACTTCATGTATCTCTATCCATATAGAAATCAAGAACATAATCTTGAACCAATCTCTATGAGATCATATCATATGAAACCATACCCAAATACAATATGAGATTGAAAGCGGAAGCATACTTGAGTTTTTCATTAGAATTGTTGACGATTTGCAGGTACACGATCTTCCATAGTGT